>CM027570.2:36114924-36714924 GCA_015852605.2 Populus deltoides
TTAACAATGTTTTTTTTTAAAACTATTTTTTTATTTAACGATTTGATAAAAAAAATACTCATACAATTAAGTATCAACCAAATGATTAGATATTTTTTGAGACTACGATCACTTCATATAAAACAAATCAAAATAAATTATGAAAACCAATTTAAGATCAACAAAATATTAAAGCACCAAATATATAAAAAAAAAAAAACCAAAAACGATTCAATCTAAAAGAAATGGAAAAAGGATTTCTTTTTTAAAGAAACAATTCAACATTGTTATTGAGATCAACTTTAAAACCTTTTAACCTGACTCTCTACCTAATTTATATTTAAAATTAACCTGTTTGGAAGTTGATCTTACATGACCCAATCAACTTAACAGGCTTAAAGATAACCTGAATAACAGGTTAAAACATGATTTGACTTTAAAAAATTTTAAAATGATATATTTTTTATAAGATGATGATACTAAAAAAGAGAGTTGACACTCCAACTCTTTAGATATATTAAGTAATTATATACGTTTTCTAAAAAAAAAAGTAATACTTGCTTTCATAAAAATATTATGCTCATACAAAGTTGATCATAATTTAATTAGACACTTTTGAAAACAATAAACATTTTATTCTTGATGAAAATTCATCAATATCATAACAAATTCGAAATTTATATTCAAATAAAATAAAATTTTAGTTGAAATTACTAAGATAATACATAAATAAATCTTCAAAAATAAATATATTATTTATTTAATTAATAAAAAAAAAAAAAAAAAAAAAAAAAAAAAAAAAATATATAAAAAAAAAAAAAAAAAAACAAAAAAAAATAAAAAAAAAATTAATTTCCTTTTTCCCCCCCCCCCCTTTCCTTTTTTTTTAAAAAAAAATAAAAAAAAAAAAAAAAAAAAAAAAAAAAAAAAAAAAAAAAAAAAATTAAAAAAAATTTTAATCTCCTCTCTCCCCCCCTTTTCCCAAAAAAAAAAAAAAAAAAAAAAAAACCCCCCCCCCTTTTTCCCTTTTTTTTTTTTTTTTTTTTAAAAAAAAAAAAAAAAAAATTTTTTTTTTTTTTAAAAAAATTTTCTCCCCTTTAAAACCCCCCTTTTTTCCCTTTTAAAACTAAAAAGGTTCCCTTTGAAACTCAACAATATTTATAAGGTACTAGTTATTTGATTCATGCTCCATCGCAGATTGTGAAGATTTAAAAAAAAAAAAAACTTTAGCATGCAGGCTATTTTAATATATTTTTTACATAAAAAAATTTAAAATATAAATTGAAAAGCTTATGCAAGAATTTAATCAAATAAATCGATAATTATTTATGTAAATAAATAAATAAAAAGTCATTAATAATAACTAAAAGAGAAATAGGAAAAATCAAGATATGAATGTAGATCAAGATATTTGATCTCGTAAAATGAAACATTTATTTATTTATGTCTACTAAATTTTTTTATTAAAATTAATAAAAAAAGTAATAGAAATGGAAACACATATTAAACTGATTGAATAAAATAAAAGGATTAGAATATTATGCAATGCTGAAAATATTAGAAATATTATTTTTAAATAAATATTTTTTAATAAAATGAAGCTCATAAGTATAAAAGAAAATAAAAATTCTTCAAAAATTTAATACAAACAAAATAATTTTTTTGAAATAAAACTCTATTTAAAAATGGCCTACAAAACTCGTGGCCTAAGTTATGAGATCAGAATAAACTGATAAAAAAAATTAAAGTTAACCACAATACCAATCTTTTTTTTAAATAATGTAAAATCATAAAAGAAAATGAGAAAAATGGATGTTGAATTGTATTAAGTTTTCAAACTTGTGACTCGTGTCATTAGATTGGAAGCACTACAAATGCAAAAACCATGAAACTCAATCCCCCCACCCCCCCCCCGGGGGGAAACCGAAAAGCCCCCGAACCCCATCCCAAATTGAAAAAAATAATATATGACAAATTGTAATTTAAAAAAAAATTAAAAACATAAAAAAATTATAAAAGGGTCAAGGATGAAAATAAACAATAAAAAAAATATAAGGAATGAAATTGAAAAACCAAAAGAAAAGAGGACATATGTTTCCTTTCTCTAAAATAGAGAGAAAAGAATGAAGAAAAAAAAAAAGAAACAATCGGCAAAGACAAACCACTCATCATCCACCTCAACACGCTGAACCAGTAGGAAGAGGACATGGTGACACTTCTAAAGACACAATAAAAGGATAGGTTTGGCCAGCGGATGCAACCCCCCCCCCAAAAATTTTAGAAACCCCCCCACATGCTAGGACATAATAAGCACACTCCAACAAATTTTTTGAGTAAAAAAATATTTCTTCAACTTAAAAAATACCATAATGCCTTTAATCATCTTGGAAATTACACAAAAAAAAAACATTTGTGAAAGGATAAAAAAGCCCCAAGATATATGTAACAGCACGGCTTTTACAAGCCCAAAACAACAATAATTTTTTTTTTGTACTTGACACACATCGTGTCAGTAATCGGCGAACATGTTCTCTTCACATCATCATTATATAATCCATACATCAACAGCAATCAACATTTCATTTAAAAGTGAATCTTACATAAATTTATAATATTATGTTTGCATGATTAGAAATTCGCATTTAAAATATACATGCATAGTCATGAGTTTGTATTCTATCCTACAAATAGTCATCATGAATTTAATCTAAAAGGATCTAATAATAGTTATACATTCAGTACATTGATTCATATAAAATATATCATGATTTAGAATGCAACTACATGATTCCTTGCAAAAGTAGGTTCCCATGTATCGGGTTTCCTAGGCACCTTGTTGGTATGACATCCCTCTATAGACAAAACATTTACAAGAATGCAATTACCTTACTAATAATAATAATAATAATAATAACAACAACAACAATAAGAAAATGGTGCCGGCGGTTTAACGAAGCATTAACATTATCTCATGTTTGAAGCGTGACATTTGTAGTTCCTTCATGTTTTTGGTATACATAACTTGCAGTATATATATATATACACCAATTCTTGCCATCAACTATAATTTTAAATCCGACCATTCTTTTAAGACATCATTTGTTAACGGGGCTATTCACCCATCCCTACCATCCCCTTTGAATTCCATCCACCAAAACTAATCAACCCCTCCCCCGCCCCGGCCATCCCTTTGGTGCCATTAGCCCACCCACATTCTCGGTAATCCATTCGGATGATATCGCGGCCAAAACAACGTCCCTTGTCCGCCATCCATTCGGATGGCCAAGCTAATCACCAACCGTTTGCCCGGCCATCCCTTCGGATGCCATTATCGAACCCTAATCATTCATTTATTGGCCATCCATTCGGATGATATTAGCCGAGCTAATCAATCGTTTGTCGCTAAATCAATCGCTTGTCCGCCATCCCCGGATGCCATTAGGAAGAAAAAACCCTCCTTTTCCCCGGCCACCCATTCGATGCCATTAAACCTAATCAATCGCTTGTCCCCCCCCGGCCCCCCCCCCGGATGCCATTAGCCGAAGCTAATCATTCATTTGTCCTGGTCATTCATTCGGATGCCATTAGCCGAAGCTAATCAATCATTTGTCAACATTTAAGCATTTGGCAATCCGATCCGACTTAACAAAACGCACAACGCCCGTGATAAGGTATTTCAATGTTTAAGGTCATCTCTTCGATGCCTTTAAGAACCGCTCCCCATTTATTAACATTTAAGCATTTGTGATGCAGTACCCGAATTAACACAATACAGTAATATTATGATAAAGTATTTTCATTATTCAACATTATTTAAAAGGAAGGTGAAAGTCACCTACCTGCAGTAAACCAATCTCCCTTGTTCCCACATCTTATAAATTTTCCTCATTCAAATGTATGTTTTATAATAATCATATCAATAGCTCATAAATCTTCCTTTCAATCATTTCTTTCTTTATATCTTATGTTTTTCTCATTACACCCATTAATGTTGTCATCCTTTATCCAACCATAGTTATCATTCCTTCAGCCGATATTGTTGATAATCCATATTCATCCATTACTCAATGTTACTTTCTTATGCATGTTCATTTCCTCATAATAACATACATCAACATGGTATTTTTCGGAGTTAGTATCTCAATGTGCAAGTTCGTGGGTCTCTCCTATAGGGTCCCCGTTCCTTTACTTTCCCCGCTTAACTTCGACTTTTCCACCGATTCTTGACTTTTACCCCCCCCCCCCCCCCCCCTCCCCCTTCCCCCCCCCCCCCTTCTCCCCCTTTTTTCCCTTTTTCCCCCCCCCCCCCCCCTTTTCCCCCCCCCCCCCCCCCCCCCCCCCCCCCCCCCCCCCCCCCACCCCCCCCCCTCCCGACATTTGACATTTCCCCCCCCCCAACACTCAATCAGTTTTTAACTATATCTAGACTTATAGAACTTTGTTTCCAGCGAAGCCCCATTGGAAAGCTAATACACAAGGCTACAAGTTCTTTGAAGGAAGGAGAACCCGGCCCGCCCCCCTTGAGTGCAGCCTACCCATCCAATTACCCACCCCCCCCCGCGGGGGTTTTCCCACCCCTGAAAAAAAAACCAATTCCTTAGTTAGCTAACATCCAAAACTACAATTACTATGAGAAACTTGCTATTCCTAAAGCCCGCATTCAACAACCTCCCATTTACACCCAACATCCATAATTTACTCTCTCCCTATCATCTCACCCCCTCCGTCATATCCACATATGAAAAAAAAAGAATATCTTTATAAGAGCCAATTTATCTTATTTATTTCAATCTTCCCTCTTTACGCCAAAATAAAACATTCTTCGCGATTTACAAACTTTCCGAACAATATTCTTCTAAACACAATCCTTGACACACCCCCCATCTTTAAACCATAAATAACAAACGAATAATATTCCAAACAATCTATACCTGTAAGTTATAATGCATTATTATGAGTATAACATATCCAAATATTACCCCCATCAAATGTTGAAATTTCCGGAAATATGGGTTTAACCGAATTGACCTCAAACTTGCGACCACTCATACACTTCTATACCAAATGTTTGTTTCAGATCTCCACCGTTCAGAATCTAGACAGAATCGGGAAGAACAACATATCGTATAGTTTCCAATCCAACGGTGGTCAAGGAGACCGTAAGGCTTTCCGCGATCCCCAAATATTTTCCCCCCCCCGATACCCCTCAAATGGGGACTGATATAGAAAATCCCTATGGTGACAATGTACACAACATGGATGAGAACAACATACCCGATATGCCCCCGGTGGAAGGTGGAGTTATAGCCGCCGGCTGATTTACCATCAATATATCTTCTCTCCAACCCCCCTCTAAACTCTCTTTACTCTTCCGCTCCCCAAGAGAGAAATGATGTTTTAGTTCTGACATTTAACCCCACCACTCCCTTTATCATTTATATATAAACTCTCAACCCCCTTCGCCACATTCCTCCCTCTCTCGCCCTTTTCCCCCAATATTTTCTTTTCAATGATTTAGTACTTATTTCACCCTCTCATTTACCACTATTTTTATCTTGATTAAGTTTCTTTAATTTAATTTAACCCATTTTACTATTGGTTAAATTTCCCATCTTTTAAATACCCAGAAAAATTATAACCGAGGGTTTACAATATATGCCTTATTGTTTGTCTTTTCTAAGGGTAAAAGTGTATTTTTTTTACTATATTATAAGAAGTGAAAAAACAAGAAAACTCTTGGTCAACAATTCTAATTTCTTTGACCTCGGGGATAATAAGTAATTTTATTGTTTAAAACTTTTTAAAAAGTTGAAATAACCCTTATTCAATAGTTTTAGATTTTGTTGACTTTAGAGGTAAATATGTCATTTGAATGTGCAAAAATCTTGAAAAGACTAACATACCCCCGAATGATTTTAATGACCAATAGGTCAATGGAAAATACCAAATTACCCTACCACCAAGGCTCCCTTTTTTCCGCCCAAAAGCAAAATGGTAATTTTACTAAAGCAATCCAAAGCAAACTATGTCTAGTGCTGCCATAAAAAACTCACACCCTATATATTTTATCTTAATGCTACAATTTTTTTCTTCAATTGAGATTTCAAAAACTAGTTTTTGTGCATTTTGTTAATAAAAACACAAGGTTATTTCATTACAATTTCATGTGTTTTTACTCGAATGAAAAAAAATTATCAATATTTTACTTTTAAAAAGTGAATCCTGATACTAGAAACCCTAAAAAATCCAATGTTAGTTGTTCTATCAATAAAAATTAAACTCTTATAAATATTTTAACTATTTTTTTCCAACCAAAGCAAGGAAACTAAGCTCTACAAGGAAAAGCTAGAGGTGACAACAAAGATTTCTAAGTCAGAATTGATTTTTCTAGTCTATTTAAAATTCCTAAAGCTAGCAACTGATCCTAAAGCTACAATAAAGAATTATTTGGCCAAGATGACTATTTAGACTAGGAAATAAAACTCTTTTTTGTTGATTTTATTTGTTATTTATGGCAACATGCTTCAAACCCTTTTTTTTTAATTTTGTTTTCATATTTTGGGCTTAATTATCATTATTTAGACTTATTTAATTAAGGGTTTGAGTTTGATTGTAAGTAGGTCTTATACAAGTCCATATCTTAGGTATTATAGGGTTTAGCTTTGGTTATTATACATATAAAAACACATATGTAACCTAAGTTTTAGTTTCATGTTTTTGCTTAATAATAATTCAGATTGTAGCATCTCTCTTTATGAGTGTGTGAGGGTGAGTTTTCTCTCTTACTTTGGTTTTCTAACTAATTGAATTAACTTATCAAAGAACATTTATCTTCATGGTGTCATCCTATATTTCTCATTCATGAATTACTATTCATTAGGTGGGAGGTTTTAGATTCCAATAATGTTGGTGCTTAGGTTCATGGTAATCTTCGTGTCGCACTTTCAAACCTGATTTCTTGGCTTTCTGGGAGTTGTATCGTTCGCGTATAAGTTTTTTTTGCTACTATATAATACATCATGGATCTTGTTGTAACCTAATTTTGGATTCACCAAGATTTTTTTGAATAATATTTTATTTCTATTATTATTTATAAAAATCCAAAAAAATTAAGAAAAAGTTTAAAATTCAAAAATATATTTTTTTCAAGTCAATCACATCTTTACATCAAAACCAAGTCCATCGGGTCAATACGGGTTAAACCATGTCAACTAGGGTAAATAATGAGTTTCGGGCCATTTCGAGTCAAAATTGTAATTTTTGACCAAAATCGAGTTTACCGGGTCAATACGGGTCAAACCATGTCGACCAGGGTAAAAATTTAAGTTTCATGCTGTTTCGGGTCAAAACCATCATTTTCGACCAAAACCGAGTTCACCGGGTTAATATGGGTCAAACCACGTCGACCAGGGTAAAAAATGAGTTTTCGGGCCGTTTTAGGTCAAAACCGTCATTTTCGGTCAAAAATCGAGCCCACCGGGTCAATACGAGTCCAACCATGTCGACCGGGATAAAATATTAGTTTCAGGTCATTTTGGGTCAAAACTGTTATTCTTGGTCAAAACTCGGTCCACCGGGTTGATAACCATCGGAAGTTTTTATTTAGTGTTTCAATATAATTTTTGGTAATTAAAATTGATTTTTAGTAGTTGAAATAGGCTTTTCTAATACTGATTTGAGTTTTTAGTTTTACCCATATAAATATTTATTATTATATATAATAAAACAAAATAAAAAATCAATAATGCAAACTTTTTTTGTCATAGGCAGTTGTACCGATGATTTTTTTTCTTGCAAGTAGATAATGTTGAGATTTTGATGTCCCCTGTTGATTGGCTATAAATAGCCAATGAGAAAAACAAAAAAGGAGGAGGGAGAGATAAAAAAAAGAGAGAAAAAAGAAAAAAAAGAAAAGAGAGAGTAGAGATTGATACTATTCAGGTTTTTTTTATTTTTTCTTCACGAGAGAGAGTAGGGCTGAGCATTTCCAGGTCGGTCCGGTTTTGAACCAAAATAAACAATCAAACCAATTTTTTTTAATTTTGTGAACCGAACCGAAAATCAGTTCAAACTGATTAATTTTGGTTCGGTTCGGTTCGGTTTTTTTTCCTTTCAAACCGGTTCAAACCCAATGGTCCTCTCTACTTCTCCTGCAACCTCATACAGTAGATCCCAAGTTGCTAAAGGTGAAGACCCATTGACATTCAGACTTCCACGGCTAGATCCTTGTCTACAACTGCACTTGCATCCAACTACACATAGCGTTAATGGAGACGATCCAGACAAAACCCAACCTTGCAAATCAGGCAAAAAACCCAAGACCCAAACATCAGACCCAGAGAACATAATCACAGAAACCAAAGCAGGTCGTCCTACTTTAAAAAGAAACATAAAGGAAGCAATACCTTAGTCTTTTCGGTGCTGCAAAGGGGGTCGTTTCTCTTGAAATCATCTTCAAGGGTGGAGTGAGCCGTTTGGTGAGTTAACTCAGTCAAGTAATCTTCTTTGTCACTCTGTGTCTCAGTAGAGCCAACGACGACCAACTTGTTCTGCTTTGATTTTTCACCAGCCAGAGAGTAAAGAGAGAGATGCAGAGAAGGGAGGGGAGGGAAGGGAAGGCGAGGGGGGCCAACCAAAAAGTAAAGTGAAAGTGAAAGTAAAAGTAAAAGTGGAGAGATGCAGAGAAGTGAGGGGAGGGGGGCGGCAGTTGATAGTTTAATGTTATTCTAGGGTTAGAAAGCATAGTATTTATACTTGTCTTTTTTTTTAAGTGGTTGCTAGTTGAACCGGTTCGGTTCAGTTCAATCGGTTTTAGACTTTAGAAACCGAAACCGAACCGAACCGGAATTTTTTTGTGATTTTTTAATCGGTTAATTCGGTTTTTTTTTTCGATTTGGTTTTTTTGGTTATTTTTTTCTGATTTTCTCGGTTTAATCGGTTTATTGGTTTTTTTGCTCACCCCTAAGAGAGAGTAAGATATTGATTCTTATTAAAAACAATTTGAAAAATATAAAAAATATCCTAACCGTTAGATCTAATAGTATTTAGTTCTAGACCTTTGATTTAATAGGATACAATAGGGCTTACCACACTAGATTAAAACCTAAATCCATCTTAGCCCTTAAAATAATTTGCTCTTAGAACCTGTTTCCCCACGTCACCAGGTGTACCAAGCTCTTGGTACACCTCTCCACTCCAGATGACCACGCAGCCCATCCGGACCGTCCGATCAACTTGCAGATCAAGCCAATCACAGCCGCAGGATCCGTTCATCCGCGATCCATCGGTTCACAGCCTTCAGTTGCACCGGTGCACAATGTTCGCGTTCACACCGTAGCAAATCGCGGAGTCTCTCTCTCCTCTCGCCGACGATTCTCTCTCTCTCATCCGATCTCCCATTTCCGGCCGTGTGAAGCTTCCGAACCACCACATAAAGGCTGATAACCTCCTATAAAGCAACACCCCTCGTTTTCAGCGTTTTATCCTCCCCCGGGAGGCCGATTTTCATCCCGTACGATTCTCCCTCATCGCCCACCAACCACTTTTTAAAACGACCATTTTTGGCCGGCAATCTCGCCGGAAGATTTCACCGGCTCCAACAGTAACTGCGCGTGAGCAACACGCGCCACCAGGGGCATTTTCGTAATTTTCCGAGAAATTCAAGGGTATTTCAATATTTTACCTGTACAATGGCAGTCAGGTAATTTTTTGGGGTTCCTGATGGTATTTTTGATGTTTTATATATATAAATTCTTGTAAATATTTTTTCATGGTAAAAAATAAAACCAAAAATAAATATAAAAGGAATAACGACGTGGGTGCAACACCCATCTTATCATGTCATAGTTTGTGGGTGCAAGCCCAATTCTCAAGTATGGTTATACCCATTTCTCAACAATATCAAAATAATTTTTGTTTTATAAATGAATATTGTTTGTCAACATGTCTCTTTAAAAAAAAAAGACCGATGTCAAAAGTTTAAATACCAAATATGGATTATGTCCATTATTATTTATTTTGATAACTCAGACGTAACTCTCATTTTTAGGGTTAAAACGTTAATATTTTAAAAGAGTCTCCTAGTTTTAAGGACTGATGTCATTTTTAACGTGTCTCCTATTTTTAGGGACCAACGTTAATCATTTAAAAAAAACAAAATTACAAATAAGCTCAAAATATAATAGCATTTGAATCAAATAAAAAACACACAAGTAAGGGTAACCTTTCTCTTGAAAGGATGTTTTAAAGGTGGTGTCTAGCTTTCCTTAATCATAACTAACCTCGTACCTGAATCTTTGGGACTAGTGTCTAATTTAGGATTTCTAGTTCCCTCAAATTACTAGATGGCGACTCCAATAAAATCTTTATTTTTCCTAATCGAGAAAAAAACCTTTTTGTTAAATAAATAAAAAGTGAGAGCCGTCGCCCGACGTCGTGTATCGACAGATCTAAATGTCTACCACTCAACTTATATTCCTACCTGTTGCAACACAATTGGTATTGAAAGTATACCTGGAATATAAAATCATATTAGATGGTTAAAAAAATAAAAATAAAAGTTATCCTCTCCATTGGGAATTTTGGTTGTTGGAAGCTAAATATAATTGCGTGAATGTTAGTACACTAGATTGTTGCAGATATAAAGCTAATTTTTTTTTTTGAAAAATACAGTTCAATTATAGAAAATAACACATGATCACTTAGACATGCATTGTTTGTTTATGTTATACTATGTTAGTACTTTATTTTAACCATCCTAATATACACCATGCAAGATACAAAATGCCATATATAGTTGATCATCATGATAACTCTGCAAATTTTAAAATGAAATATGGCACTAATTATATGTCTTACATAGATATATTATTTATATGTAAGCAAATCTTTGATGAAAACTTGAAGGGGTCTCAAATAAGAGATGAAAAATGGAATACAAATATTGATGATTCCTTGAAATTACATGTATTTTGTGTACGTAAGGGTTAAGATTAAATTCATTTATATGTTGATCGTGATCCTATTGGTGCTCCCTTAACAATGAGATTGTCAAAGTTTTATTTAGAAAAACCCAAAGATGGTAAGTCATATAGAACCAAATGTCTTGTAGAATACGACGGTATAGTGAAGGAAATAATAGTAATATAGTGGTACTGCTTGTTGTAGAAGAAGATATATATATATATATATATATATATATATATATATATATATATAATATATGATGATGATGATGATGTGTTTTGCATTGATAGTTCTAGTATTGATATGTGTATTTATGTTAATAATGTTATTGGTGATAGAAATGATTGTGGCACATCTGGTATAAAAGAAAAAAATAAAGATGATGGGAAAGTTAGGGATGATTATGAAGATGATGAGGATGAAACAAATAATGATTATATTCCCAATTATAAAGAAGGATTTGAATTTTATAATAAATCTAAAGATAAGTGGATTAATAACTTACAAGGTAATGTTCAGTTTGTTAAAACTTTGGATGTGCATTCGACTCGGAGAATGAATGTAATATAAGCAGTGATGATGATAATGCTAATATTATATGAGAATTAAAATTGTTGTCATCACTTGTATTAACTTATGGTTTTTTCATTTTTTTTATTTTGATTACTGTCATTTTCTTGACATTCAACTCTTCTAATTTAATTTCTTGTTTTTTATAGGATTATAAAAACTAAATTATCAAAAGCAAATGGAGTTCTACTTTTTAAGTATGAATATGAGTATTTGGTTACAAGAGAATTAAACAAGCTTGATTTTGATGAAGATGTAGACCGGTAGAAATTAATGTATTTATAATGTTTGATAAAGTATTTGAGAAAGATGTTGTAAAGCTGATATGAATCTTCTGATCATGTGATTAAGCAACCCCCAACAAAATAGATAACTCGAAAAGTAAAAAATCAAGTTTGATAGAACCTTGATCTAAAAATGGACTGTACCTAAGAATCAAAGGTATTGGAAAAAGACTTGGACACAAATATAACTTTGTATCTAAGAACCCTAAATATGCAAATGACACCACGGAGTCAGTTAGTTTTTGATAAGTCAATGTATGATCTTTGTCCCTGCAAAGAAAGGTTATTTTGCCACAAATAAACAAAAAGAAAACTATGTTTATTTTCCAACTTACTTCTGAAATTTGCAGCTAAAAAACCATAATATATTCTCTTTTAACTAACTCTAATGGACCCCTTTAGAGTTACAAAGTAATGAGGTTAAACTAATAATCAACTAACATAAGTCCAATAATAAAATGAACTCTTAAACAATATATAATAAGTCAGAGCAGACCCAAATTAAAAAAAATAATTAAATGAAATATGATAATAAAAACAAAATTTTCATGCCAAAATTCTTCTAGATAGCCCGAATCTTCAATTTTTGCATATTTTTAGCAAATTTTCAGTCCTAACTTCAAACACGCTATTTTTTCTTGTTTGTATAAATTACTAGGCCTACGTTATATGTTTGGAAATCTTGATATGTATATTTTCCATCCCAACTTGAATAGAAGCAAAATTCCACATGTAGATCCAATATGTCTCAAACAGTACACAAATGTCTAGTTTGACAGATTTGATAAGATTTGTATATTAATCTCAACCCCATGAAATAATATGTTTTCAAACTCTATTTGACCTGAAACCTTACCTAAATATAGTTTCATATGTCTAGTATCTCTCTGTAAAATTTCAGCCCATTTCGATGTATGATTTGATAGGTATATTTGATCTCGTAAAACTAGTCAACAAATATTTTTAAAGTCACATTCAGACTTGACTTGGTTCGTATTAAAAGCTGTAATATTTCACTTATAATTGCACTTATAACATTAAATCAATTATGATAGCATATTTATAATATTTTTTAATTTTTTCATTGATCGGGTTTGCGTGTCAAACTCAATATGTAAAGTGTTATAAACTATATAAATAGTAGGATATAAAGTGTAAATTTTGAAAAGACAGGCCCAAAGTGTTACCATGCTCAAATGTTGGAAGGGTTAGAGTAATTTTTTCTTAAAATAAATTATGAGTGAATAGAAAATTAATCTCAAATAATCTTTAATTGACATGTTTTGAGAGATCCAAAATTCTCTATCATATATTGAAAAAATATAAAATGTTATTGAAGCTATATGGTGAGAAGATGAAAAGTTAAAAATGAGTTAGTATGGCACAAAGCTTTTGGAAGGTAAAGAACTTTAGCAAATCGGGCTTTGAACTTAAGCAACATAAGCATGCTTTTGAACTTAAGCAACATAAGCATGCTCACTCGGCTTGTCACGGCATGGGTATGGGTCTTGAGCTCTAATTCCTTAGCCTCAAACTTTATGTTTTGGATCCTGTGTTATTGGGCTTGAACTTGAGTATTATTAAGATTTTGAGAGACTGACTGTAATCATTTTGAGATAAGTATTAAAATTTTAAATATAAATGATTGATAATTTACACAATGTACACAATTAGATCTTCAAGTAATTCAACAAATGTTCTTAAGAATCTAGTTTGCATTTTGTTTATGCAAGCCTTCTTTTTGTTTGATCTCATGTATATAATTAATATTTACAGGCTTTTGTTTTGTAATTAAACTAAACAAACAGATTAGATTCTATCACTCAAAACATAATATAAATTGAGCAGTATCAGAATTCTCTTAATTTTCTAAAATAATGTTCTTGAATTTCTGCATTTATCTCGCATGGAATAGAGTCAGCTGCTGACAAGCTAATATATGTAAAGCATATTATTTGTGGGTAGAATCCCAAGTTCTACAACCTATTCTGCTTCGCTTCAATTATCTGTAGGGGACAGTTTGGAATGTACACCGCTGTGCTCGTGAATTATCCTGCTACAAAAATAATAATGCTCCGGCAGTATACATGGGCCTTCTAGAGCGAGCACATCATCGATGTATTTTCCAATTTCTCCACTTCTACCGCTGTCTCCAAACCAGAACAAGGCAAAATTGACGCAGAGGCATGGAAACATCCAACTAAATATCCCTTCGTCTTCCTGCAAATCAACATGATTCCCAAGATCAGATTTATCCAAATAATAATAACAACAACAACAATAATAAGAGATCCTCGATTTCAGATAGGTTACAGAAGCCAGCCAGAAAATATCCACGTCCTGATCAAAAACCATTTTAGCCATGGCTTGAGACACAAAATAGGAAGAATGGTTTAGTTTTTATATCCAAGTTGATCTATTTGTTGGAACAAATAGAATAATCATCCAAAGTCTGCTCATCATGCCTCGAAGCCAACTCCAGGGCATAATTACAGAAATAAGAGCAGCTATGGGTGAAAAAATCATTTTAATCTTCATGCTGAACTATAGGGGGGATAGAAACAATTACACGACAGATTAAACTGAGAACTGCCCTTGACTTAAAAGGAAAAGAAACATGTGCAATGTGAAGTAAAATAGAGCTATAAAGGGAAGAGTAAATTGTATCCAAACAAAGCCATGATTTATAACACCAAAATGCAAAATATGCGGGTTTCTCAGCCAAAAATACCCTGAACAAAGCCAGCTACTTGTAGGAAATCAAAATAGAATAGAATAAAAAATGAAATAAGTTGCAGTTGAAGCATATCCCCAACTGGGTAAAGCGATCCTTTGGCTTCTGATGCAAATTTAAAACTTATCAATAGCAAGAAGCAAATAGCTATTGTGGATAAACATGGGGGTAAAAGGATAAACATGGTGTCATTTTGATGGTTGAAGATGCAGGACCAAGCTCTCAAATGAACGCATTTGCCAAGTTAACATTTGTATAAATAATCAAGGCATTTGGAAAGTTGAAAACCATTATGTCAAGAAAAAGCCTTGCGAGGAAAATAGGTCCCATTTTTTAACTTCCATAATAGTTTCTAGCAAACTATCATAGACTAGGTTATTCCAAGCAATACAATTGATTAGCCATTAAATTATTATTTTTATTAAAAAAAAAATCTGTAAACAGAAGACTATTCTGGGAAACAGTATGAAAACAATCGACCTTTACTCTGGAGGCATAAGTGCAATCTCAATCTCTTGGAGTGATTTTCCTTTTGTCTCGAACACATTTTTCTTCACAAAAAACACAGCAACCAGACAAAAGCTTCCAAAGACTGTATACAAGACCAAGGGCCCGATTTGCTCCAGTAAACGCAAGAACAAGAGGCCAACAAAGAAATTTATAACCTGTTACAAAGACCTAACTTAATCAGCAACACAATGACAACAAATAATGAGTTTGGATAAGTGATACAAGGGGAGACAAGAAAATGACCCAACTTATATACTTGGCACAGATCCAAGTCTTTGAAGCTGGAACTAAAATTTACCCAGACAAAAGAACTAAATTCACAAATCAACAAGAAAACCTAAACTATCTCAAATGTGTTGTGAAAAAAAAATTCAGTAATTTGCTTAGATTGAATTGTGTTTGCAGATAATATTGTTCTTTGAATATGACAAAATACAGCAGAACTCTCTCTATGTGGAATCAAACTTCAAATTCTTATATCATTATGCTGGTTAGTCTACTGGAAATGCCAAGATTTTCTCCTCCAAGTTTTAATATCTAGTCATCATCCAAAATGAGATCAATCTATCAAATTGGAGTGATAAATTGCATACGTGTAGACTTGGCTGTCTCAATGGCCAAAAAATGAAAAATGTCTTCGGTCAGAAAAATGAAGGACAACCATGAGAGAATTATCCATTGCCAAGATTTTCTCCTCCAAATTTTACTGTCTAGTCATCATCAAAAAGAATTGAAGTGAATAAAAAAAAATTAGTTGCATAGGTGTAGACTTGGCTGTCTCAATTGCCCGAAAGAAAAGGTCTTTGGTCAAAAACATCAAGGACAGCCATGAAAGAATTACCCAATGCACGGCCATGCAAACTGCCAGCGCCTTTGCCCTAATCTGGCTTGGCAATATTTCTGATAGTAGGAGACTAGGAACTGGACCAGCGCCGAGAGAAAACATCAATACAAACCTGCACTAGCAGTTTTGTGTTTTAAATAACAGAAATCATGAGGCTTCAAAATAATAAGTTTTCACCTGACAATCTTTATGGAAAAAACTAGTTTCTAAACAACTTATCATTCATATCTCACATGTTAGGAGATTTCCTGTAAGTGTATGCATCTTCTGTTATTCCAATTTTGGTTCCAATATCAACTGATGCTTAATTATAGTATATTTCGTCAAAAAAGTTTCATGAATTCATGCTAAAAGAGAACTGGAGAGTCTGAAAGTAATGACCAAGTCATCATAAGCTTGGTTAATATTTTGGTTTATTCATAACGAAACGTGATCTTTTTCTCACAAGTTCTGGAGTATAAGGATGACTACTTACAGCAGCATGCCTCCAACTGATAGATACAATGCTGCAAAGCTTGACACAAATGAAGTAGCTGCAGTTGCTTGAAGACCCATTGAGACTGCCTGCACAACAGAATGCATGAAGTATCGTCACCTTCTGATAATGCAAATCTGTAGCATTAAACTCATAAATTGCATATTGGTACCACAGGAATCCAGTTGCAAAAACAAAAACAGAACTCACAAACAGCTGGACCCTACCTACAAAGCTCCTATCCTAGCATTAACTTTACGCCACCTTCTGGTCTATGTTTTACAATTCTTGAGTTTTTATTGTCAGCACAAATGGCATCATTTAGTCTACAGTTATTCACTCAATATTGCCATGTAATAAATCAATTCTCCATAAATTTCAAGAAAAGAGGCAAAGTTACAAGGACTACTGCCTGTTATATTTGATTAATTAACTCATTATCTTCACCTATACGGTTATGATGTTACATTCCACCTTGTTGGTGACTTTCTCTATCAATTAAGAAAACTCTTACTGTTCAAAGACCCAATCACTATCTGTCTATTCCATTGCAAACATACACATGGACCCTGATAAGATTCTATAATGCAATCAGATTAGAACCTGGTGCTAGGAAGTTACAAGTTACACACAGCCTGGTATAAGATCCAGGTCTTGAGAGCAACTACTTCCTGGAAAATGGCAGAAGGGCATGAGACTATCTCCAAATTCTGCTTCCCCACCCCACTTAAATGGGAGAAATGACTGGAAAATGGCTTGCTTGGAAGATCAAAATATGGTTTTAACACTGTTGATACTTGTTTCATGTTTGAACCTAGAATATACCGCTACCAATCTTCACATAATAGACATAATCTTCAAGAAAATAAAATAAATAGCAGTTTTCCCACCACATTTTTTTTTTCTTACCATGCCAAAGAAGCTTCCAGTAAGGAGCACCTTTCTTCCCAGTTTATCCATCATAACCATCGCAATTATTGACCCTGAAGATATTAAAAATAGAATCATAATTTGGAAGAGATGGCCAACAATAATCCACAAGTTAATGTCTGGGAGAAAAACCCTATCTACCCAGTAAATTGCTAACTCCAACACATATGTTTGCAGAGTCTGAAGGTACACCAGCACTTTTAAAGACGGCTGATGAAAAATAGAATACAGCATTTATTCCAGATAGCTGTTGCAAGGCAAAAAGGGCAGACCCAATGAAAACCACTGCAAATGGAGAATTCAAATGTAATTATTTGAAAGAAAACTAATGTGAAAATATAACTGCAAGTTAAAAGAGAAATGCACCTTTAAAATAGCGACCATAGAGAAACTCTGATAACTTCACTTTATCAACTTCATCTCCCCAGTCTGACTTTGACAATTCGATAATTGCAGATTTGACATGTGATCCTCCTAAAAGTTTCTCAAATTGGGCTTCAGCTTCAGTACTTCTTCCCCTCTGAAGTAAATTTAGGAAAATCTATTATCATTACTTACTAAATTACATTCTATACAATGGCTAAATGAACCAAGATCACACTGAGTACTCATGATAAAGCTAAACATAACAACCTCTATCTAGCTCTGAACTTTGGTTCATTTACTAAACTTTTTGTTCTTCAGAACAACTTTCGAACAATATTGATAACACTTGAATAATTATTTGAAGAAAGAAGCTTGAATGAAATATTTTTTAATATTTTGAGCAATTAACAGAACAAAAGTTAGAGTTGCAGAGAAAAAACGCCAGTATCAATTGTAATTTACTTCTAGACTGCCCCAGCAAAAGTATTGTTGCATCAAAATTGTACTCTTTAAAATATTATGATGGCTTGTTCATACAACATGGAAGAAGGATTCAGTTACTTGCATGAAAATAATTAGAGAAGTGGAAAACTGAATTTGATTTCAATACAATTTGAAAATTTGATCCTAAAGCAATAATTTTAAACAACCAATTTTTAAAACTTAAACTTTTTAGAGGGAAAAATTTCTCTTTGAAGTTTTATCATCAAAATTTCTGTTAGGAGTAATGAGTCAAAACTACAAAAGGAGGATGTGACATTGCAAAGGAAAGAAAAGGACAAGGGTCAGCATACTACTTTCCAGCATTTAATATCCAACCATCATAAGAGGAAAGAACCTACATTAAAATTCAAAGGAGCTTCCTAGATTGTGAGATGCAGCCTAGCTCTAAGACCACATGCTAAAGGACCACTTGTTCAAAAATGTTAAACTATTAGAGTATTGTCCATTATTATCTTTGCGCATTTCTTCACATTATATTTGGTAATTAACACACTCTATCTTCCCAAATAAAATAAAATCATATGCATCTTTATGAAATTTAAAATTATTAGTAGATTATGAAGATCTAATCACCATTTGTAACCTGTAACCCGCATCTATTCATAGATGTCATATGAATTTCAATGATGATTTTTTCATTAAATAGCTCTTAACAAGCTAACAACAACAAAGCCTTAATCCAAACTTGTAGGGATTGGCAATATGGGTACTTTTATTGAACCATGTGAGCATGTATGATCACATATAGGCATATTTCTCCTGACTTGGGTGCAAACATCAAGAGGGTGGATCTAAGCTCGACCAATGCAAGCACAAGAAAAAAAAAATTAAATTGTTTGATATGCATAAAACTGAAGATCAGATGACCTTTAAAAGCCAGTGAGGACTCTCAGCACAAAACTCCATAAAAAGAGCAAGCATTGCAGCAGGGATGGCAGACACCCAAAAACAAATGCGCCACCTGAGCAGAGCAACGAGTTAATAAGACAACTAATTTGTGTTAATGCGATCACAAGCAATGTACTTGAATGGCTGAAACATATTGAAAGAATTTTTGCAGTGAACAGTAATCTTCAACCTCCTTTCAAATTTTCTTACCAACCCATAGTTTCCTTGGCTGGAATTCCAATAACGAAAGATCCCAAAAGTCCAAGACATGTCGAAATTTGGGTCAAACTCCCATAAGTACCCCTTACATAAGCTGGTGAAACCTAATCATTAGAGTGATATATGTTATTCAATCAATAAATGAATGAAAAGCAAACAAAGGTAGGATCCTGAGAAGTTAGCTGGCAATGTATATATCAAAATTATCATTTCTTATACAGCTGTACCTCTGTCACATAGAGAGCCGCAACAGGTGGGCCAATTCCCATCCCAGTGCCAACAAAAAACCTCCCTAGAAGCATACCCCACAGATCTTTTGTTGTTGCACTGCAATATTTTATTTGAATAGCCTCATTAGAAAGAGTTTTAGACATAATAAGAATTTGGAAAATGAGCCTGAAACAAATACAAGTCCCTATGCACACCTCATTGAAGCCCCAATTATCATTGGTAAAGCACAAAGCTGGAACGCCCTGCGGCGCCCAACACCATCCGCTATCCAGCCACTGAATATAGATCCAACAAATGCACCCCCTAGGCATGTACTTACCACCAGACCTTCAAATGAAAAGAATCCATTATATATATTTTTTTTTCCACTAAGGGAAGATGTAACAAAATGAACAGTTTGTTGCATGAAGTACCTTCAGCCATGGTATTCCCACTAAAGCCAAGGTCAAAAGAGATGGTTTCTAGTGTTTCATTAACTACTCTGAATTAATAATACAAAAATATTAGTAAATAATGTATCCAAAATCATTAAAACTTGAGCAGAAGAGCAAAAGTGAATAGAGTTAGAGGGGCACACCCAAGATGATAGCCGAATAAGAATGAAGAAAGAGTTGCTACCAGTACATGCACCAAAGAATGCCTCCAGTGAGGGTTTCCAGCATCTTTGGCTGTTCCAATCGCTAAATGTCCTGCAGCCAATAGCAGATATCAGCCGCTTCATTTATCATCCACAACTTTGGAAACTATATATATAGCAAAAATGAATAATAATTAACAAAATGCATCGACATTAGTCGTAAAAATTCATAAACTTTATTGCGTAACAAGCATCCTTGCAACCACATATGTTGTGCTTGTAGCTTCTAACAAATAAATAGCTAAAGGAAACGGTGTTTGTGCTCCTAGATCATCAACTAGCTCAATAAAGGTAAATTTATCATGAAAAAAGGGGAGAAACTAAAAGCATGGGTAATCAAATTACTTAAAACAATGTGATTTAGATCATCAACTAGCTCAATAAAGGTAAATTCTCTCTCTCTCTCTCTCTCTCTACACACACACACACACATATATATATATATATTGCTGTGTCATACTGGGGACTGCAGATGCTATGTGAATATTCTTATTTAGAATAAAAAAATGCACAAGCTGCTCTATTTCTCCTTTTCTTTTGTATACTTATTAGATCACACACAGAGCAATATATATATATAGAAAGAAAGAAAGAAATGATTAAAGTTAAAATACCAGAACTTTCTTCTCTATCATAGGCATTAATAAAATCCCTGGACGAAGCCCGTTTCTTGGTCACCACTGTCTCCACATAACGCCCTCTCATTGCAAGATTTACTTTGTCTACCACCTGCAAATCCAGATCAGCCCTTTTTATTTTATTTTAATACAGTATCGTATCAATCATCCTCTCTAACTCTATATATTAATCAAGATTCTATTCTTTAACCAAAATATTATCACAAGTTAAAATAAATCCAAAGATATAATAATAATAGGATCTCGTTTTAGATCTCATTCCTTGTAAATACAAGTCTAAGAAACCAAGGCCCATAGAACAAACTCGCCATCTCTTTTTGGTAATCGGAGAAGAAAAGTAGTAGTAGTAATAATAATAATAATAATAATAATAATAATAATGATAATGATAATGATAATGATAATGATAAGAAGAAGAAGAGAAACAGAGTTTGAGAGAGGGTGTTTGTGATAAAAAAGAAATGTTGGCTGGCTAAATATTTATATTTAGACGTGGAGACGGAGTGGATTTCGAGAAGAGTACCCTTCCGGTGGCTGTGATCAACAATTAAATGCGCCTTCTGTTCACGGGGAGAGAGAAGGTGAGCGTCCGATTTAGGAGAAACAACCGTTTCTTAGAAAATGAGAGTTTTGACCGAGTGTGAGTCGGCTATAGCTAATGTGCGCAGGTGATGGGGATGGATGCAGAGTATAGCGGTGACATTGAGACTAAAGCTCCCTCTCCCTCACTCACTGGTTTTTTCTTAAAAGGGAGCAAGCAAATCGAGAGAGACGACACCTGGCCGTTGGTTGATGGTGGGGAGCAGGATCTGGTGTGGCCGTATTCACGAGATGATAACTGTCCTTGTTCACGTGTTGTTGACACGATAGCATTTGCTAAGAATAATAATAATAATTCAAAGTAAATAGGAGTTGGCAAATTATAAAAATAGCGGGTAAGGTAAGTGAGTGTGGTTGTGGTTATTTTTTAAAATATTTTTTATTTAAAAATATATTAAAATAATATATTTTATTTTTTAAGAATTATTTTTAACATCAGTGCATTAAAATAATTTAAAAATATTAAAAAAAATATTAATTAAAAATAAAAAAATTTAAATTTTTTTAAAAATACTTTTCAAATTAAAAAACAAACGAAAGCTAAACCTTATGGCAAATCCACTCAAATATCAATACTGTTGAATATGCAAAACAAGAAATTTTTTAATTCATTTTACAAATTATAAAAAGAATAAGAGTGAGTATTTTTTGAAAAAAATAGTTTTAAGTTATATTTTTATATTAATATTAGAATTAGAAATTTTTTTAAAATATATTATTTTAGTATATTTAAAAATAAAATTACTTTAATACGTAAATTCAAACATATTAATAAACCAAAAATAAAAAGGCTACATAATTCTAGTAAATCACTTCCCATAAATGCGGTAACGACTACATCGTAACATGACATCGAAAGTTTTCTTGTTGCTTAAGGATTCCGAACAAACATAGGTTTAACGATTGTGTATATATATGTTTGGTAGCTTCCCTTTCCTATCGCATGACTGATCGCTAGAGAAAATTTACTCTCTGCAGTCGTTTCTGATCCAAGCTAATAAGCTAGGGCTAATGTCAGACTTTGGTGACTTATGTTTTTCTACTATTCCACTGGATTTAGTTAAACCAGGAGATGATTCTGTGCTGTGTAACAAGTTCTGCATTGTGGTTGAAGCAAGTTTCATGCCTCCTGTACTTTTTGACGAAGACGAACTTCAAGATGATGAATCACAGCATCTCTACGATGCGGACTGCAATTGGGTGAAGAGAGATTTCCTGGTTGATCGTGACGAGTTATTGCATGACCTAGAAACTTCAAGATTAACCATCCGTAATATCCTTACTGTTATGGATATCCCTGTTAGGGCTTTCATGATAGATCAGGTATTGACTTGTGCTCGTCAAATGGCAAGAAGTGTCCTGCTCTTGGATCGTAAGGTTTTGTATATGAAGGTGAGAGTTGATGTCCCACCAAGTTTTGATGAGTCTTCGGGCGGCGGCAGCGACGACGAAGATGATGATGATGATGATGTCTTAAGCTTTGAGCCTGCCACCGCATCGTCTATAGAGAAATTGGAGATTGTGAAGGTTGAATTAGAAGGGTCTGCTAACCAGCCATGCGCAGTTTGTTTCGACCAACTTTTGGTTGGCTGTGAAGCAACTCGATTGCCTTGCTCACATGTCTATCATTGCGGGTGCATACGCAGATGGTTGGAGAAGAGCAAATTCTGTCCACTCTGTAGGTTTGAAGTTTCTTAACTAATTGATTAGGTTTTTCTTTTTCTTTTTTTGTTAATGATTAGGGTTTATACACGAAGAATGACCGATTCGGAATTTCTTAAGAAACAGTATATGCTCAGATTGTAGCAAGCTGCTGTTACTCAGTTCTGTTGGGGGCATGACTAATTTGGAATGCTCGAGTGTATCTTAAATACTGTTTCTCAGTTCTGAATTCCATGTTCAATAAAGGTAAATGGAAGAAGCAAGAAACTCACGCTTGCACAGATCATAAAGATTTGCCCGCAAAAGAACCTTCAGAGTTCGAACGTTTTTTAACAGTTATAGCCCCCGAGGCTTTCTGTGATTGATCTCATTATTAACCTTATTAGCTTCGTAAGTTAAAGTGAAAGGTGAAGACTTGTAATGAAGAATTTTAATCATCACTAAATAAATCCAAAAATTTATATCATCTTCAAGCTGGAGAAACAAATTTGCCACCTTCGGGTTTCTGCTATACAACAAATTCATCTCAACTACAATATAGTTCTAGATTTCATGAAAAAGGATCTCCTATGAATATATCGCCGCTTGCCCCCCCAATCACAAGTATAGAGGGAGGGAAGGAGGGAGAAAACGGTTCGAACGAACGATAAATCACATCCCCTACAACTATACCACGAGTTTCTATGTAAATGGTAAGTAACACATTCTGTAGTGTCAACTTATCAGGCACTGCCAGAGGATGTACTTGATATTTGGATCTGTCAACAGATTGCAAGCATAAGCACAGAAACAACTAGTGAGAGCGAATTCAGGTCAAAAAAAATGAAACAGAGAATAAAAAATCGTCACATTTTTTTAGAATGGTACGAAAATGTTTGGGGAAAAGAAGATTGAAATAAAATACCTTGTTGACAAGCAAATTTACTTGCTCTCTGTACATTTCTTTCAAGTCTACAATATCAGCACGAAGTTCCTCCAACTAGAAATATGAAGACACTCAAAATGTCAGGATATAATAAATAACACGCAAATTCCACTCGACTATGTTTTCCATTTAACCATATAAGAATTGGGGAAAGGGCATCAAGAAATCCCACTTCCATAATCACAAAATGGAAATCACGATAGATAGACAGACGTATGCTACTCAAGTATATTTGTTATCAATATATTCTCTCAGTATTTGCATAGCATGTGGCCAAACATATTCAAAATCTGGCACAGAATCCTCCAGCACGATTACATGAAAAAACAAAAAATCAGTCTGAGTGTTATTCTTCCCATTTGTATTGGACAAACTTCATGCTGCGGGCTCTGCTTCACTTCATTCACTTCATTTTTCCTAGAACTCTATTTGATTTAGTGCATGCATATTTGATAAAGGGCGGTTTAAAAGAAAGGAAGTGGAACAAGAAACAAAAATCTACAGCACTCCGGTGGACAAATGATTTCTACAAATGTCCACTTTTTATTTAAACAATGAGCACACCATGGAGTGGAGTAAAAATGATCAATCATATTTTGGGGCAAACTTAATTCCACAGACAAAATGAATTTCTTTTATAAGCCAATCAAAAATAAAATTCCTTCAAGGATTCTGGGAACTTGCTTGAACAATTTAAGAGGTTTAGCACATTTCAATGATGCAATAAGATCTCAAGAACATCAACAGAAAATCAGAATTTATTCCTTACATACCTCCTCATCACGTTCACCCATTAACTCCAGGGCAGCAGAGTGCCTTCGCCTCAGTCCATCTAGTTCTGCCTGTACACCAGGCAAAAGAGCAGACTCGGCCCGTAATTTCTCACACTGCAGTGGATCAAAACATTCATTGAACTCAATGACATGGGAAAATATAGTAGAACAATAATATATAGGTAATTACCTATTCTGTGAATGTGACTCACTAAAGAACATGTAGAAACTCACTTGTGATGTCATTTTGACCAACTCTTCTGCAAGAGAATCACGGACAGATTCCATGGATGCCTGGACCGCACAAAAAATGCAAATAATTGATCAGAGCTGCACATGGATGAAATAGAATGAATTTTAAGCATAAACCCAGATGATTGTCCAAATGCAATATCCACACAGGATACACACTGCGAAAACTCAGCACCAGAATGCACAATACAGCATACAGCATGAAGATATGTGATAACAAGCAATACTTTAAGCATGAAGTTCAAGAAAAAAGCAATACATACCAAACGAGACATATATGATGCAAGTTCACCCTCTTTCTGACGAAGGGCAGATTCAAAAGCACTAGGTGTCATGCTCTTCATGTAGTAAGGATTCATGGTTGCCTCTCCAAAATTTCTCTGTTCAGAAAGACTGTCAGATGTGTCCAGAGATGCTTGCAGATAATAGCTCTCTTCCATGCTGCCCAGGCTGCTAGCAGTGGAGAGCTTTCGGGTTAAATTTCCTGCAAAATTTGCAAAATGTAAAAAATATATGAAAGCAATAAGAAGTTAACTGGTGTAAATTTCCAAAGTAAAGCAGACCATTCTCAAAAGCAGAGTTGCTCCTTGCAATAGGAGTTTGATCAGATGCAGAAGTAGAATGGACGTGAGCTGTCCTTTCCAACTCCAACCGAGCAGCTTTCTCTCTTTCAATTTCCTGAAACAAATCATGAGCTTAAATCACGAATCTTCCAGACAGCATTACACCTTAAGTGCATATGATAAAGTAGGAAGATAGCTTTTGTTCTAGTCTTTCAGAGAAATCTCCAAAACAATAACGAAATTATCCTCTACATAACCATCCAGCTTCATATGAATTCCGAACGTGGACTAAATTAATAAACTTCAAATCAGCTTCAATTATGTCTAGATCATCTTCCTAAAAGATTGAAAAATATCAGGTTCTTGCAGGGAAAATTCCATAACTGAGCGGGTTCTTCAGCTCCGCAGACAAAACATCAATAAGTGCCCTTTCCATGGATTCATTTATTTAGACAACTCAAGTTGAGCATTCACTTCTAGTATTGTCAAGACTGAATTGTGTTTATAATGTGGTTGGCAATAGAAGAAAAACTGAAAAAGAAAGGGAAATCCAGAATAAAAACACATGCAACCTAATTAACCATGATAGTCATGAGTAGAAGGAAACCAAAGGGTGATACCTGTTGTAGAAGTTCTCTGTGTGTTAATGCATCTTGTAACTCTTCCTTGTTTTCCTGCCTCAGTTCCTTAATTTGTGCTTCAAGTTGACGGGCACGACCTTCTTGAGTGTCAGCTTCCTCCTTGGCTGCGAGGTATTCCTGCCTATTTTCAGCTGCTCTCTGTCTCTCCTTTTCGAGGGACCTACTTAACTGTGTTTGTTCGGTCCTGAGACAAGAAATCTGAGCATAACCAATTTCAGCTACAATTCATCAAATAGTTCCATCACTAACAAAAATATGTTCATAGAAAGATGATGAACCTGCGCTTCAAGAACATTAATTCGAGATAATGTTTGAGACAAGCGTTTATTCACAGATTGCTCTCTTTCCTCAGCAAAAGCAGCTTTGGCCTCTGCTTCCTGAAAGTGTAACAGCTAATAATAAATAGAGATGTCTTTACAAGTTTCACGTGTTATATCATAACAAGAAATAACATTCAGGCACCTGGAGTCGAGAATTTAGAGATCTCTCCACAGCAGCCCAGGCCTCAACCCTTCTACCTGTTGTTTCCTAATACCAAGTGACAGAGTTATAAACAAAATAGCTTGGAACTTGAGGTTCATAAGGACACCCATGGCAACTCTAAGGTAGGGTTCGGTTACCGTTCAAGAACAGAAGAGACAAAGATTGTGGGAATAGAAACGTGTTTGGTTAGAAAGACGGGGACATAGAAATAAATATCCGATAGTTTTGGAGTGAATTTATACTTCCAAAACAAGAGATATAGAGACATGTCGCTCTTTCCTACCACCTTTGTCTTTTCTGTCCCGAGACAGTCACCAAATGTTACCTAAAGATGGATGAAAATTATAAATCCACCTGCATGGCTTCAATCTGCCTTAGGAGAGGCCTTGTAGAATCAGGAACTTGAGTAATCAGCTCCTCACATCGACGTTCACTTGCCTAGAGAACACACAGAACTACACATCACAACTTGAAGTAAATAGAGAATAATGCAAAAGCAAAAGTAACTTTACAGCAAGGTAAGATAAAGTTCAACATACTTGATAATATTTTTGAAGATCTTCAATGTCCCTGCATAGCATGTCCTCTCTAAAAACAGCCTACAAAACCAAAAGTCAATTAATAACTTATGCTAGAGAGTCATTTCAAGCATATCAATAGGCACAAATTAACAATGTTAATACAATTAAGTATAACCTCCTGCTCCTTTCTACTCAAAGTTTGTCTTAATTCTTCAAGTGCCTGAACTAGCATAGTCTCGCGTTCCTCTGCCTCTCTTAGATGACTCTCTAATTCAGTTCTGGCCTCATTATCAGCACGTGCCTCTGCTAATGCTTCAGCCTTCTTGGATGCAGATAAAGCATCCGTATAATACTCTTTCTGGGCTGAAAGCTCTGCTTGGTGTTTTTCTATTGTTTCTTGCAGCAAATTCTCTGTAGTTGTCTTGTCCTTTTTTATACTCTCTACTTTATTCTCTTCCACCTGGAAGTGGAACAAAAAAGTTAATATTGTTGATACAATACAGGTTGATGCCAAAACAATGACCAGAAAAGGTAGATATATGAATTGAATTACATAAGAAACTCACATAAAAAAGGTGTTTTAGCAGCAATTCACATGAAAATCATAACACAAGGAAGCTAACAAAGAACAGGATTTAATTTCCGAATTTGCGAAGAACATTCCTTCAACTTTCATTTATTTGCAAGCAATATGTATTAGTCGTCCATTCAGATGACATCAGAATCTAAGCACAGCTTCACAAACATTAAAATATTGAATGTAGAATCAAATTTAAAAAGGCCCCGCATATTATCAATGCTCAATCATCTTCTGCAAATTTGTGACAACATATCTGCTCAGAAGACTTTCAACAAAAAAAGGCCAAATAAGTCCAGATACAATAGTCCATCTCATCATGTAACGCGGCATATAGCGAAGATAAAACTAAAGTTCTTGAGCCCTAGGGTAGAGAAATCTAAAGAAAATTCTCTAGTATTTTTATTGAATATGAATAATAGTCTTGATCTCCATAAAATAAACTAGACATCCCTATTTATATTTGTGCTAAAATCCTTTATAGGAAGGATTCTTAATTAAAACTTCCTTAACTAATAAAATTCATCTAACATTGAGATTTCTAAATAGTAAAATACTAATTAAATTATAAGTCCTAAGCTAAGTAGGAAACAAATAATTAAAATCCAAAATTAACTAGGAAAATAATTAAAACATGAAAACAATAATTCCAGGCTTTATATCAGATGTTTTCGGGGACTTCTTTTCAGACTTGACCTTGTCAATCTGGTCCATGGATTTTTCAGATAACTGTTCTATGTCAGTCTCCCCCACTTGAGAAAAACTAGTCCTCAAGTTATCCATAAAAATTGAACTCTTCCACCCCAAAGGAACAAAACTCCGAATATAATATTGTAGTTAACTTATTCACGAAGTAACATGTCTTTGATATGTGAACTTTAAAATTTAATTTATGGTGCATGTATAGTAAGGAAAAATCAATATCTGATGTTATTTTTTATGTTCATATGAAGTCCACTTGTAATTCTTTCCTATATTTTTTTACTTCAAACTCAAGTTCATCATCTATGTCCTCAATACTTCAACCGTTGTATTTAAAGGAATCCTAAAATAATCTTCAATAATATCCCCAGAAGACTTGTCATAAATTACCAGGTCTTTCATGTCCTTGTTTGCAAGATCATCATCATCATAAAAATCTTCTTCATCATCTCCATCAGGTTTGCATAGACATCCTCGTCATCGAAAGGTTCTTGCTCATACTGACATTCAATCATGATGATTGATTTTTGTCTCTCGGGTTATGGTAGTTTGGCTTGATCTAACAAGGTCCCATGACCTCCATCAAGTTTCCTAATTAATAGAATCCATCTAGCATTAGGATTCTTAAATAGTAAAATACTAACTAAATTATAAATCCTAAGTTGTGCAGGAAAAAAATAATTAAAATCCAAAATTAACTAGAAAAATAATTAAAACAGAAAAACATTAATTCTAGGCTTTATATCAGATGTTTTCGGGTTTCTTTGCAGACTTCTTTTCAAACTTGACCTTGTCAGTATGGTCCATAACCCTTGGAATAATTGTTTTATGTCATCATGAATTAAATGTTAACATAATAGCCAAAATATCATGATAATATTACGTCAACTACATCACAGTATAGAATCTAATTACCTGAACTTTGGTCATCAAACCTTTCTTTTCTTCTTCAAGCTCTCTATTCTAGACTTTCACAAAAAGTGAAGATACATGCAAAACATTCATTAGATCAGAAAGGCAAGAGTATTGGGATTAGATATTGAAACTTCAAAGTTCAGATAATCAGTAAGCCTACTAGATACCTGAGCTCTTAATTTTCTAATAGTAGATTCTTGAGTAGCCTGCTTTTTTGAAAGCTCTTCACCTGGAATTCATAGGGAAAATCTTCAAATAAGAAGAGCACGTGAAACAAAAACCTCATTGCTCTGCAAACTCCACCAAATTGTTTCCTACCATACAAAAATATTAAAAATAGAGGAAACAACCCTCTACAATTGTTGATAAATCAAGTAGTTATGTCTCAAAACCTTAATCCTGACTAGTCCTACAAACCATCATACTGCAAAGCTGTTCAACATGCAAAAAATCATAGAGTGAGAGAAATTATAGTATCTTTTCCTATGAAAGAATCGGCAGAACCATTCATTAAAGATGGATTATAAATGTTTGTGTGGCTCTACCTTCAGCCATAACCTGGTTAATAATTTCATCCTTTTCCTTCAGAAGAGCAGCAGCATCGCTTTTTTTGTTCTGCTCTCTCCTAAGTGTATCTCTTTCCTTTGTAAGAGCATAAACCTGTAACCAAACATTCCAAGACAATATTAATCTCGGCAGTAGGAAATTTAAAGCATTATGATTAATTGCCATCGAAAAAGCAAAAAAAAAAAATCAACTTTAAATGCACAGAAAATCTCATCAGGCTGAAACTCAGCATGTAAGTTGCAAATCTTTCACGCTAGCACAACACACTAGCCTACCAAGAGGCATTGGTACTATCCAAAACTTTCAGGCTTTTAAATATCACCTGTATTCTCAATTTAAACCATTTCTGTTTGGTAAATCATGGATATATTATTATGAGTTTGAATCCCGAAAAAAAAAGAGGATAAGCTATCCTCCATAATATGGTACAAAGAATAGGAAACAAAATTAAAAACAAAACTAGACAAGATGCAACTCCAGTCGGCTGAATATGATCCATAGAGACTCCTTTAAGAGATCGTGAAGCAGAATGCTGTTAAGAAGCCAGCAAAACTCACAAAAGTTGCATTGAAAGGAGAGTTCTTAAAATTCTGGAACCAAATATTCCAAATCATAGCAAACACTGTACAAGCATAAAACATTTTGTCCTTCCTCCTACCAAAACCCACTAAATGTATCATCAACAAATCCCCCACACAATCCAGGGACACCCACTGATTCCAAAACAGCAAAAGCCTCTTCCACTTATCTCAAGAACTAGAGGATGTAAGAAATTACTTTGGAATCTAGTAGCTATAATAGTGCAGCATGTGCACATGTGTGTTGCCCATATCAAAATGAAAGGTATTGCAGATAAATGATCAAAACTTCTTTATCTAATAAGTGGAAGAGCCAACAAAAAATAATATCATAAAATTGCACCTTTCTGGGATTATATGGAATATCTAACAGTAAACATTTTTCATCAGGTTCATTAGGAGGCCAATTGGGCTTCATGCAACAGAACATGGGATAGCCTCTCCTTCCCTCAATCCCTCCCCTCCCTGCTGTGAGTGGGATTTGAACCCACGCCACTTGGTACCATCCAAGTGACTTTGCCAGCTAAGCTAGATATATACTGTAGACAGTATTCATGTGCTGATCAACATATGGTTGATAAGTATCAAAGCATGACATCTTAGTTATTATATATACCTCAATTAATAACTGTTCATTCTCCACAACCAATAACTAATCATTCTCTTTTGTTAAGAAATTGCAGAAAGAGTGTGAGTGTGTGTGTGTAAAAGAAAAGGCATGTCATAATTTTCAAATTTTAGGAGCATACCTTTCTTTCAAGAGTTGAAACCCTTTGATGGTATTCCTCTCTCAAAGACTCGATTTCTGCATCATTGGTTTTTCTCTGTTCCATAAAATTCAGCGATAAAAACATCATCAGGCTATAGAGAAAGTAAAGAGAAATCATTATCTTATCAACCAATAGTAATATTTGTAAAAACAAGTGGAACCAGAGATCAAAACAGAATAGAGGAGAGTAGATGAGATGAAGATGTTGTAAGTGACACATACACACGAAAAAATGGCAAATTATTTTTTTGAAAAACCCAACTCATGCAAGTTAAAATGCACACGACATTCAATTTTTTAGGTCAAATTAAGGACTAAAGAGTAAGTGCCGATGTTATAGTACTTATTATAATATAAAGTTTGCCAAACAAGGGATGTTTTACAGCTAGAAGCATAAATTCCGATAATGGCTTACACATATAGGTGCTTTAGGTAAATATACAACATCATCGTCAAAAAAAAATACCATCAAAATAGCAATCAAAAAGACAATAAGAATTATTTTAAGATAAAAAAATACAACCCGTGTAGAAAATATAAGAACAACCTTTGCAACACAAACTAATTGAACTATCTAGATAAAATGTAATTAGCACAAACCAGATTTTCTTTAAAAAGGTACAAAAAATAACCATTTTACCTTAATGCACACATATGCACAAAGTACCTAAACCAAATTAGCTTGAACGTAGAAATAGTTAAAATTTATACAGACCTTCAATTCCCCAATAACAACTTTCAGGTGCTCATTTTCATTCATCAACTTCGCGATCTCATCAGCCTTTGCCTGGAAGAAGAACATCAGAGTTGGATTTTAGTTTAACATAAAAACTCAAAACAGAATTACAACACATTTTAGTTGAGACAACTAGCACTAAAAATTATCAATTTTGTTCATCAAAAGTTCAGTTGTTCAAAATTTCAATAGTCTTCTTAACAAAAGAAGAGAAGCACAAGCAACCATCATCATTGTAAAGGTACTAATGTAGCCCTTGATGAGCAGAAAGGTGAAGGCGATATGCCTTGAGGGCTGGGTTGATTCACTATGCCAGAACAACCATAATTTGAGAAACATGAGAGGACAAAACTTTAATGAAATGTGAAGCAAGAGCATCAGATTTGACACTCACAAATCACAGTGATATTAGTCCATCACGAACAAGTGTTATGTGGACAGCAGAAAGAAAACATGCTAAAAAATCATTCAAAAATAATAAAAAAAATCAAGCAACACAGAGGTTGGTCAAGCTTAGTGTAAAACAATGACAAGACAAAAAAAAGAACTAATAAAAAACTGGAGAGGATCTTGCTATCCACTATAAATTATGGGGCTATCATGAATATAAGAATGTTGAATCGACCAGTGAAATATTCTAAGAAAATGAGCAAAGATGTTCCGGTGTATTTTGATTGTGGTATGTATACTGTAAAAAGCTCAGTAAAGACCAAAATTGAATTTTTTTCCCAGCATAAACATATAATGCAGTCCAATTTTGAAAATAAGAGTAGCAATGCATCAATGGGGCTCAGTCTGAAGAATTGTTTTCCAGCATAATATATCTGTGCCATTTAGTAATACCTGAGCTTGCCTTGCAGCACCTTGTAATGCAGTTTCCATCATTTTAATCTCAGTCTTCACCTTCTCTAGTTCAAGCATGGAATCTATAGAGTCTGATATATTCAACCCTAAGCTCAGGCGTTGCTCTTTACTGCCAACTTTGCCATAATTGACTCCCTCATCTCCTCCTACTGTCTGATCATTGCCATCATCTACCTTAGAAACTGATCCAGAAACCATTTCTGAAGCCTCACCTGAGGGAGATGCAGTGGACAGGGAGAGTTCACAAGCCATGCCACTCACTTCAGCACTAATTATTGGCTGTGAACTGGATGAATCAACTGCAGCTTCAGCTTGGGTATCACTTGAAGCCTCGGCTTGGGTATCACTTGAAGCCTCGGCTCGGTTATCACTCGATGCTTCAGCTAGGACATCATCCGATGCCTCAGCTTGCGTATCACTTGATGCCTCAGCTTGAATTGAACTTTGTTCTACAGTCTCCTCAGCTTGTGTCTCTTGTTCATCTATGCTCTCGGCATGAAACACATTATGTGAGTCGTTATGTAAGATGGAAGCAGCCTCGACTTCATCAACCCTGGGTGCTTCTGACTTGATCTCCAATGTATCTGAATTTTCAGCAGGCCCTACCTCTGAAATCTCTTTCCCCTGTAATTCATCAGCTGAATCTGGTATTTTAACATCATGGACATCTAGCTCAGGAGGTTCGACAGCCTTAGGTTCTGATTGCAATTTGGATTCGAGTTCAGCTTTGCCAGAGTCTGAAATGACACCATCTTTTTTCTCAGCAATCTCTAGATGCTCGCCCTCTTTTTTTCTCTCAAGCATTTGATTTTCTTCTAAAGCTGTGGTTTGTTCAGTGTCAGAATTTTGTGACTCTTTCTCCTCAACAGTTGATGATTTCTGTGGAGATACAGTTTTCTCTGAAGATTCAACTGTACTATCCTCGCTTTTTTGCCCCATAAAGGACATAACTGGCCATAATCCCGAAGCTGGAAAGCAAAAGGAACGAAGATTCTAAATAAAATTGGTCTCAATACACACAAGTTAGAACATTTAAACAGAAGTACAGAACATGCAACCATGTTGTTCCCTAGTTTGTCATTAAACTTCAGCACAATACAACATATTATCAACTAACTTCCATGCTCTAGTGCACGAATGTCAACATTCTTGCAAAGTAGTGAGATCAACCACCTATTTCTAATCCACCATTATAACTTAAACACAGTATGCATGAGCTCAAGCATTCCACAAGGTGTAACTTGAACAACTAGGATATTTAAATCTGTCTAATAAACGAATGTAGCCTAATCATTTTACTTGAAAGCTGTAATAAAATAATATAAATAACGAGTAAAAAGTAGTGGTAGTAGCAGGTAAAGTACCTTCAGTGCTGGTACTAGAATCGGGTTTATCTTCGAAACCAAGTGCAGTGTCGAAATTCTTCTCGATATTCTTGACGCTCTCACTAAGCTTATTCACCGCCCCAGCTAGATCAGGGAAGTTCCCTAGCGAGACTTTCCCGCTAAACCAAGCCATCTCTTGTATAACGTACCCCCGAGCACAAAATAAGAACAATAAATCATCAAAATATCGTACCTAGAAAGAAGAACACACGCGAAGTTCCCATCGGGAAAAACACAAAATTGAATCTATTTGGTAAGGTTTTGAATCGAATGCGATAGAATCTAACTGATTGAATTATTGAAAATTGAAAGTTTAGCGAATGGAGAGAATTGAACCTGGTTGGGGGAATGCGTTTTTGGGCTTCTTCTTGGAGATTCACGTAATGGCTCTTGGTGGTGGTGGTACAGTAATGAGTGTTGCTGAGCTGTTGATGGATTTCGGTGCTATTATATATATATATATATATATATATATATATATATAGAGAGAGAGAGAGAGAGAGAGAGAGAGAGAGATGGCGGTTTTCAAAAAACGAGGAGGGAGGTCGATTCGATTGCTCACAATAAATAGTACATAGTACATACACTTGTTTTGTTTTTTTAATTTAATTTTTAATTAATATATTCTTTTTTTAATTATTTAATTTAACAATTTTTAAATAATAATTAATCTTGTTGTTAAGAATTACAATTAAAAAAATCATTATCACTTTGCCTTTTGAGTTTCAAAATCACATTTAAAAATATTTGAAAATTTTTTATTTTTTTAATTAATTTTTTTTATATTTTCAAATCTTGATAGGTTGACATCAAAACTAAATTTTAAAAAATAAAAAGATATTATTTTGATATATTTTTAAACGAAAAACAATTTGTAAAGTAATTGTTACTATAATATCAAACGAGTTTTTAGTATAGCAAACTAAATTTTTTTGTTCGCGCTACGCTGTAAAGCGGATCAATTTTTTTCTAACATAAAAAAGATATTAAAATAATAATAACTTGAGAGAACTCGGGTTAACTTAACTAGCCTATGACTTGGGATAACACTAGAAGAAGGAAATTACAAAAAAAAAAAAATAGAAAGCTCAAGACTCAATAAAACTAATTTTAAAGGATAAATTGAAAAAAAAACTTGAAAGATAAAAACTCGAGTAAAACCGGGTTCATTTTACTAACCCATAACCCGTAATATGAGATTAGAATAGAAAAATTACTTTAAAAAAAAATAACCTAGAAAAAAGGATCAAAGCTAAATAAAAAAAATGAAAAAAAAAACCCGAGTCACACAAGGTTAATCTAACGAACCTGCAACTCAAGATAACTCTATAGAAAGGAAAAACATAGAAATTAAGAAATCTTAAGACCCAATATTTCAACATTAAATGATTAAATAAAAAAATAAAAAAAATATTGAAAAACATCCAGAGAAACCCTTGTTAGCTTGATTAACCCGCAACCCGGGATAACCATAAAGGAAGGAAAGGGGAAAAATTAGAAAGTCTAAGTTCCAATAACCTAGTGTCAAATGATAAAAAAAATTAAAGAAAAAACAAAGTTAAATTGAGCTAATCTTCGAAATTAAAAATTATAGTTATAAGACTGAGATAAACCTAAATAAAACAAAAAAAAAACTTGAACAAAATTCTTAACCATAAAAAAAATATTAATAAAAAAATGAGGATTAAATTTAGTATAAAAATTAATGAAAGAAAATAATAAGGGACTTAATCAAAAAATAAAAGATAACAAAAAAGCAATTAAAAGAATCAATACCAAAATTTGATTAAAAAAAAACAGATTAATTAAAAATATTGAGAGACAAAATTGAAAGAAAAAACAAATTAAAAAATAAAAAAAAATTACAAAAATAAAGATCAAAATTAGATAAAAAAAAAAACAAATGAAGTAAAATGTGGAGGGAATAGTTGAAAGAAAAAAAAAATTCAGAAAATGAAAAAAAAAACGATGACCCAATCTAGAAAACAAATGAAAAAAAAATAAAATAAAAATCCAAAGCAAACAATGACTAATAAAAAAAAATGATTCAAAATTGGAAGACAAAATAAATAGAAGGACATCATGATTTTTAGTTAATCTGACATGAATTATAAAGAATGGAGAGAAAAAATAAAAGGGGAAGAAAAAAGCCAGCATGGGTGCAAACCGTCATGATTTAAGCAACTCCGCCCCACCTTATAAGCTTTGCCTCTAATAGACACTTCAAATGACATGGTAGTTGGAAAATTTTGGTTACTAAACAATGTCGCACGTGCCACCTGGAAGGTGTAGGTGACATCCACTCAATAGCGTATGCCCTATATGGATCAACAACTTTTTATTTTTTATTATTATTTTTATGAAAATACTAATTTGTCCCTAATCCAAATTGTGAATAACATAAAGACCATGAAAAAAAATTCAAAATACCCTTTTGACTCATCCTTTAATTTTATTGACTATAAGAACAATGAAACAATTGCACTATTTCTTAAAAAAAAAGAAAATTACACAAAAGTCCTCTTAGCCTTTCATTTTTTATTGTCTTTGTCTATATTAAAATATTACAACATGCTCTAAACCGTGTGAGGGAATCACTGTTCCCTCACACACAAAACACTGTGGATTACAACAGTAATCCTCAGTGTTTCCCCCCCTTTTTTTTGCTAATTTTTTTTTTTTTTTCAATTTTTTTTAAATTACTTTTTTTTTCAACTTTCCTATTTTTTCTTTTTTTCATTTATTTTTTCTTTTTTTTCCAAACTTATTTTTGTTGATTTTACTTTTTTAAATGTTGACCTGGTTAAAATTTTTACTTTGTAATTTTTTTCTTTAAAATATGGTGGATTGCTGCGATATTTTTCCACATAGTTTTTATATTTTATTTCCTTATTTTTCAAAATTATATTTGTCAATTTTTTTTTAATATGGAGCTGAATGAGAATTTAGTTTTGTAATTTTTTTTCTTTAAAATATTGTTGATTGCTACAGTGTTTCTCCGCATGGTTTTTTATGATTTTCTCTGAAATTATCTTTTTTTATTTTATTTTTTAATATTGAGCTGGTAAAAAATTACAGTTACAATATGTGAGGAAAGTACTGTAACTTTCCTCGAAAATTACTGTTGATTGCTACAGTGTTTTTTTCCATATGGTTTTTTTTCTGTTTTTGTTATGTTTTTCCCTAAAATTATCTTTTTCAATTTTATTTTTTAAATATTAAGCTGGTTAAGAATTGCAATTACAAGTAAATACAAGTTTTTCCTCATAAAACACTACAGATTGATACAGTTTTTCCTTACATGGTTTTTTTCCAGTTTTTTTTGTGTTTTCTTTTTTTGTGATATTTTTTTCCAAAATTATCTTCGTCGATTTTTTTTTAATATTGAGTTGGTTAGAATTTAACTTTGTAATAAAGCTTAATGGGGAAAGCATTGTAGCTTTGCTCATAAAACATTGTGAATTGCTATAGTGTCTCTCCACATGGTTTTTTTTGTTATAATTTTTTTCAAATTATCTTTTTTAATTTTATTTTTTTAATATTGAGTTGTTTGTAAATTACAATTACAAGTCATTAAAAATAAGGCTAAATCATGTGGGGAAGCACTGTAGCTTTCATCACGAAACACTGTGAATTGCTACAGTGTTTCCAACATGATTTTTTTTCTTTTTTTTGCTATTTGTTTTGTTTTTTTTTTCTAAAATTGTCTCTGTTGATTTATTTTTTTAATATTGAGTTGATTAAGAATTTAGCTTTGTAATGTTTTTCTTTAAAACACTGTGAATTGTTGCAGTGTCTTCCCATGTTATTTTTTTTATGATTTTTTCCAAAATTATCTTTATCGATTGTTTTTTGAATATTGAATTGATTAAGAATTATAATTACAATAAAGCTAAATCATATGAGGAAAGCGTTGTAGTTTTTCTCACAAAACACCGTGTATTGCTACAATATTTCTCTAAATGATTTTTTATTCTATTTTATTGGGAAAAGCGCTATAGTTTTCCTCGCAAAACATTGTCAATTGCTACAACGTTTTTTCTCTTGGGTTTTTTTCCTTCCAAAATTATCTTGTTGGTTTTTTTTAATATTAAGTTGGTAGAGAATTTAGCTTTGTAATTTTTTTTTTCTTTTTATTAATTGAAAAGCTAAATCATGTGGCGAAAACACTGTATCTTTTTTTACAAAACACTGTAGATTATTACAAATAATTTTGATCAGTCTCTAAGTTTTTGATCACCAACACAACTTTTTTTTTCGTCATGAAATATTTGCTCCATCATACCTTTAATTTCTATTACTTATCTAGCGCTGATTCACAATTATAACAATATTAAGTGCATTTGTTTTATAAACCCGCGGCAGCGCGTGGACATGTCATCTCGTAAACTATTAAATTGTGCCCCGATTAATTTGCAAATGACCTATGAGTTTCATGAAAAATACCATTTTAGCCCTACAAACAAGGCAAAAACTTTATTCAGGGAAAGACAAAAAAGTAATTATATAGTATAAGTCCATTGTAAATTGTCTCACGATCTACAATAAAATTACTGTGCTCCTTTAGTTTTTTCATAACAAGGTTATACATACTCCCGCAATTCATTTAATTGTTTATTTTATTTATTTATCAAACTTTTTTTATTTAATCCTTTTATATTTTGTATTTTTTATTTTTTATAGTTAATGGTTCAAGTTCTTTTCATTTATATGAGATATGAAAGTTTTTATAAGATTTTGGATGAATTTAAGGAGATATGTTTATAATTTGTAATATTAAAACACAATTAAAAAAAAAAGAAACAAAATCAACCTAGGTGGCATGGCATATCTCAAATTCATGCAAAAAAAGTTACATTTAGTCTCTATATTTTACGATGACTTTGTTTTAAATTTCTATACCTTTTAGAGTCTTAGTGTTGGTATGAAACCTCATTTTGTTTATTTTTTTAGTTCTTTGATTTGAGAATAGAAATAGAAGCTGTAGAAAAACAGTGAGGGAGAAAGAAATCTTTTGTTTATCACATTTTGATGATAAAAAAGTTGTTTTTGCTATTAATAATTTTTATTTGATAAGATGAGTTTTATTAAGATTTTTTTTTCCATTATCTTGATGAAAAAAGTAGATCAGGATTGCAAGATAATTTTTATCTCATTTAATTTTGTGCTTCTAGATCAATTTAAATATGTTTTGAGCTTAGGGATTGATTTATTGATATTATAAAGATGTTTATTATGAGTTTTAAGGTGAAAATATATTGAAAAATAAATTTTTAAATTCAAAAAACTCCAATTTGATTTTTCAACCACATCTCCGGTAGTTGGAAATTGGACAAACAGACTACGCGTTGTCTGCTTTTCTTAAAATAAAAATAAAAATATTTATAATTTATTTTTATTTTTTTATTAAATTTGAGATAAATAAGTTGTATTTCCATGATATATTTATAAAAATAAAAATTATATGTACTTACCCACTACTATAAACTTTCAAAATATATAAAATGAAAATTACAAACAAAATAAAATATTTACTTATTTACTTATCTTTTATCAATTTCCTAATTCAGTTTTTAATTATCACTCATAATTTTTTTTTATGATTTACCCGTTAATATATTTTTTAATTCATTGAGTTAAACACATATATTATTTTATTATTTATCAATTAATAAATTTATTGATCCTATAAAAAAACATTCATAATACTAGTGCCTTCTCTTTATACGTTAAAAGGTTAACTTGAATTCTTATCCATAGCGTATGTAATACGTATAAGTAGGCTAGTATATTCTTATCCATAGCGTATGTAATACGTATAAGTAGGCTAGTATACTACTGAAATAGAATGAATTTCAACTTTTTTTTTTAAGGCAGCCAGCTGTTTCAATATCAGGAAACCCAAAAAAATCAAAATCAAAACTTTGAGAGAGACCATAAAAATTAACAATTGAGTATTAATTACCTTTGTAGGTGTACGGTTATATATAGCTCAATTTCTATAAGATTTTCGAGTCACCAGATAAAAAGTGAATCCAAGGATTTTTGTAATGCTTCACCCATCTCTATAATTATCTGCAAAGTTTTTATTTATTTATATATATATATATATTTAATAATTACTATTTTTTTAAATTTGTAATTTTTTGGTTTTTTGTTGAATTTTGTAAATTGATGTAAATTAATTTTTTTTAAGAAATCATAAATATATTTTGTTTGTAATCATTTTGATTTAAGTAAAAAATGTGTTATAAATTTTAGTGAAAGTTTATTTAATTAAAAGTTAAATTTTAAACTTTATCAGATTAAAACATTTAACTTTTGAATGTTATTTTCACCTGCACTCATCGTTCTGCAAACATGGTATAAACCGTTGATTAATCCTAAACTTAATCTTCACCGTCGCTTTTTACAGTTAAAGAGGTCAACATGCAGAAATATAATGGAAATACCCCACAGTGTAATCCATCAGTTTCCTCTTCCACATTTCAAATCTCTCCCTCTCTCTCTCTGAATTTGAAGTGTTGATGGATTGAAACGATAAAGGAGATTAACTTCAAAGACGATTGAATCAGTTGAGAAATCGACAAATGCAATTACAATGACATCATTTTTCCCGCCAGAAACGGTTGAATCAGTTAAAGGAGAACTAGGCAAATCGGATTTCACGCCGAGAAAACTGGTTTTCACGGAGTTCGGCTTGTCTCCGGTCGTCAGTGCCTCTCCGCTGCATACGTCGCCTCAAGAGAGGCTCCTCTTGCAAACCAAGCTACATGTGCTTCCGCGTTCTCCATTATCGTTTAAGTGAGCTCTCTTTAATTATCTTTTTTCTGTTTCGATTCACATTAGTTACTTTTATTACTAGTTGATTCGAGGTGGATGTGATTACTCTTGATTTTACTCTCTTTGAGATTGATAAATTGATTGTTTTAGCTCCATTTGAAGTGTTTAGAAGTGTTCAATTTCTTAGTCAGGCTTGCCGTAATTGTTTGCTTAAAATTATAGAATCTTGATCACAATAAGGAATTGTTGAAATCGGAAAGCTTTACAGCATTTGGTTGATATGTTATCTAAAATTGTTTTTTCCTTTTATCTACTTCTTGCAGGAAGTCAGAGTCTCCTAGAATATCTCTGCCACAGGCTAGAACCAAAATAATTAATGGCACTCCAAAGAGTCATAGGCAGTGTCATTGCAAGCAATCAAAATGCTTAAAGTTGTGAGTACTCCATTTGCGGCTTCATTGAGTATTTGTTGATGAATTTACTTAGTTATCGTTCTTCGTCGTTGTCTTCTGCACCTGTAGTAGGGTTCTTGTAATCAAATTTCAAAAACCTTTTGCCTTGCAAATGGTACTATTCTCATCCAATCGGATACCTCCAAATGGATTTCCTTTACTGAATGCTGGATAACTAGCATGTGTTTTATAGCACGTAGTATTGAAGTGCATTTTCTATATCCGACTAAAAATTCTCGTCCACAAATTGGCAGGTACTGCGAGTGCTTTGCTTCTGGATCATATTGCGATGAATGCAGTTGTGCTAATTGTCATAATAATGTGGATAATGAGGATGTGAGGAGAGAAGCTGCTGAATGCATCCTAGAACGTAATCCAAATGCTTTCAAACCAAAAATAACTGGCAGTCCGTGTACTCCTCCAGACGATGGGGTATGTAAATTTCAATTTTCTTGCAGAGAAAGATCTGTTTATTCTGGTTCCTAAATTTATCACTCGCCCATGGGCCATTACGAATTACGTATATATTAAATTATTTAGATAACTTGTATCTTGATTTTGGACAACAATTAGGATTTTCTTGTTTTATTGTGAATGTTGTATGGTGTTATTCAGTGCAATATCTCTTGTTTCTTTCTTTTCACTGTAGCCATTATTGTGCAATTAGGCATCTTTCTAGCTGTTGAAAAAGATTATTTTGTTTGTGCCTTGATTGTTAACTGCACTGAGAATGCTTTGCTATAAGTGTAGGATGCGGCAAAAGTTGTTTTGGTAATGGCTAAACACATCAAGGGATGCCACTGTAAAAGAACTGGTTGCCTCAAAAAGTATTGTGAGTGCTTTCAAGCAAACATTCTCTGCTCTGAAAATTGCAAATGTGTCAGCTGCAAAAATTTGGAAGGAAGTGAGCTAGGAATGGTTGTTACCTCGGAAAATCATTGTAAGACCAAAGCCTACATTCAGCAGGAAAATGCTAATTCATCCAGTGCTGTTGTATCCTCAAGCCATATCTTATCTCAAGAATCCAGGAAAAGAACATTTCGAGAACTATTTGATTCAAACATGAGAGATAAAGAAATTCATGAGCGTACAAAACATCATGCGGTGAGTTTATATTTCACATGCTGACTCAAGTACTGTTGTTACTAGATACTTGACAAGAACATCAAGGCTGTTATTTCCATATCAGATTGATTACAAGAGCTTATTTTAAATGTTGATATGATGAAAATGATCCTTTAGCAGTTAGCCTTGATTTAATGACAATGGCTGTGTACTTGTATTGCATCTACGTCATGATAGACTTCAATTTCTTTTTTCATTATATTTATTTCTTGGGATATTATCTTGATCTCAGCAGATTGAATCTCCATCTTTATTGACATGTTTCTTGAATAGGCTTAGACATTTTGGATTCCCTTTATTTCCTGTATATTATTGTTGTCTGTGTTGACTATGGCTTCCACTTACCTATCTCCCACCTCTTTTAAATTTTGTTTTTTGTTACTCTAATCAGGTGAATCCAGTTGGAGTTCATGTTTCAATCCCAACCTTACGTGCTGATTGTGTTTGTCAAATTGCTAGTTCTGCAGCATTGGGCTCTTCAAAGCTTACATACAGGTTAAGATATTTGCCACTGATTCTTTATGTTTTTTCCGACTGTTCACAAAGTTTTATGTTTCTTAATCTCAATTTGCTAAGTAGTGTTGATGATCTCTTTATCAGATCTCTCTTAGCAGATGCTATTCATCCATTGGACACTAGAGAGCTCTGCTCACTTTTGGTGGTTGTATCAGAGGCTGCAAAGTTTCTTGCTGGTATGGACTTGTATAGATAGACCCACTTATTCTTATGAGAGGTGAAGAACTGAAACAAACATGCGCACATTGAACACATGTATACCAAAATATGATCCGGATTATTTCTGTCTCTCTCTCTCTACTGAAACCAGTTATTCACTTCCATAATTTACCAATGTTGGCTTGTCGTGGAATTGGTTTTTGCATGGGGTGTTGTCTCAGAATCATACATTGCCAATCAACTTTATAAGCAACGAACATACTGATGAGTTAGACATGTTGCTTGTCACATAGTAACAAATGAAAATTACAAAGCAAATTGATAGAAAAACCTTTTCAAGAATTTCTCATCATGTTCAACAAGTTGTCTACATAAATGAAGGGTACTGCAAAAGTTGCAAAACCTGATATTCTAATTTCTGCTGGAATTCTCATTCCCACCAATCTAATTTTGTTGACAAATATCTAGTTTCCAACCCAAGCTCTATTCGTTTGTACAAGCTTATTTCCGTTTCTATGTTTGTTTACATGCCCAGGTCTTGAGGTAAATTCTATTGCATCTACCTGTAAGAGTAATGCGAGTAATGGAATTTAACACAGTTTAATAATGCATTTTCTCTTTCCAGACGAACATTGCAAGGCACAGATAAAAGAAGTAAAAGAATACCAGATGGCCTGTGATCTTGAGAAAGATTGCAAGAAAGAACCTGATGTTCATCAAGTTGTGCCTCATAACCAATTTCCTGGGAGCCAAACTGATATAACAGTCATGGATAATTCCAGATCTTGTGACATTGGCATGCAGGATGGAGGGCCGTTTTCATCTGAAGGAGATTACGTGATGTGCGACAAGAAAGACAAATTGTTCACAAGATCTGCTTCCCTAGACCAAAATCTGAATCATGGATGCAGTGAAAATTTCACGACGGAGCATGAAAGACTTGTTTTGACATGTTTACGGGATTGTCTTGGAAAGCTCATCGCTTTTGGAACAATGAAAGGTATGGGTCTGCCCCTCATCTTTCTAAAGATACAAAAACAACCAGTTTGAAAGCTTGTCATTAATTCAACATTAAAAACGCATACTGCAATATATAGAACCTCCAGGAAGTCCATCTAAGACTAGCTATAAATAGAATCCAACAATTTGATGTTTGAGTTGGTAAAAAAAATGTGGAATCCAACAATTTGATGCTTGAGTTGGTTAAAAAAATGTGAGAACTTCATTGAAAGTTGATAAAAAATATTAAGCACATATTATCTCCGAAAATAATTAATATTGAACAAAGAGTACATTAATGTAAGAATTCTAGGATCGGTGACCTTTTATTCTGAAGTACCAGCTTCATATCGATTAGTGATCTGTTTCAAATCTACGTAATCAACTGGATTTAGATCAATGGAGGAAACATGCAGCTAGATTCCTCATTCTCTCTAATATTACATGTTATATAAATGAGGCTTTACAAGCGAGTCCAGTTTCCTATTCAGCACAAGCGTCTTGGTTTTTTTCCTTGGTGCTCATCAATATATATGTAAAGCTAGGTTATTTTTCTTTATTTTTTTTGCCTTCTGTCAATTGACCTATAAATCAATGTGACTTCATCATCATGTTTTTTGCATTGCTGGGGAATTGTATTTCATTAGGGAGTCCGTTCGAGCATCTTAGCACTTGCAACATCAAAGCAAGACCTGAAACCTGATTGAGAAAGCTGCTGCAATGACATGGTAAAATCTGATGGCAGAGATGACCCTGAAGCATTTCGTCCTGAAGCAATGTTATCGCCACCTAGTGGTCACAGTCGACCATAGAAAGCTGTATTTTTCCATCATCTCATGCACGTCACATACAATCAAAATTGGACAAAATATCCATGAACTTCAGTTGGGATAAAAGGTACTGTAGATAGTTGCATCGACTGAAAAAGGTGATAAACCTCAACATCTTTTCAACACTGGTTCAATTCAATAGCCTTCTGATGTAATAAAAGTAGGGAATAGTCAATCTCATTGCAAGAGTCGTTTTTGTCAGGAAGAAATCACATTACAATCCATCTATTTTCCATGCCCTATTTGTAGAAAAACTTTGATTCGTTTTAATCAATCCTTCTATTCTTGTGAATTTCCCAGAGTTTTTCTTACTGGTCATTGTCTAGTACGATGTTAAGCGTTCTGGACTTGCATTGAAGTGCAAGAGCTGGTGGCCTGAAGGGCTGAAAGCAAAGTGATGATGACATGCAGGATGGGAGAAGGCAGTGAATAAAAAGCTTGGGCCACCAAACGAAAATGCTGGTCACTGTCACTCTTATAAACACATGGTATGCCAACAAGGTAAAGCTCAAAAGGAACACACCTGACTACATTTCAAAGCATGATTCACTGGCCTAAGATATCTCCAACCGACTTCTTAATGATCTGGAAAAGCTCTTCCCTATAAGCCAAAAGGAACACCCGAATTAAACAAACCATGTGAAATTCCTGCAAGCCAAGGTATCTTTTTGTAACATCAACAGCAACAAAACCAAATGGTCAGTGGTTTCACTTACCGATTGGGTTTGAGCAAAAGATATCGATATACAAACCACTGAAATGGATGGAAAATATTCAGGTTAGTATTATATAACAGAAGACAAACGGACACTTATTAATTTTTTTTTTATGAAATCATTTGGTCCACGAATAATTGTTGCAAGAACTTAAAACTTCTCTTTCATTTGTTCTCGCGTTCTCAGAAACCACAAGTTGGGTTATATTACTTACCGAAGAATAAAGGATGCCAACGAATTCTAGTGCACTTGGGACAACAGGCAACTTGTCAACGGCCTATGCATAGAAGGGAAACCACAGATAAATAATTTGCTTTCTTTTCATGGCGGAAGCCAGCAAGATGATTAAGCTGTGCACTGACATGAATATCTAATTTCAAAGAACTTGGCTACAAAAATCACGAAAATAAGGAAGCCATCTGAAACAAGGCAATTCTGAAACCAGGGGGGTCATAAAGAAAAAAGCTTCACGTTGCCTGAACCAGAAAAGGTTAGCGCTGATCTATCTGTTGATACATGAAAAAGAAAAATGAGAGAAAAAGAAACGGAGTGGATGTTTTTAGTGATGACCACACAAAAGCTTTTAGGGGTGTTTAGGAGTATAGTAGGAGTAACTTTTCAAAATGTTTTTCACTTGGAAATCCATTAAATTTTGCCCAAACCCCATTTGGTAGTTTGGAACGCAATACTAAACGGGAGCTTAATTATCATCAATCTCTACAGCAATTCTTTAATTATAAACTTTAATCACTTTTGCTCCTCTAATATTCAAAAGAATGAGTCATGTAAATCACCGTGATGACATTTGCTGATGCCCAAACAGCTACCAGTGCTGCAAAACCCAAACCGACAAGAGCCAGCCTATCTTCAGAATCGTCCCACTGTTTCGGACCAATCAAGAATATATCAAAAAACCAGAACCTTTGCACGGCCAAAAGCGATTTTACTTCAAAAACAGCAAACAAGGGTTAATTTGAAGGATGACAACCAATCATCTCATGCATCAAAATAAACAAGCATGCTTTTCTATCATCAACGAACTTGAGAAGATTTCAACTTTACAGAACATAAGAAACCACGACAAGAAGCTGCGTACAGATAAATGACATAGCAGACCACATTTTGAATACGAAGAGAACAAAATCAAAGAACAAGAGAAGGGAGAGGTTAACACTCACAATGTTTTGAACAGACTTAACAATGCTGAGGGAGGTTGATGACTCAGGGCTTTCCCCGGTAGCCTTCACAACAACAGCAACACAGTTCTGTCTCTCTACAGTGCAAAATCATCGAGACTCAAAGCAAGAATGGCAACAAAAGCACAAGCATCAACACGATAAGAAATTTAACTGGGTGAACTACAGCAACTTGCAACAATATTACAGCGACAAAACAAGGATAGGCAGTTCCTTGTGCATACAACAGACTTTGCAAGTTTAGCCAGTTGCTACAATCACTAAAGTGTAAAGTCTCGTGGATTGAATGTCGAATCTTAAAACCACAGAAAATCTAGATCCAGACAATTGAAAACTTTGCTCCCAGCTCGCCATGAATCATTTGAGAATAGAGCCCATCGCTGAGAATAAAGGTAAAGAATTTCCCGGTTCTGCCTGTTGTATTCAATAATTTGGCCCAATATCTGAGACTTCACAGAGACTAAGGTTCACATGACTAAGTAAATGAAAAACACTAGCTAATTAGCCCAACTCCTGCTCTCCTTCTCACTCTATTTACATTGATCGTGAGACCTTAAATCCCAATTTTTTTCAACATCAGTAAGCAACAGCATACACTCCCTGCCCATGATAACGCTTTAGTTTTCAATGACACAAGTCCCAGAAGTAGCATCTTAGTCATAATCTCAACACACACAAGCTCATCACACTCTACTTGTAACATTAAATTCTGCTAATGAGCATAACCCGGTTCTACAAGCTACTAATATGTTTTACTGAAATAAGCAAGATGACTTGAACAGCTGAACTAAACCATAAAGCTTATGAACGTAAACTGCAAAGTAGATCCTTTAGAATCCATAATTCTTACCTTTAATGGTAGAAAGTGGGAGCTTTTGAAGAGTCCTGAAAGGGATCCTTTTACCATGGACCAACAACGGTGGAGAAGGCAAGTTTGCATAAATGGAAGCCATGTCTTCTTCCTAAAATAAAACAACAGAAAGCAACTATCAAATTTTGAGAGGTTTATGAGATAAAGCTGAGATTATACTCCATAGTTTAAAAAAGAAAAATGGGTTTCAGAATTTGTACTTCTTTGATTGCGAGAGCGAGAGAGAGGTCGAAGCGCCACACAGAAATGTCTAGGTTTTGTTTGTGGCTAGGAGCTTTTTGCCCTCATTATCGACCAATTTAGTGTATTTTTTTAATGCTTTTGCATTGTGTTTTTAAAAATACATTATACTTATATTTTTTTTTATAACATCAACGTAGTAAAATCATTAAAAATATTTATAAAAATATACATTTAATATTTTTTAAAAAATAAACAATAAAATAAAAAGCATTTTAAAAAACAGGTTTAACTGAATTACCAAATACAAAATAATTAATAAATATAACTATATTGAATATGAGTTAATTTCTAACATAGAATAAAAAAATGTCAAAATTATAAATATGTTTTCTAGTATTATTAAAAAAAAATTAGGGTTAATTAACTTTGCCTTTTATAGTTTGTTTTTTTTTTTGTTTTTTTCATTCTTTCAAAATTTGCATCCTAAAATTTATAAATTCATAACACTTTGCTTCTTAAAGTTTACAAGATTACCATTATATTTTATTTAATTATTAAAGAATCATTACAATATTAATATTATAACTTTACCATCAAACATATAATTATAATTTTGTCATCAAATTAATATTATAAATTTACAAAAAATGATAAAAGAGCTAAAATGTTTTTTTTATATATATATTTCATCAAACACTTTATTTATAATTGCCTATAATATAATAAACGACGTGGCTCTACCTCTCACAATTAACTGTGGGGATGTAATAGTTTTTTTTTTTAATAAATTCTCATTTTGGTCCCCTTTTTTTCTCTGCACAATTCAGTCATTTTAATCACTTAATTACATGTGTTTTTTAAAGAAAAAGTTGAATTTAAAGATAAAAGACTGGAGTGGAAATCTTAGATAACATAGGTGATTCTTTAGAATTTATTTAAAAAGTACATTTTAGTAGTTATATTTTTATTATTGTAGTCTAGAGAGAGAAAGTTGTGATTAATATTAAAATCAAGGTTATCAATTCTATTCCGTTTTGTTTGGAATCACTGAAACATTTTATATCAATTCAGAAAACAAAACAATTTTCATTTCATTTTGAATCTCGGTCCGTTCTGGATTTTTCGGCTAAATTTCGGCTGAAATGTTCCGGTTTCATTTCACATGTTCCATTCCGGTCTTAAAAAGCCATTGAATCAAATTGAAACTAGTTCAATTTAATTAATTAAACCATCCAAGTATAAAAAACTCTTTTTCATTACTATTTTCAATAACAATGATATTAATAATAATATTGAAAATTATTATTATTATTTTCATTAACAATGATATTAATTTTTTAAAATTAGATTTATCACTAATACGTATGGTTTATATTCATGTTGTTTTTTTCATGTTTATACTTTGTATAAATTTGAGCAAAATAAGGGATGCTTTAGATCCCATTAGTCTTGATAATATTAACCTGACTTTATATTTTAAATATTTGTGTTAAAACATTTTACTTTCATAATATTTTGATATTTTGTTTAAGTTGAATTATTTTAAGTTAAAGATCTATTTAATCTTGACTATTTAGAAATATTTTAAATTTTAAAATTATATTTGTTTGGTATTGTATTTGTATTGTATAATTTATAATTAATTTATCTTAAATTTAAATTATATTTGTTGAATTTATATATATGAACAGTATAATCTTGAAACGGTACGCCAAAATACTCTGAAAGTGAAACATTTAATTTCAATTAAAAAAATAAAACACCTACAAAAATAAAATTGATAATCTTAAATTATATATAAAGCAAAGTTAAAACAAATCTAATTATTCACACGTACAGCAGGAGTAGTATTATAATTTTCCATTTTCCTTCAAAAAAATTTCTTAAATATAGTTTTTCTTCTTCTTTGTTGTTTTATCAGAGAAAAGAGAAGAAAAACAAAAACCCTTTGAAAATAGTCATAATAAATATTTGTCCAGCATGTAGTCTGTAGAGCCTTAGTCCGTAAAATATACCTCCTCGAAGCTCCTCTAGGCTTCCTGCTACATGCGAAGAACTCTTTCTCGAGGATCCATTGCCCATTTCTAATGTCATAAACAAATCCATAATTAATCAATTCCATGCTCTTTTAATAAATTTTCAAGGTAGGTGATAGGGGTGGGAAAAAAACTGAAAAACTAGAAAAAAAATAACTGAAAAAATTAAACCGTGAAAAAAAACTGATTAAAATTTGAAAAAAATCAGCCAGTTCAGTTTGGTTTCGGTTTTATAAATCTAAAATTGAAAAAAACCGAACCAAATCTAAACTGAAAAAACCGAGCCAAACCGGCAAAAAACCGAGCCAAAACGAAAAAACCGAGCTAAATCAAAAAACTGAAAAAACCGACCCGAACCCAAATAGAAAAAACCGAGCCAAACCGGTAAAAACTGAGCCAAAATGAAAAAACCGAGCTAAACCGGAAAAAACTGAAAAAATGAAAAAATCGAGCCAAACCGGTTTGAACCGGTTTTTGTCCTAAAAAACCGAACCGAACTGAAACCGGTCTGTTTGAACCGATTTCGGTTTTTTTTTAAATTTCAGTTTGGTTATTTTTTTAATAAAAACCAAACCGAACCGAACCGAAAATGATCCTAGTCGGTGACTAAGTAAACCCTAGCCTAGCCAAACAACCCTGACTGGAAATACTTCCTCCCCAAGGAACTAAGACTCCTGTGTGTGTGTGTACACTCCCAACTAATCACTTAAAATACCAAAATTAATCTTTAATTAGACCGAGTTTTCTTTAATTTTGTCTCTCCATACATCCACATCCACATCCACATCCACAGTTTTTTTGATATATCAAATTTATAGTGATGACCGCTATGCTGCTTTGGTACTGCGGTTCATGCACCAGGCGTTGCCCAACTTTTTGCCAAGAAGATTCCGTGTAAGTGTAATCACACAGGTTCTTATAATTATTGTTCTACTCTTACTGACAAGGCTAAAGGAAATTAATTTCTAACTATTTGTATGATTTTATTTAATGGACTGCACAAGTTCCATGTGTGGTAAGGTTCTTAGCTTGTTGAGTTGACTCGACACAAGAAATCCAAGATTTAAGAGAACCTGCAGAGGCAGAGGTAGAAGAAAGAAGATACAAATAAACGATGATGAATCATGTGTTACTGATCAAGAAGCCTCTGTAAATATTGGTCATGAAGCTTTATCGAGTACTGCTGAAAACCCAGTTGTTAAGGTGAAGGATGGTGGAGCAGATTAGAGGTGGGAAAGGAGGAGATGTTAATTATGAGCATAATTTGGGACCTAAATATTCTTGATTCTTTTACTGGTTTTCAGAAGAATTTTGATTTGTTTAAAGAGTACTACGGCTTGAACAATTAAATTGTGGAATATTATCATTAAATTAATTTTATTATCCTCTCAATTCATTCAAGTTGATAATCCCCTTTTCTGCATAAATTCTTGCAGAACCCTTAAGAGGGATATAATCTGGAGGAATATTTCCCATCATGGGCATTCAAATTAATAATGTAATGTTGAGTAGCATAAAATGCAATGAAATCGGAGAAATCCTCAAGAACATGTATAGAGCATTATAAAAGTGATATTTTCTATTCTTTCATGGCCTGCAAATAAAGACTTCGACATGTAGAATTGGCATTGAATTTGTAGCGCATATATATATATATATGAATTGAGAGAAGAGAGGTCTAACATGAGGATCGATCAGAGCCTTGCGTGCGTGCATGGAAGCCAAGGATGACTTGCCTGAGCATTTCAGGAAGGTTTCTATATGAAAGCTTTTTATTAGTTTTGCAGGAAGTCAACCTTGGCTTTCCTATAGTCATCTCTTTCTCACGCTATGCATGCCTTAATTTCTCTTCTTCCATAACAAGATCAAAAACATATAAAGGGTATGCATTTAGACATTAACTTGATCGATGCATTACATTGTTCAACATATTATTTTGCAGAATCCATCAAGGTTTACATTATATTCTTTGATTCAATGGCCTTTTCTGTATACACTCACAATATTGTTAGGGCAGAATGACACATGAGAGGTTTAGGCTTTTTCGACAATGCGGTACACTCCTTTTACACTTGTATTTTCTACGACAAAAACATTAAAAATAATCATTTTTAATTGTGATTGATTTGATTAAAATATATATATTGTTAAAAAATTAATATATATATTCAGGGTGTTTTTTTTTTTAAATTATAGTTGAAATTGTTGTTGATAATAAAATGATAAAAAAATATATATTAATTTTTTAATTTAAAAATATATTTATATACATTTGATTGTTAATACATTCTAAAAACACATGCAAATTATAACACTAGTTTTTTTTTATTTCATTAAACTTATTGTAAATATTACTAACATAAGTATTTTGTTGCGATGTACTAGTTATTAGTATTACATCCATGAACAATTTTTATTTATGCTCCAAAGAAGAGCGCAATGAACTCTATAATATATTACAAAACCTCCACCACGTTTTCTTTTCTAGTGAACTCGATAGTCAGCTTGTGAGAATGGCAAGCCAGAAATACAGAGAAATCTAATAGGAATGCTGGTGGACAACTAACAATTTTTTAACGAAAACATTAGGAAAGCATCAGCAACACAAAATTTTAGGTTAGAATTTGCAACCCAGAAGAAAAATTCATGATCATAGCTAGCATTGGTCAACACTTGGGAAGATCAGATGGTGGAGGAGGGAGCTTCTGACTAGGAAGTGTTCCATCCAAGACAATCCATGCCATCCTTAACCCCCAGCTCAAATGGACATCAAAATGGCAGTGCATAAACCATACTCCTGCGTCACAACACATTAATTATGTCGATATGATTAAGAAAACGTTAGTAGAATAAATGAAAATCCTAAAAATAACAGAATGAAAAAGGAAAGGGTGTGCTTTAACTTTTTAATTATTATTGTTATTATTATTATTATTATCATTACTGTTAAGAAATAGTGCTACGAACCTGGATTGTCTGCATGAAAACGAATTGCCACCCAACCAGCAGTAGGCACACCAACAGTGTTCCTTTCAACAGGATCAACAAGGTTAAAGTTCTTGGGGTCATTATTTGGATCAAAATTTCCAAACCCTTCTCCAACAACATAGAAATTGAAGCCATGAAGATGGAGAGGGTGGCTCTCAGCACCGAAAATGCGAGTGCCCTGCATCACTACCTCCACACTTGTGTTAAATGGTACTACTACAAGCTTGGTACCATTGGTCACAAGAGTATTATTTGGTGGGGTTCCTGTGTAGTTGAATGGATGGAGAGGAAAGCTTGGGAAATCAGAGGTGTAAACCCCATTTGATTTTTTGAAAAAATAGGATTGAAGGAGTGCTGATGAAGGGAGAGCCATGGAGATGTTGTTAACAGAAGCTGCAAATTTTGTGCCATTAGGCCCTTGACATGTCTGGTTTTTTGGGCACGGGCTGTTTCCTAGACCAACTGTGAAGAAAAATTTCTTGTCTACTGTTTGAGGGACATTAACCGGGAATCGAGAATTAGCCAAACTGCGAAGTTTTCTTGTGAAATTCGCGACGACATTTGTAGCATTAATCGGAGGAAGGATTGGTTTAAAAGCTGTCGAATTTGAAGAAGTTTCATACTCGAGTATCCCTGCAACAGTTGTGTTATCAAATGTGCCTTGGCCAGTAAAGTATGGTCTTGCTAACATGTAGAATGATGCATTGGGGGCAATGGGTTTGGTCTTTAGAAGAACATTTGTGGTCTGTCCTGCTGTGATAACCAAGAGGTTGGTCTCAAAAGGCTTCGCGTAAGTAGCATCCACTTCAACAACAGTGAAGGTGTGGTTTGCAATGCTGAAAAAAAGATCATCATTGAGTGCAGCATTGATCAATCGGAGAAGATATGTCTTTCCTGGCTTCACCTTTAGCTTGTATGTATCTGGAAGTTATAAACATATGATACAAAAATAAATGTCCAAGTGTGTGTAAAATAAGCTTTCAAGTATCAATTGGGTGACCAAAAGAGTTATGATCACTTACTATTTTCTGAGCAATTGTATAATGGACCTGGAAGTCCATTAAAGGTGTAGGCTTCAGAGACATTTGGCCCCCCTCCTGTCTGTAAAGCCTGGCTAATCACTGCCTCAGTATCAGCATTGAACCATTCTCCTGTGGTTTATTCAATCAAATGCCTTTTAAATTAGCTTGTTTGACTTTGCAGAAGATAACAGCCAATGAGTAAAATAACTGAATTATTTAGAATATTTATAAAAATCAACTTTAGAAGATTTGGTTAGAAATTGTTTTTAAAAAATTCATTTAGTTTGATTTTAGTTTTAGATTTTAGAAATAAAAAAGATCGAATGGAGAAATCAAATAAAGAAAACCCATTTAGATATTTATTCTGTTTTTAAAAAATAAAAATAGAATGCACCTGATAGATTTGATCCTTTGGTTCAGTATATTTAGACAGAATATTTAATCCTTAGAAGATACGAAGAAAAGGTTAAAAAAAAAAGGTAAATAATTACCCAACATGATAGTCACTTCCTTGTGGGGTTTGGCAAATGGGTAAGAAACGTTGCGCTTAGGTAAGATGATAAGGGGTCCATAGACAGAAGCTCTAAGCCATGAGAGGTGAGCATGCCAGAAGAGAGTTCCTCTTTGTCCTGTAATAGTGAAGTTGTAAACATAAGTCTGGTTTGTTTGAATAGGGCATTGCGTGATGTATGCTGGTCCATCTGCCCATCCACTTTGAAGTTGTCGAATTCCATGCCTGTTCAATTCAATTCAATTCATTTCATCACCAAAAGTAGACGTTAATAATATTAATTACCACCAAATATAGATATAATTTAACTACATGTCATTGTTAATCAATCCATGAATAACAGTGCCATACAACAGAAAACTCGATCACTTTCATACCAGTGGATGCTGATATTATTTGGAACATGATTGACCACCTTCACCACTAAACGGTCACCTTCTCTGGCAACTACGCGAGGCCCCGGGAACTTCCCATTAACAGTCACCATGCTCTTAGTGTGGCACAAGCGGGTGACATTTGTCAGTTTTATCTGAAAGAAAATTACAATTAACAAACGTTACTTGCATATGAACATGATGATGAGCTAGCTAGCCAGACAAAAGCATAAAATTAAATGCTTAGCTGAGTGTTAGCATACGCAAAGTATATATATATATATACACACACACGTACGTTGAACTTGTAGTGCCTCGTAATGCCTGCATGCTTTGCACCAGCAACCTCAGGAAAGGCCCAGAGGCAGCTCATAGCAAAGAGTAGAATTGTCAGAAGAATTTCTGGCGATGCAGGGACTGAAGCACCCATGCTTTACGTACCAAAAGTGAAGTTAAATTTGCTACTTGGTAGAAAGATGGATGGAGATAGGAGCTAGGTAATATTGGTGAAACTCAAAACTTTGCTTCTCTTACTGGAATTATATGATCATTAGACCCAGGGAGGGTGTTTATATAGGCAAATAGCTTATAGTTAGAGCAGCAGTGTCTGGTTGATTAGGCAATCAGATGTCTCAGATATGACAAAAGAGAGAGAGAGAGAGAGAGAGAGAGAGAGAGAGAGAGTTACCTACTGTCGGTTCATGTTTGAGTTGGAGTGTAATCAAAGTCAATTAATTAATTAGTTAATTTTACCTGTGCTTTAGCTTTAGTTTGAATAATATGGTGGAAGATTGCCTCAACTTAATTGTTAATTCCATAAATATTTACCATTATTGGTTAATCGAAAGAAATGTCAGCATGGCATTTATTTTCCTTCTTCGCAAGTAACCCTTTTTATTGAAAACTCTTCTCGTAGAAAATTTTCCTCAGAAACCTATAAACAAAGTCGCGTGCTAGCTTGTAAATGAAATTCGACTTATTATTACCACATCAAGCGATGAAATGTATCTTCCACCAAAAAAGCAGGAGAATATGAGGGATGGGAAAGACTATCACAGTCATGCCAAAACCTATGTTCCAAGGATATATATATTGGGGGCGCCTACGTATCAGTAAATAAAAATGGAAACCTCTATCTTATTCAGCTACAGAATTCGAAGATCAAACCGTTGTTGTGGATGGCCAGGGCAATCAAAGAGATCCCATTTGCCCTTGAACATGTTTTTTAGTAAGTTTAATCATTTTCATACAAGACTTACGTACTCACTGGGACTGTGGGACATGTACAGTGGTTGGTGATAACCCATGTGCCAACCACACTTGAAAAATCACAAAGCCAGGGAAGAGGAGGACATCTGATCCACCTTACTTCCAAGCAACAAAAGAATGATCGTCGATATATAGAGAATATTGAGTTTGTTTAACATATATAGTCACTTCTTTCTGTAAATAGCAAAGCAATTAATCTCTTGATATTCTTAAACATGAAGCTACAATTATAACGAATTAATTAGAAGTAACAAATATCATGTGGGAGTTAACCGTTGAGGCGTCCATTTTATGCGAATCACATGGTATAGCCCTGACTGTTATAATGTAGCAACCAAAAACATTAATGCATGCTTAAGATCTTAGCAAACCTTAAGTTCAGCAGTGGAAAAATGATCATATACAGGAAGGATTTTATTTTAAGTTCGTAGCTTATATATATTCTTTATGGCTTAAGCATGCATGAATTGCCTGAAGTAATCAGAATGTTGTGTTTAATTAACGTTGTGACTGCAAACAAAGGAAAAACGAACTCCCAGTCTGCAACCACACACATTTTTTTCATATTTCTGCATGGAAATTAAGCAGAATTATTTTAATTAATCCCAAATCATAACAACTGCAATAACTCCCACCCCAAGGAACACAGCAACAAACTTGAAGAATGGAGTGTCGAAGTACAACTTAGCTTGTGGATGGAATCCTTGAGCTACGAGATATATGGTTGATGGCAACATAGATAAAAACTCCACATGCAAGGCCCAGAGAGATCGCATAGATCCAACCAGCTGCTTGGCCTTGAGTACGTAGTGGCATCAATGGCAATGCATAAGTGTGTATTGGAGCTAACTATGAAGCAATGCATGGATCATTTGATAACACTTGCATATAGTTACAAAATCAATAATAGCTCACAAAATCTCACAATTTGACACGCTAGAAAATAAAATCCTAATTAATGGGAAAAAAAAAACAGTCACAAGGATTTCCATTACTGGCTAGGTCAAACCAATCCTGACCTTGAAAGAACTCATTGTCAAATCCTTATTAGAATTAACCACATCATCATAACATAAGGAGATGGGATTCAGACTGATAAACTATCATAGAAGTTACCAAAACTAATATTAACAATGAAATCAAGCTACCAGGTCCTGATCTTGATTAATTTATAGCTTTCCTATCAGCTAGCTTTTGCTAAATATGGAAGTTGCAAAAGATATATAACTGCAATTCATGAACCAGTGGAAGTTCATTAGCGCAGTTCCTTTTACGCAGATTTGAATTCCTGTATTAAAGCCTCCTTGAGAGATTGTGGTAGCTACCGGTAATGTTTTAAAGTGTTTTTTATTTATAAATATATTAAAATAATTTTTTTTATTTTTAAAAATTATTTTTGATATTATCATATATCTAAAAATATAAAAAAAATTTATTTTAAGAAAAAAAAAATTTTAAAATTTTTAGAAATGCGGTTTGCACTGCATTCGCAAACACTTCTTTAAAAAAGTATTGGAAACACTATTTTTTTAAAAAAATTATTTTTTTATATTTTCAAATTGTTTTAATATGTTAATGTCAAAATTTTTTTAAAAAATAAAAATTATTTTAATATATTTATAAATAAAAAATACTTTAAATTATAATAATTATCATGATTCCAAACACTCTCTTAGCATCAGCATCCGAGGGACAAACCAAGATAAAAATGAAAAAGATTTGGATTAACAAGCGAAGTCGATTGTGTGAGTTCTACCCAGCTGGAGTTTCCCATGAAATTTACATACGATTGGGATAAATTGGTTCCTAGGTTAACAATAAGAAATTGTTTTTTTTTTTTTTTTATCATAAGAAAAAATTGATTCTAAATATATGTAGTGTCTTTAATTATTTTTCAAATATTACATATTTTTATTATTGTTAGAGTATCTTCAAATTAAGTTTTGGACGAGGCAGAATGATCTGAACTTAAAAACTTGAGATCAAAATCATCATGAATCAAGGACCAGGCACAGACCCATGAACAAATTGGATAGATTTTTCTGAAAAGTAGAGTTCTGAACAAAGAGAAGTAAAAAGATGCAAAAAAAAATCCAAGGAAACCAAGATGTGGTTATCTACATCCTTGTCTTGACATTAAATGACCTTGCCGAGTTGCCGGCTTCGGTTTGCAAAGCTACAAGGGGATAGGGTTAGGTTAAACTAAAATGTATTCAATCATTTTCCAGGTTGTGAAGGTGGCTTTAGTCAAATTAGAATTCTTGTATCAATTCAGTGATTTATAGAAATCAAACGCCACTAGCTCAGTAATTATTTCGAAATAAAGTTAAATTGATGTGAATTAGCAAGATCAAAGTGATGGTGTTCCCGTAAGTTTGCTGTTTAATGCTAGAGCTTGATGGTGTTCTTTGAATTGAAAAAAGTTACCTGTAAGGAGATCTTTAGTCAGAGTAGTCCAGGTTCTACACCTCCACTGAATTTGAAGGGATACTGTTTGTAATTCAGAACCTGTTCTTCACTCCATTAATTTTTAAGGTACAACTAATCTCTGTGATTCCGTCTCCAATTCTCAAATCATAGAGGTCATAGTAGTCATGGTCGACCCATATTAAGATGGAAATGACAACTTTTACTTCTGTAACAACTCTGTGATTAGCTTGTCTTCTGTAGAAATCACTCTTTTAAGTATAGAAAGTACACACCAGACAACATAGACCGTTAAATGCTGCTTGACTCTTCTGAAAATTTAGGAACATTTTAGGGTGCTGAATATTCTCTCTCTATACATTCCATTCTAGCTTATAAGGGTTAGGCTCATCAATGTTAATATTTACCTTGAAAAGATTTTCGAGAACTTATACAATTGAAAATGTAAATCAGCTCTCTGATTGATGGACGTTTGGCATTGATGATTAGGTAAAGAAGAGCACCTTGAACTTGGGATGTTATTCCACTGTGTGATGTAGAGTTTGTGGTTGAACATCTTACTTCGAGTTTGCTAGATAATCTGGGCACTCCTATTATATGTTTTACTCTAAAACACTTTTGAAGTCTTTGGATCTGGTTTCTTTTGCATCCTGCTTTTCCTCTATTTAACTTTCTTGTTTTCTTTCTCTTTAATGGTTTACATTCCTTCGATAATTATTTTTCTTCAGAGTGTTCCACTTTCTCTATGTATACTTTCTGTGAACAGGTGTTGAAGTTTAATTAACTGTCAGAAACAGAAAGCACTGATCGTGCACCTTTATGGTACCAGGGCTCTATCCCAGCTTTCTAGTATGATTTTGCTTAGCTTCAGCAATAGTCATGGCTAATCTTTTATATTTGTTTCTTCTGCATTTATGTCATCTTCCTTGCATTGACTTGAGAGTTGACTAAAATTTTGATTCATTTTAATTAAGTGGCTCCTTTTTTTACCCTCTTCTTTGCTTTATCTCTATTATTTCCTTTGTACGTTTGCCTCCTTCTGCTTGGTGTGGATATGTAAAATGTTCAATATATTTGAATTTCAACCTCCCAGTTTTCCTGACTTTTGAGATATATATATTTGAGACAGGCTAGGTCCTTATTTTGAAATGATTCAATGGCAACTTTTGGACTTAGATGTTTATACTGTCTTGTTTTCTTTAATGTAGGGGTTACAAGCGATTTTTCAGACGAGCAATGCTTGAATCATCGGATTACCTTAAGGATGATTGCTTGAAAATTAATTGTACTGTTGGAGTAGTATTTTCCGCAACAAATTGTTCCCAGTTAAACTCGATTCAGGTTCCAGAGTCTAATATAGGAGCTCATTTTGGCATGCTGCTCGACAATATGGAAGGTTCAGATGTTATTTTTAACGTGGCAGGGGAAAAATTCCATGCTCACAAGTTGGTGTTGTCTGCCCGATCTCCTTTTTTTCGATCTAAATTTTTTGATGATGGCGTAGAGGAAGATGAGCAAGAGATTGTCATTTCTGATCTAGAACCTGTGGTTTTCAAGGTGATTTTATTCCCATAAGATCGAATCTTTTAAAGGCATATTGGGTCAGGATTTGTGTTCTTGTTGGTTTTCTGAGTTTATTTATTTCTTGTGTGATTCCCTACGGGTAGGCTTTGCCGCACTTCATATACCGAGATACTCTCACCGAAGATGTGGACATGGCAACTTCTAGCTCTTCTCCCCGCTCGCCCCGTGTCCAAACATTAACAACAAAGTCGCTAGTCCGCAGACAGTATGGCCCGACGGACTCGGGCCGGTGTGCGAGTCTCATCTCTGCAAGGATATATCCGTGAATTCTGTTTCCGAAGATCCTTGCCTTGGTCGATCGTCATCACGCAATGAAGTTAAGAGTCGTTTGCCTAAAATTGCATGCTGAAAACCTTGCGGGTAATTTCTAGTCTCCCCTTTTGAATTTCCCTTACCATTCATTATTTAGAGAATTGTATGNNTNNNAANNTAAACAGTGTCAATTGAGGGGATAGGCTAAGGGCCTTTGTGAAATCCAGCTGTGAAGAACTGTAAAAAAATAAGTCCTCTGCATAAATATGTTGCCAAGTTATCACTTGGTGGTGGTAGGAGAAGGGCCTCACATCAATCACATCAACCTTGTTTTGATGTAGCTTTGGTGGGCATAGATTAATTGCTTGGCAATCATGTTCAACTTCATACATCTGTGTAGCCAGGCAAAATTGTCTTAAATTCGCACATCTAAAATGTAGCTCTTCATAGTGTGCCCAACTTGTACGGAAAGATAATGAGGAATGAGGACAGAAGTAAATGAAGTGGTATTTATGAGGGAAGCAAATGTTCCCACTGGAGTAATGTGTCAAGGTTTTCACTTGAAACTTAAAAGCATCACATAATGCAAACTATTGCTATTAACCACAGGTGTACATTATATATCTGTATCTCCTTTTATTCATGAACTGCATGTTGGAAATTTGAGATTTATAGATATGCCTCATTGTTCAATATATGATGAATTGTTGGTGCTTGATACGGTTTTCTCATCTCCTTTGGGTATCATTACTGCAGCTGTAATGCGGTAAGATGGCTTTACCTACCTCAAGGAGAACTGCCCATCACTGCAATCAGAGTTACTGAAGACGGTGGCAGTTGTGAGGAGGATTGCAGCAGTGAAGTTGGAAAGTCACGGAGTGTATGGGCCCAACTTTCAGATGGTTGTGACACCAATGGCTGAAGAGTCAGACAAAGAACCTAGTATCTGGACATCCAGCTGACCTTTGTAAATGAGGGTGAAGACGGAAAAAAGTGCAGAATAGAAAGCAAAAAAACGTTGTGTAACGTAGGAAGGCCTGCCATGTTTTTCAGTTTGAACTGGTGGTAGATTGCGGGTATGTTTTGTAAGCTGTCATGTTGATAACCATAAGCTGTGTTGTTTACTCGTGTTCTGAGTATGTATGGAACATGGCTTGTGAGATTTTTTCCCTTTTCCCTTTTAACATGCTAACAAATTCTGTGTTTCTCAAATAGAGAGAAACAGCCTTCATTACTTGAAATTCCTTTCCTTTCTGCACTCTTTACTCCCATTTTCCATGTCTGGACTATCGAGTAGGAGCACAAAGTGCACTTGTTGCCATGTCTGCCTAGAGCAGCTCTAGCGAATGTCCCTTGCTGGGTCTGTGGTGTGTTAGTATATGTTTGGTGTATACTTTAAACCAAGTCTGCTGCATGGATTTATTTCAGGTCTCAGAGGATGGGAGAGATTCGAAGGTAACCAGCTTTCACCATAAAGCACAGTTATCGTTTTGCTGCTGCATGGAGCTCTAACTCTAATTATAATTTAAAATAGTTAATATTTTTTTTTATATAATGAGATTAATTACGATTATTTAAATCTTAGTAGTTATGTTTTTATTACAGTGGAAAATGAAATTTAAAATATTATATGAGCTAACAATTATTTTATATCATGCTTTGATTTTTATGCTTTATTGTTAATACATGATCATTATAAAATTGTTCTATTCTATTAATAAAAAAAAATTGCATTCTCAACTCACATTAATATCAATGAATGAAAAAGATTTAATTCTAAATGGTTTCTTTTGACAAATATTCTTAAATAAATAAATAAATAAAATTGATAAACTCCGATATATTGGATGAAGGAAGGTTATATTTTTTGTTTTTTTTTTGTTTTAATTTAAGAATGAAGAAATAAGCTCATGTTGCTTTGTAGGCGATACATAAAGAAGAAGAAGAAGAAGAAGAAGAAAATAATCTTACTACAAGCATCTTGGATTAAGACTTAAGATTTTTTTTTCTTGAAAAAAATACATATTACTTAATTTTGTAATAGATTGGAAAGTTAAAACTTTTTTTTATACTCATTAGATCACGGGTCGGGTTGAGAGAATCGATTAAAAAAAATTAAATTAAAATTATATTATTTTGATAATTTTTTTTTAAAAAAATTAACAATTAAAATTTTTATTTTTGATTGAATCATGGCTATATCAACCTAAATTATTATATTTTTTTTTTCAGCATGAGCCTCTTGATGCAAAAGATAAATCTTACCCTGACATGAAAGGTAATATAACTCACAAGTAATATAAAATCACAAAATAAATGATCACAGTTATTTGTTTGAGAAATTTTAGTATTTTTAATTTTTAATTTATTTTAATTATATTAAAGTTACATGTTAGATAACTTTTGTCGGAGAATAACTCCCAATAAAATATTAATAGTAAAAATGAATAGAATTCACTTTAAATTTAAACTTAAATAAAAGGTTAAATGTTGTTGAGGAGGTGATGAATGCTTCAAAGCAAGCACCCATGGCATGATGCTGCAATTGTCTGTAATTTGCTTTACAAAATATCTCCATGCTAAAGATAGGGGATTGAATTTCCCCGCATATATGCATATTGAGAACCAATTTTTGGATTCAAATTTCTTCCATCACTAACACAAGATTTTGTCAGAGTTTCATTTGTAAATTTTGCCCCCTTTTCTAGTGATATTATTTACATTTGCAACTTACATATTTGTTCTTTTACCCTGGTGGGTTATCTCCTGGATGGTCAGTCCATACTCCTGTAGACAGTATTTTTCAAGATGAGCTTAGTTACACCCCAGCCTGATAATCCCAAGGTTTCATTAATAAATAATCTGTGTTAGTTTAATATGTTATATGTGATATTATTATATTCATTTAAATATATTTATTATTAATATAGGCTTCATTTATCTTTAATATTTATATAATATAATAAATATTCTTGGTTGATGCTCTCTTGAATACTAGATATTTATTAGAGCCATAGAGACTAATACATATTATGTTCTTTTCTTTATGAAAGAAAGTAGCTGTTCTCATAAATTAAGGTATAGAGATATCTAGAACTAATATGTAGGTGCTTGTCATAAGACATGTATGTTAAATTGAACCGCATGAAAATTCCATATATATAGATCCTCTATATCTATGGAAAGACTTACATGATGGTTGTGTAAGTGATTCATAAACTTGAAATCACTAAGTTATTTTATATAAAGAACATTATATTTTAATCTTGTTACATTTTATTTTAATCGAGGTAACGAAGGAGTGGACATTGAGTATAACATGAATTATATGAAGGTACTTGAGAGATCAAGAGAGTATTCATCATCCTAGGTGAATTAAGAAAAATGTTTCATCTGCTCTCAAATAATATTGATTGAGATATTCTTATTCAAGGTGGAATGATATTTGAAAAGAGTTTCAAATCTTATTCAAACAATCAGTGACTATTATATAGAGAACAAACATGATTTAACATGATAGATATACTCCATACTTTAATATTAAATCAGAAAATTATCGATGAAAGGATATTAATTACATTGAGAAACCGGTCACTGAAAGGTTAAGTCAAACCATTAATGACTTTTCTAATATTTGAAGGATCATGACATGTTGCTAGACGATGCATCTGATCTTCAAACACTACACCATTAAACAGTTTTACCGACGTACTAATTCTTTCGGTGAAAGGCATGAACTTCGTCGGTGAAATTATTACTGACAGTCTCATCGATGGAATAAGGTCGTCGGTATACTAGTCGTTGGTAATTCTCCTTTTTTTCGCTAATTCTGTCGCAAATAAAAAAAACCACCCATCGACGGTCTTACAGACAGATACGCGCGCCAAACAAAAAAAATTTCCCGCGAGAATATTAGTGACGGACTACACCTGTCTAAATTTTCAACGGTAATTACCGACGAATAATCCGTCGGTAATAGTTATGGTAAACACCGATGGAAATATTTCATCAGTAATTATGACATCGATGGTAATTGTTTGGCAACTCTCTGTGAGATACCAACGGAAATTATCCGTCGGTAAAGCCGTCTGTATTTAAACACCGACGGCAATATTCCATTGGTAATTATGGCATCGGTGGTAATTGTTTTGCAACTTTCTGTGAAATACCGACGAAAATAGTCTGTGAGTATGTATTTAAAATATATAAAACAATAATTTATTAATAGTAAAAAAGCTTAATAGACAAATAAAATTGGAATAAACATTAAAAATAAAAAATAATGTTAAATAATATTCATCCAAATATTCATTACAAATTTAAGGTGTTTAAAAAACAAAATTAAACTAGAATAACGGCGGAGCTGGAGGAGGAGGAGGCTGGTTGTTATCGGGACCGTACGACCAAAAAGGAGCTGCACATGTATCATCACTCATCTTTGATCTCATCTCCATGACCATTTGACGGAGCTGATCATAATTCGTCGAGAGTTGTTGATATTGTTGTTTCAAGGCAACCAACTCCTTAGACTAGGTGCTCGATACTGATGGTGAGCTCCCAACGGTTGAGACACTACGGGCCGACCGCAAGTTTTTGGCCATAGTGTTGGAGAGCCCGTAGACCCGATTTTTTTCAAGTCCACCATAAGATCCCACCTCCATCCACAAATCTGGATCGAAATCTAGATGGGTCGAAGGATTGTCCCCATATCTCTCCCTCAACCTGCTATTATAGGTCTCCTGAAAATTTTAAAAAAATCATCATATGCAATTCAAGAAAATAATAACTTACAAAATAAAATGAACGAACGAACATACCACGAAGTGCTGAGCACAGTTGTCCATGAACTGCTGCACCCCCTTTTGGCGATCTTGACTCCGCACATGCGTCTCTACAAACAGCTCCATTGGACTCGACTCACGTCCAAGAGATGCAACCTGTAAGGAAAAAATAGGTTGAAAGTTAAATATATAATAAGGAATGAAAAATTAATTAATGATATATTTCATTAAAATTAATTTTACCATCCGCTTTACATGTGCGCTGAATGGGATGGATCCGCCAGTGTGCGTGGTTAACGAACCATGAATTTGTCGGTTCCTGTTGTTGGTGCCGAACTGTGAGCGCCGTGAGAACCGCTCTGAGGTCACGTGCTAAATATAACCGTCCATATTTCCCCCGAGATGAATGGCGGTTTGAATTCCCGCCAAACTGCCACTTCATTCCATCCTTCAAGACCGTTATCCCTCGCATGTCTTTTTGATTTTTTTTTTGGTGTCATACCAAAAATCATGCAACCTACTTCCATATTAACAAATTAGAATTTAAAACATAAAATTATAAAACAAAAATAAATATTATTTTCAATGTTACCTAGTTGCTACGTGATTCTCCCATACCCTCCTCACAACATTGTTGTTCGCCCTATCCCACTCAAATTTGTTCTGTGTATATAAATAATTTATATAAAATAAAAATAGTACAAGATATAAAATTATAAAAATAATTTATTAAAAATAAGCTGGAAATTAAAAGTTAACACCGACCTGAAATCGCTTAAACCATGCATCGATATTAGGTTTCCACTCAGGATGTTTGGAAACCTGGCTCCAATGAAATAATAGAATCTCCATCGACGATTTAAACGCCAATGTTATAGCCCTTGCAGCCTCAATGTTTGTGAACCTGAAATTAAATAAAAGTAATAATATTAATTAGTTGTTCATAAATTATGTTATAAGTATAAAAAAAAAACTAAAACCTAAACAAACTTACATTGAGAGGTCATCCTTCCATTGTGCCTGGTACTTGCGGTTGAATTGACCCCGCTGTGAAGGCACACTGCTTCTGCACTGTGAAACCGCGCTAAAAGAGGCAGCATCACAAGTTGGCGCAGATTCCTTACCGTGATCAGCATCTAAGGATATGTCCTCCTCGCTGCTAGAAGAACTACCTGCAACCGTCTGCTGACGACGTGCTGTAGATTTTATTCTACGTATCTACACAAATTTATACGAATAATTATATAATTAACTTCGATTATTTAAATGTTTTTTGACAGAGTCTCCCTTATACTGGAAGGTCCTAAGTTATTGACAAAATCATATTACATTTCCAATTTTATTTCACATCCCGATCCAATCATCCTGGATCTCAACCCAACTCATCATCATTAACACAAAACATCTTATTCAATAACATCATATAATGTGATTCAAGTAAAAGAATCAATTTCAACCATGAACATTCATTGTTAAATTGGTACTTAGAGTTACAAACATTAAATTAAAGTCATACATTCAAATTTACGGATTAATATTACATTTCAAGTTGTAGGAGACAAGACTCTTAATTTATAAATAATTACATGGTCAAAAGCAAAAGATAACTAAATCAATATCATTCCTGATACGACCTTAATGGACCTCAAAATAAAAATTAACTTGTACACATAAATATAAAAATGTAATAACAAGCAATAACAATGACAGGTAAACAATAATATCCTAAAATTAAGATAAAATAATTAAATTTAATTCTATATTTCAATTAACATTTAAAACATAAATTCAACAATAACAATTATAGCAATACAAACAATAATATCCTAAATTAAGATAAACTAATTAAATGTAATTCTATATATTAATTAACATTTAAAATATAAATTCAACAATAACAATTATGACAATACAAACAATAATATCATAAAATTAATAAATAAAATGAAAAAACTAAAAAACACTATGCAAAACAACCTAAACACAAAACAAACAATACACTAAACTAAAAAAACACTATATCAATTCAAAATAAATTTAGGAATAAAAAATGCTTACCTCAATAGTGTGTTGAATTTAATATTTTATCTACAAACAATACACAAAATAAAAGAATACTAAAAAAAATAATCATAATTAAAATAAAAAAATACAAAGATAAAGAAAAAGAATACATACCTTTTAAAACTACCACCAAAACAATAAAATCTCTTCCAAAAACCAAATAGAAACGGAGAGGAGAAGAGAAATGGAGAAGAAGAGAAACGAAGTTGAGAGAAAAAATGAACTAAATAGGGGGAGGGGGGTTTTATATATCAATATTTCCGACGGTATTACCGACGAAAATTTATTGTGGTTGGTGGCATTAAATTCCATCGGTAATGCCGTTGGTAATTAATTGATATTCGCACCAAAAAAGTTTGAAAATCCTGCCAGATTTTTCAATCCGTCGGTACTTGTGCCGATCGACACTCGTTTGACATGCGTGCGCTTCGGGATGTGCATAATCCGTTGGTGACTCCGTCGATGATGTACGTCGGTGAAGCCATCGGTGACTCCATCGATGATTGTGGCATAATCTTGTAAATTGTTTTCAACTCTCTGTGAAATACCGACGGGTTATAGTCCGTCAGTGTACTCGTTGGTGAAACTGTCAATATTTCTTATTTTTTGTGTATCACCTTCACAAAATCTTGAATTGCAAACTTACAGCACACACAACACAATAATAAGAGCTGACCATCAAAGAAGAATAAATATTTCATGTTTCAAAATAATACATTATAAAAACAAGGCTTTACAACATGTTTAGTTAGTCAGAATTTTTATCTTCGTCCTCAATTGAATTGTTATCATCAGCTTCATCGCATTCTTCAATGTGGTTATCATCTTCTTCAACAACATTCTATTTTCCACTAGTAGAGCTCAAAACAACATTCCACTCCTTTGCGTCAACATCAACAAGACTATTGTTGAAAACATGAAAATTCAAATTTTCTTCTAAGTCAATCGAAGGAGCAACTCGGTATGGTTCAACCAACTCACTAGCTTGAAAGACTTCATCTATCACACTTGTGTCTTCGTTCTCATCCTGAACAACCTTGACATGACCCTTGGGTTTTGTTTTCTAAACGGATAATCAATCAACTCTTGATCGGTCCTTTCTAAAGGAAGGGTTGTATGTGTAATAAACTTGTTGGCATTGTTTTGTGAAAAAAAGACGTTGTTTACGTTGCGGTGTCTAGCTTTTGAGTTGATTTCAATGAGGATTTATTCTGATTCCTCTGTCAGTTGTGTCATACCAATAGCATTTGAATAAAAACACTCTATTTTGCTCGCTATGATATTGCAGTTCGATGACCTCTTCCAATCTACCGCAATAGTCAACTTCAAACTCATTAAAAGTCGATCCCTTAATACAAACACCGTTGTTGTATGTCTTTCTTCCATGCCCGTATTCTTCAGTATGAAAGACATATCCATTGACAAAATACCCGTTATAGGTTATAGCACTTAACTTTTATTTCAGGGCCCAAGTTTAGTAAAGACAATGAAATAGCAGCACTACCTTGCATTTGATAAACCTTATAAATTAAATACAACAATAATCAATAAACAAATATTATGTAATATTGACATACAATTAATTACATTGCAAGAGATAATGAGTTTGTGATAGGACTTACATGTGTTCTAAACCATGTGGCAAATTGTTCATTTTGTAATTGAAAGATCTGAGATTCGGTCAGTTGTGAGTTATTGGACAGTAAGTATCGTCGATGTTGCCTGCAAGGTTGTTCCAAATTATATGAGTTTATGGTATCACAAAACATAAATAGTACACTCTTGACAAAGTTTAAGTCAAAAATCTACTTACTTAATAAAAGGTCTCAGCTCATCACGGTTAAATAGGACATAATTGTGTGCTTGTTTGAACTCTATTTCAGAAAAATATCTTCCCCTCATGACATTTTTAGGTGTGGGTCGTCTAGGATTGGAGAATATTGACAAGTTTTCACTTGAAGGCATTTCACCACCATCATCATGCTGTGGAACACGGTTGGTCCTTGTTCTCAAATGAGGTTCGAAATATTATGAGATAAATGTTGAGATCTCCTCAACAATATAGGCTTCACATATTGACGTCTCAACATGCGCCTTGTTCTTAATTTTTTTTTTAAGACTGAACAAGTACCTGCATATATATATATATATATATATATATATATATATATATATATAAGAATTAATGAAAAATTATCAATTAAAAAAAATTAATTATGAATTACATAGCTACTGTAATATCTGACCTCTTGAATGGATACATCTATATGTACTGGACCGGTCCTTCAAATTTTACCTCAAACGGTAAATGTACGGGTAGATGCTCCATTGAGTCAAAAAATAATGGAAGGAATATCATCTCAAGTTTGCATATTGTCTCGATGATATTCGTTTCAAGCCTTTCAATGTGATCATCATTCAACTTGCTGGAGCATATATCTCTGAAGAAATGACTGATCTCCGTTAGTGCATCCCATATCCCATTTGGTAACAAATCATGAAAAGCTAATAGGATGAGTGTTTGCATAAACACATGGTAGTCATGACTCTTCATTCCATATAATCTGCATTCCTCCGTATTAACCAGCCTTGATATGTTCGAGGCATGTCCTTCGGGGAAACGCAAACTCTTAAGCCATTTATAGACTAGTAGTTGTGTATTTTTCTCTAACACGAAGCTTGCTCTTGGTTTTGCGACCCATGACCCATCACAAACCAACTCCATATTTTTACGGTTACAGAACACCGCTACATCCAATATAGCCTTGATGTTGTCCTTTGTCTTCCCCTTCACATCCATGACGGTGTTGAAAATGTTCTCAAACACGTTCTTTTCAATGTGCATGACGTTAAGGTTATGGCGGAGAAGATTGGTTTTCCAATAAGGAAGCTCCCAAAAGATACTTCGCTTCACCCAATTATAGATCAAACCAAAACCATGAAAATTCTGCTTACCTGATTGGAGACCAAACACAATGTCACCGTACTCTGACATAACATCAAACAATTCTTCACCGGAAAGACGTGGGGGTGCAGCATCCTTTTCAACTCTGCCAACAAAGAAATCATTTTTGTTCTTTCTGTACCTGTGATTCGGTGGAAAGAAATGACGGTGATAGTAAAAAAAAGAAGCTTTACCCCCATTTGTTAACGTGAATGCCTTGTTGTTCTCCATACAATATTGACATGCTAGCTTTCCATGTGTGCTCCAACCAGAAACCATTCCATAAGGGGGGAAATCATTGATAGTCCACATCAAAGCCGCTCTCATAATAAAATTCTGTTTCCTCGAGATGTCATAAGTCAAAGCTCTAGAGGACCACAACTGCGTCAACTCATCAATCAACGGACGAAGACAAACATCTACATTTCGCCCCAGACTGCTCGGACCTGGTATGACCATAGATAAAAACATGAACTTTGACCTCATACACATCCTTGGTGGCAAGTTATAAACTGTCAGTATAACTGGCTAACAAGAATAAGAAGCAGCAAATGACCTGAATGGGTTGAATCCATCTGTACACAACCCAAGACACACGTTTTTTGATTCAGCTGAAAAGTGAGGATGCACACTGTTAAAGTGTTTCCAGGCTTCATCATTAAAAGGATGCACAATCACTTCATCAACCACATGGTGTGATTGGTGCCATGTCATGTGCTCAGCAGTCCTTGGTAACATAAATAACCTCTGCAATCTATGTGTGATTGGGAAGTATCTAAGTTTTTTATATGCCACGAGAGTCTTCCCTCTACCAGTTCTGGGTTTGTAATGGGAATGCCCACATGTTATGCACTCGGTCATCTCAGCATTTTCAAAGTAGTATAACATGCAGAAGTTAGGGCATATGTTAATTTTCTGATATCCTAAACCGAGGGGTTTTATCATGGACTTGGCAGCATAGAAGTTCTCTTTCAGCATGTTCCCTTCAGGTAAAATGCTTTTCACCTATTCGATAATCTTGTCATAACCGGCCATACTTAACCCGTGATTTGACTTGATGGTGAATACCTGTGCTACGACTGATAATTTACTATGGTTCATGTAGCCATCCCATAATGATTCGTCAGAATCTTTCAACAGATCAAAAAACCTTGTTACATCTGCATTAGGTTCTTCTTCTACGATTGGACATTCCCTGACATTACCTTCACTCATTCTCATTGCATCCATAACCATATTCCTGTAAGGATTACTGTTCTCATTTCCAACTTCATGCATATTGCTAGCACTAGAAGTTGACCCAACCACCTGTTCTTCCATGCTCTAATCAGGAACAGATAGTTCTCCGTATGCATACCAATACAGGTAATCCTCCATGAACCCTTTGGTTAGAAGATGCACCGTTACAACATCTTGATGCAGAAACTTTTACATTTCCTGCATAGACAACTAATACTGCCATCAGTAAAATTCCTAGGAATAGATGTTGCGAAATTAATAAAACCCTGAACACCGTTACAATAATCCATCCTCCACAATCCTTGAGGTGAGTCCCGATACATCCATGAACGATCATCCATGACTTCTATTGAACCTCTATAAAACATAACAAAAATATTAGTTTTCCCTGACATTATCCAACAAACTAAAAAAACACTTATGTTAAATATTCATTATCAATTATCAATTATTAATTATCAACGTTCATACATATATAAATTTATGAAAATCACAACTTCACAATAAAATTGATAACAATTAAAACAGAACCGTTAAACAAGCTATTAATTATTTATTTTATCACAACACATTTAATTCAGTATAATTCAAACAAAATTTCAACAATTTACAAACAAATATAATTTGACAAAATCTAAAACAAACTATAACAACTACAAAATTATACATTCATACTACAAGTTTCTTTGACAAATAATAATAAAACAAGTACATACGTTAACAAAATACAAATACTAAAAAAACAATAAAATTCACATTTAAATGTTAAAACTAAAAAGGATAGATTTACTTACAAAAAATGATAAAATCTATAAGAACGGATATTGTAACCACGTACAAAAGTATAAGAAGAAGGGGAAGAAGAAGGAGAAATAAAGGAAGAGGGTGTCGGCAGAAGGGGTATATAATGGCTTTACAGATGGAATCACCGACTGAATGAATCCGTCGGTGATTCCATAGTGATTCCGACAATGAAAGTGCCACGTCACTGTATGACTATCTCGGTTTGAATCCGTCGGTCATTCCATTGGTAAAATTGTCTGAAAAAACTCCACGTCACCACACCGCTGCATCTTTCCAAACAAACTATATAGGCCGTCGGTGATCCGGTCGGTATATACCGATAGCATTGGAGACGAAATTATTTCCATCGGTAAGAATTACCGACAAAAAAAGTCCGTCAGTAATTTCGTTGGTTTTCGCCGGTTTTCTGGTAGTGAAATATAACTTAATCAATTGTTGAATTGATAATAAATTAAATTATTAAATTTATTAAATTATATTTAATTAGAATTATAATTTATATTTGGATCAGCATATTAGAAACCTAATGGGTCACACATATTAAGAGCCATTAATCAAAAATTAAATTGGAATGGTTTAATTAAGTATGACTTGATTAAAATATATTTTAGAGATTAAGGATTAGAATATAATTAATACATGGATTATATTTCTAGACCTAGAAAAATCAAGTAAGGACTTGATTGAGTGAATTTCTAAAATTATCCTGAATTAATATATGAATATTATTCAAAGGAAAAACTGATATTTTGCTAATTTATAGAGTTTTTCAGATTTCCTTATAAATAGTACACCATGTCTTTTATTTTAGTGTGATTGTCTGTTAGACAAAAAAATTACGTAAGTCACAGAATAAGAGTTAACACTCCACGCATAGAAATCCTTCTCTTCCAAATAGAGATTTATGAGATTTTTAATTGGTGGTTCGTGTGGATTATCGTTGGAGGCCGGACAATTGGAAGAAGATCAAATCTTCAGGTAATAAACCCTTAAACAACGTTTGATCTGTGTAATGGGATCTTAGGGACTTTAGAAATAATTTTGTTTTATTGTTTCCATTGCGTGTATAATATTCGGGAACTCAATAGTGGTATTAGAGCCTTCGTTAGACAATTAGGTTTGTTAATTGCATGTTTTAATTGTTATTGACGTTAATTATGAATTACATTTGTGTGCAAATTTAATTTTCCAAAAAGGTTTTTTTTTCTCTGATTATTCTTTATGGTTACCACTTTGGCCAGATTTGACAGAAATTTACCACTGATATGTTTTTTTTTAAAATTATTTTAGGTGGTTGCAATAACAACTAGCGGCGACACCAACGTTGCTGGTGCACCTGACTGTGCTATATCCACAACTAGATGCCGATGGCAAAAAAGCCACAACATCACTAGACTAGAGCAATGACGTGAGGGCTGTTACCTTGTGCTGCCACCAGATGCAATGATAGTATTGTTGCTGCTGCTGATGACTGCCACCGACGTGGACAAACCACATCGCCAACAACAAGGCAGCTACAACATGAAAGATATATGGGAAAAATTACAATTATGCCCTTGAGCTTTGTTTACAGTTGTTTGAGTGTGAGAATTATTATTCTACCCCTGCAACTTATATCTAATTACTTTTAGGTATATTTAGGGGCTGAATTTATGATTTAACCCTTCATATATGGAATAATGATTTTATATTAAAATTGAAACCCTAAATTAAATTAATTATATAATTAAATTTCCTAATTAGATTATAATTGAATTGAAATGTTTAAATTATTTTTTTTGAGTTTTGTCATATCTTAATAGAATTAGGATTAGAGAGAGTTTTTAAACCAAAATAGTTTTATTTAATTGATCCTAAAATAGTTTAGGATATTAATAAGAATTTTCATATGATTAATTTTCTTATTAAATTTTGAAAAATATTTTTTCAATAAAAGAATCTATATTAAATTGGGAAATTATCAAATTGGATTTGAGTTTAATATTTCTAAGTGTTAGATTTTTTTTTAAATTGCACATGGAGCCAATAATTAGAATTGAAGCATGCAATAATTTTATTATGTATATTAATATGTTCTTATGCATGATGGATGATTATGGACATTAAAGACCAATACGATTGTGTTTTTATGGTTGAATGATTGTAATATTAAAGAGACTTGTGTGTCCTGCCTTATCTCTATTTTTTTTATAGGTTGTAATTCTTTTTCTATCTAATTCCCCTCGAATATAACTCTAGGTTTTTTAATTAATTATACAAATGTTATGTAATTTAGAAATGTAAAAAATTAGATAGAAAATTATTATATAATCCAAGACAGAAAAAGAAATGGCGATGAAAGTAAAATCGATATGCTTCCAATGGACTTATGGAAACTTGCTAAAGCTATCTAGGATCTCACTATCTAAGTGGACGACTTGTAGTTTGTGGCAACTAAGTTTTTTTAAAATTATTTAAAACTAAAAAAAATCAGATCTTCAAGTAATAAATCCCTAAATAACTTTAAATTTTTCTAATAAAATTTTAAAAATTTCTATATAAATTTTTTATTATTTTCACAACATGTATAATATTCAGGAACCAATGGTGGTATTATATTTGATGAAGAGGCATTGAAATTATCCTCCTAGAGGCATAATTTCTTGAGAGAAACCAGCTGTGAGTAACAACAGTTGGTATTTGTTCAGTTCTATTCTTTATTAAATCTATTCTGCATTTAATCAAAGTCCATTTCTTGGTTTCTGGGAAGTTGCAGATTAAATGTTTTTGATTGCAACATGACATGTAACATCGTCTAAGCTCCATTTGAATCCATTTAAACTAGTACGTTTGCATAATTTGTGCTCGTCGCCTCCTTTGACATTTTCCTGGAGACTTGCCAGGAAAATATATTACACACATGATTGATTGTAGCTTAAATTCTATACTTGGCATCATACTATACGATATAGGTGTATGTGAAACGAACCAAAGGATGCTTTCCTGGAGACTTGCCAGTTTAAACACATTATCATGTCCCAGTTGCTTTTATTTATCAGTTCTGTTGTCGGTCCAAAACTATACAGGTAGATCCATACTTGTTGCTCAATCTAAGCATGGGCGGTTCCAATAATTTCAATTTGTTTTTTGTTTTTTTTATCCATCATTTCTCTAGTAATGTTTCTCCTTGTGTCTGCCGCACACTGAATTATCTTCTCATACAAGTGTTTGATGGTTCATGCCTGATCTGTGTGGACAAGATTTCATAGGGCTATTGGTCACAGTACGTAGCTTCAAATGTGTGTTTCATGATGTTATAAACACTGTTCTTGTAAGAATCCAACTGGCTTTACTTCCACCGCTACTACAAGAAGTGACATGCATTGATGCATACTTGACCTAATTAGTTGTAGACTGGTAGTTGACGAGTTCTTCATTTTGATTGATGATAGGATGGGCTTTGGTGACAATGACCTGTGAGTTACCTCATTGTTCATTTAACTGCTCTTTGTTTGGTACTGGTAAACTGTCACATTTTTCTTCCAACCAACCATGGGAGAGAGGGGGAGAGGGAAGATGAAAGAGATGCTAAATTCCCTAATTGGAGCAATTACTAGTTCAATAACGAAGAAGAGACACGTAGATCAGGTGGAGAATCTAATCGCTCTCTGCCAGAGACTCACTTGACCTCTGTGTAAAGAAATGGGCATTCATGATTAATGATTGACATGAAAGTGTGTAAGCATAAATCAAGACTAGCTCGGACAACCCTACTCCATTAAAGTTTTGTTAGCATATTTATTCATTTTCATTTTCTACGCAACCTCGCCTGCCACTGTATGGCGCTGTTGCTGTGACCACCAATAATCACTATATATTTCATCTACTCTTCAACATCTAACTGTCTCCAAAAGATGGATAGAAACTAGCAGCTAAAAGCCGTGCCCTCTTATAATGGAGATCTATGTTCGTTGAGCTGAACCAGTCTGTCATGGCATCCTTATTTGACTCGATTCTCAATACAACAACATCCCTTTGAGGATTTCCTGGTCCCAATGGCTGCGTCAGTGCAGTTCCATGCGGGCTGCGTGTTGTGTTAGGATTTCTAACTTGATTCAGAGATTGCAAATTTCTAATTAAATGCCATTTTATTAGTCTTAGCAGCTGCAATTTACTTTATTGAAAGGTGCTAATTTGTTTTGTGTCTAGATATCTTAAATGTTGTGAGATGTACGATAGCTTCGAAAAAACAAAATGAGTAGAGAAAGAGGCAATTAAGTTTTTATGAGATGGTGATGGCCACGAAGAATCTTGCGAGAACATAATCCATTTCTTGGCATGACTTTTAGCAGATTTTATGCAGAGTAATCGGGAATTCTTGAATCAAGATTTATTCTAATGCAGCCTTGTGTTGTGTTGCATGCATGAACTGTTGTTTATAATTGTAAAAGTGTATTTTTTTCTTAGATTAATGTGAATGTTCAGGTTAGCTTGTGTATATATTTAACCGATATTATAATAGGAAATTCTTGAATCAAGATTTATTCTAATGCATACTTGTGTTGTATTGCTTGTAAAAGTGTATTTTGTTTTAGATTAATGTGGGTGTTCAGGTCAGCTTGTGCGTACTTCGACTAATCCACAGGCTCTGAAGTGAACGATCATATAAGCTTCTAGTGGTCCTAAGAGGACTCAAACTCGTAATCATTGGGGAACAAACTCAGGGTCTGACCAGTTGAGCTACCCCTCATGGTTGTAAAAGTGTATTCTTGACTGCATACGTGAGGAATTTGCAATAAAAAAATATAAAGCTACTGATAGAGAATAATATAAATCATGTTATGACAATTTTTTAAAGTTATTAGGTAAGTTCTCAAGATATTATTTATATTATTTTCTAACACACCTTCTCAAGCGAAAGTTCTTTGGGCTTGAAACTTGTACAGACTCACATTACCTTGTGTTTAATTCTTATTAAATAAATAGGGATGATAAGATTCGAACTCGTGATCGCTTGGTCATCAAGCCTATGACGAAAAACCAATTCAACTCAATAGTTTAAGTTGTTAGACGAGGTCTCAAGATATGATTTATATTATTCTCTAAGACATTTCCTCAAGTGAAAGTCTTTTGGGCTTGAAACTTGTACAAACTCACATTACATTGTGCTTAATTATTATCAAATAAATAAGGGTAGTGAGATTCAAACTCGTAACCACTTAGTCATCAAGACTCTGATACTATGTTAAAGAACCAATTTAACCCAAAAGCTTAAGCTTTCAGGTGAGGTCCTAAGATATGATTTATATTATTCTCTAACATACCCCGTCAAGTGAAATGGTATTAGAGTCTTGATGACCAAGTGGTCATGAGTTCGAATCTCACCAACCCTATTTATTTGATAAAAATTGAGCACAAGGTAATGTGAGTCTATGCAAGTTTCAAGCCTAAAGAGCCTTCCCTTGAGGGAATGTACTAGATAATAATATAAATCATATTTTGGGACCTCACCTAATAGCTTAAGCTATTAGGTTGAATTGGTTCTTTGACATAGTATCAGAATCTTGATGACCAAGTAGTCACGAGTTCGAATCTTACCATCCCTATTTATTTGATAAAAATTAAACACAAGATAGCGTGAGTCTGTGTAAGTTTCAAGCCCAAAGGGCTTTCACTTGAGGAGGTGTGTTAGAGAATAACATAAATCATATCTTAAGATCGTACCTAATAGTTTAACCTTTTAAGTTGAATTGATTTTTTGACAGTTACTATATGCAATCTGTGTGTGTTGAAGTAGAGTCTTGAGGTTTACAAACATCTAGCCAATACAAACTGAATACTAGCTAGAGTTGAACAAGAAAAAGAGTTGGAACTATATTTCACCTACGCTTCATCACGGGCTAAATGTTTTTTTTTCTATAAAAAAAATTATATATGTAGGTTGAGGTTTTTTCAACGTGTTTTTATACATAAAAAAATATTAAGTGTAAATAAAAAAGTTTATGCATATATGTAATCAACTAAATTAAGAACTATGTGTGTTAATGAATAAAAAAAGTCATTAACGATAAATATAGATAAAAATGAAAAAAATAGATCATATTTTACCTCGAAACACAAGCGTTTGACCGGTTGTGTTTAATAATTTTGTTTGTCAAAATTATATTTTTATTTAATAAAACGATAATATAAATAGACACGAATGAAATTGATTGAAAAAAAAAGGGGAAAAATATATTATGTAATGTTACATTTATTATAAATATTATCCAAAAATAAATATTTTGTATTTATACAAAACATAAAAAAGAAAAAAATATAGATGAATTAAAATAATCTTTTCAAAAACTAAATGTATATAAAATAACTAACTATGTTTGTTTCCCGGAATTCACTTTCCGGAAAACCACTTTCTAAACTTTCCTGTGTTTGTTTGACATTAGGAAAGTTGGTCAACGGAAAACACTTTCCAGTCAAAGAAAAATTTGGCTTGGTTTCCAGGAAAGTGTTTTCCTGAAACATTTGGGCGGAAAACACTTTCCGGAAGTTATGAAAAAATTAGAAATGTCATATTATTTGCTGATTATATCAAATTTGGTCCTCAAACTTTTGATTGCTATATATATTTTGTTTTGAATATTTATTTTTCAATTTCATCTCTTAAAATTTAATTTTTATATTAACTTTGGTCCTCTTTTTTATAATTGTTATTTGCTTTTTCCTTATCATTTTTTTATTGAAATTTTTTATCTATCAAATTTGGTCCTCATTCTTTTGATTGTTACTTATTTTTTTTGAAATAATTTATGAAATGTTAATTATTATTATTTTAATTTATTCATCTTTCATTTTTTTTATTTTTTAGATTTGATCTCTGTTATTTTGATTATTATTTATTTTATTTGAGATAATTTATGAAATTATATTTTTTTTTCAATTTCATTCTCATTCAACCTTTTAATTTGTAAGATTTGTTCCTCATTATTTTAATAAAATTGAGAAAAATAAAACTTTCATAAGTTATTTTCCAGCTTATTTTCCATGACATAACCAAACACTGGAAAATTTTTTCCAACTTATTTTTCATTACACTACCAAATATCGGAAAATAATTCACTTTTCCGGAATTCACTTTTCAAAAGAAAACTACTTTTCAGCAAACAAACGGGGTTTAAAAAATAATTATTATTTAAAAGGGGCTAAGTAAACAAAAGAAAAGAGAGAAGGGATATTAATTTAAATCTAAATTGAAAAAAAAACATATAAAAAGGCATAAATAAAAAAAATAGAAAAAAAAAGAGCAAAGGCCTATGCTATTGGGCCTAGAAAGCATGACCAATTTAGCAAGGGACCCCCGCGCCTGATCCTTTATTTTTTTTATGGTAGATGTGTCATCCACCCCAATTTCTTTTGAAAAAAAAAAAAGTCAGACGACGCGTCGTCTAATTTTGCCCATATTCCAACCACCATGGTGAGTGAGAAATCAGGGATGAAGGGTTTTTTACCCAAAAACCTATGTTTGATACAAAACATCTCAGACAACTCAATAAATCCATCATTGGCCTAAAACAAATAATCTCAAAACTCAAAATCAACCTAAAACAAAAAAAAAAATTATTCCTAAGCTCATATCTAATTTTTAAGCATTTTCATGGTAAAATAAAAACACCTAAGTTGAACTCCATTTATCAAATGAAATCATTTGACACAAACATCGATCGTTTTGGTGCTGGAATTGATGCCAACGATATTTTTCTCTCACTATTGCCGAAATCCAGCAATCTCTCTCTTCTCTCTCAAACAAAAAACTAAAAAAATAATAAAAATAAACTTTTGTACCAAAATTGAATTGAAAAAATACCGAGGGACCAAATAGGTATAATATGTGAAGTTTGAGGACTAAAGTGAACTTCTTGTGAGAACTTTAAGACCTTCGTCTATATGTGGTGCCTTTTCCACTTTGGTCCCCCGTCTTTTAATTTTATTTTTAGTCAACAAATTTTATTTGATTTTTCTTTATTGTGGCCATAAAAAATGCAATTGTGCCAATAAATAAATAAATTTGAGGATTAAAATTAAAAAAAAAAATAAAGATTTTTGAATTGTCCACGGTAAAATACGAGGGAGAGGGAACAATATTTTTACAACAAAAAAAACTACACCTTTTAGTGTTTTATATGTAATAATATAAATATACTTTGATCTGTGAAGAGCGAGCAAAGGAAACTAGAACAAATCTATAATCTGAATGAGAAAAACTGGAAGCAGTGATCCTTAATCTTAGATATGTTACCATCATAGTTAAGGGCAGTACTCAAGGCAAGGCTCAAATTTTGGAGCATTTCCTCTGCTGCAACTATCATCGCTCTGTCTGCAATATTTCTATATAATTTTGGTAGGGTGGGTTAATGTTCAATTTTACAGCAAGCTGGTATGAACTACTCTCATCTCTTCAATTTGTCAACTTTATACAAGGATCTATCCCTTTTTTTCTTTGCGAAAGTAGCTGATGCACTGATATTTTCTTTGCTATTCCTGTCTTTGTTTTAAAGCTTTTTTAAACCTTTCTTTTTGTAGCTTTTATGGTCGCTTCATCATTCCAATTTCATCTTTCCCACCTGAATTAAAGCATCAAAACCTCCACCCTTTCCCCGACTTTTCTCCCAAAACTCTCGAAATCCATTCCATTTTTTTTCCCTCTGGTTTTTGGGGGCGCCTCAGCCTTGATTCATAAGAAACCTCGAAAAGCAAGCGGTTTGAGACGCTTGCTTGTGAGATTTCTTTCCCTCTGCTTTTCTTCTTGATGGAATGCGAGGGAAAAAGGAAAAGAAGAGGATAAAGTAGTGAGAGAAATCCAAAAGGAACCGCAAATCAATTAATATTGTTTTTATTGGGTTCGTTCCACATCATGTGATTGCTTTATATTATCTACCATTCCTAACTAACAGCAAACAACGAGATCGTAAATGGAGAAGTAGAAAACTCAGCACTTGGAATTATTCACAGATGGCTTGAGGAACGGTGGATGAGCTCTCAATCATAACATAGAAGACACCAAAACTTTAATTATAGAAGATGATGGCTAATAATGGCTCCAAGGAATACCCTCAGGATCCTGTGCACCAGCTGCAGTCAAGGTTCTTCTTCAAGAACTGTGCACATCAGGAAATACAGAGGTCAAAGATTAGCTGATGGAAGAAATTACATGACATGGTAAAAGGAATCTCCTTTATAGGGGGCGGATTATGTGAAGGCATGGGGAGTCCATCATCGCCACTGTGCTTGCCACCCATTTTCCTACACCACTCTTAAGAACAAAATAGAAAGAAGATACAACAACAACGAACAATGATATCTGTTGGTCAAACACCAGAATTATTTATATTCACTGCTAATGCTGTAGTGAAATTGAAAATGGTAAAAAGAGTGAGTGGTAAGTAATCAATGTGACTCTCCAAAGTAGTAGCTGCTACTTTTTGGCTTTAGACGACATGCTCCCCCGCCCCACAACTGAAAGGTTTGCCTCCTGTTCGGTGCTGCGTTCTAAACAAAAATGGGGTAAAATTTAAGTGTTTTTTTATTTAAAATTAATTAATATTTTTTAAAAATTAAAAAAATATTATTTTAATACATTTTCAAATTAAAAACACTTAAAAAATAACAGTTACCACGTTCCCGAACAACCGCTGCTATTATAAGAAGACGTTCAGGTCATCCTTCCGGCCAATCAGCTTTCTCAGGACCCACATTTTTAATTGGAAATCTTCAAGCTCTTCATTTCATTGCGGAAATTGCTAAAGGGGTTTTTCCCTAGGTAAAAAGTCCCCTCCTTTTCCTTTTCCTGGTAAGGTAAAAGCTAACAGGGACTCGTTCTCTAAAGCAAATATATATATATATATATATATATATATATAAATATAAAATATATATATAGATGGTCATTGAGTGTATCAGAAAATTACATGAAGAGATATTTTACAGGGAGCATATTCGCAGATGAAAAAAATCACGGTATTCTGAGAGTAATTATTAACTTTTTATTTTAAAAAAAAAAAGAAATAAAAAGTGATGTTATTGTAGTTTAAAAACAAATAAAAATTATATTTGTTTTAGGGGAGTAGGATTTGTTTTATATATGTGTCTCGAACCGTAGGATGGAGAGCTATCCATGTCAGCAAAAGATTTTTTAAAGCCTGGAGACAAATTCATTAATTGTCTAAATCCAGCATATAAATGATGTGAAGACACCGACGATACATGTATGTATACACAGCGATACAGCTAAACTGCTCCTTCAAATACGGCTCCGCTCGGCTTGCCTAGCTCAACCTTATTTCTGTCTTCTAGTTGTCAAGTACTGCCTGTGTTTTGTTTTGTTTTTGCCCCCTTCCTGTACGGAATAAATTACAATAGAAAAGATTTATTTTTTTTTATTTTTATTTTTTTGTAGACAGATAAGAGGAGGAGGGAGCACCAACAATTTATTACGGTTCTCAATATTTTTACATATTTAATTCTTGAAATTAATTTTTTCAAGCTTGGATTAAACTGATAAATTTATATGTTTTGTAGAGCCACCAACAAAATTTGATATAATTATAAATTATTTTCTTTTTTTTTCAATCTTGTTATTATTTAATATCCGAGAAAAATAAAAAGAAAATGCTTCTTTACCTTAACATTCTTTTAAGATTTATTTTTTTTTATGTAGATTCAATTTTTATTGGCATAAAATTCTCATTTCAAAATATTAAAAATTAAAATTTTAAAGGTTTTTTTTTTTTATCAATTATAGCAGTTCAATCAAATAGAGGAACTATATTCACCTAAACATGTGATAATTCAAGAACAATATTTATCACATTAATAGCACATAATTCGATGTGCCACAGTAATTCAAGGATAAGCAATGCCACTAAACTATAGTTTATTGTTGTTAAAATGTTATGATTTATCCATTATTTTTAATTATTTTTTAAACTATATATATATATATATATAATTTAGTGGTAAGCTTATGTTGAATACAAAATATATATAGAAATACAAATTTGTATTCTTTTTTTTTTTATATATAACGGCACAAAACACCCTTTAGGAGGTGATTCTTTTAAGTAAAAATAGTGGAAATTTGGATTTTTAGAATCCAAACACTCCAATGATAACTTTTCAATTATTAGAGATAAACTATCAAAAAATTTATCAAATGCAAATAAAAATATCAACAGAAATAATAGTATTATCAATAAATTATAGTAATATTTACTGACAGAGTATTACCTTGCTATTACAGTAGAAAATGAAAAAATAAAAAAATAACGTGTTAATATTTTAGATAGAAATATTGAAGGAAAATGCTCTTATTTTGTTACAAATTAAGCTCCTATCATCATAAATCTCGTCATCCTAACACTCAGTCTACCAATATTTCTATTCTGGTTCAATTTTTCTTAAAGATTCACCACATCAAGTAAGTAAAATTATCTATTTTTTATTTTAACTCATTTTTAAAATGTTAAATTTTTGGAATTTTGATGTAATATGTGTATTTTGTTTGTGTATTTACTTATTTTATAGTTTTTTTTTATAAAAATTTGTTGTATGAATATATAATTTATACATATTAGAATTTATTTGAGATTTATACATCAAAAATTAACTTAGAATCTTGCTCGCGGTGTAGCATTTAGCTAGTTAAATACTATTTAGCAAATGTTCCTGTATGCTAGACACATTTTTAGTAATTTCCATTTCAAGAATCGAGAGGACTCCAACTTCAAATTACGTATATCATAACTAGAATAAAATCTTTTCATCAACGATATTCTTGGAAACACTCTCCCATAAACTTGATGCATGAGAGAACTGGCTAGGCTAGGCTAGGCTTGGCTAGGCTACAAAATGATTGATGCTAGCAGGATGGATACCTGAAGTTCTTGCTCGAAACGGTAAACATCATCGATAAAAAGTAAAGGAAGGAGTGGAGATTAATTTGGTAGCTTAGGTCTAAGCCACAGCTGAGCTGAAAGCCACCCCGGTAATTGGAAACTGAAAATACCGTTGGAAAGCGTAGATTCAACTGCTTAAAGTTAGTTGGACGTCCACATATTCCACTCAAAGCAATATCTAACAGTCAACTCCTACCAGCCTTTACTCTCTCTACAAAATCACCTCTTCAAGACTTCGTTTTGTTTTTATATCCTTAAATCAGCAAGCCCCACCTCTCTCTCTCTCTCTCTAGCCAGCAATAGTATTTTGTTGCCTTGGCTAGCTAGCTCCTCGAAACTACCATTTCATCGTCAAATGAAGAACAACCTCTTCCGGACTGGCCATGGGCGTCGACATGTCTAATCCACCCAATTCTCATATCAAGGACTTCTTTGCCTCGCCTGCTCTTTCTCTTAGTCTTGTAATTCCCCTTTAACAACTGCTCTTCTTTTTCGATATTTAGTTTTTCTCGTATTACATACAAACACATCTTTTCTTGTCTAACTTACTGATTTTTCTTTTCTTTTTGAGCTTTTCCGGCCACCATCTTCAAATCCTACCAATATTCTTACCTATCCAGTTGTTGTGCATATATATATATATATATGAAAAGGAAAATCCTTTACTTGGTTGATCGATGTGTGTATTGATTTCATAAATAAAATCCCTCATGCATAACTATACATATATGCATGGATGCTGTGCATCGAAGTTTAAGTACCATTGTGACACACTTACTCTATCTCCCTAAACATCTTTGTGGTTTTATTTATTGTTGAAGGCTGGAATATTCCGGGGAGCAAATGTGGGCAATGGGGAAGCAGCGGCAAGCATGGAGGTGGAGGAGGGGGAGGAAGGAAGTGGAGGAGGAAGAAGGGAAGAAACAGTGGAAATTAGCAGTGAGAACTCAGGGCCTATGAGATCAAAATCAGATGATGATTTTGAAGGTGAAGGAGAGCATGATCATGAGGATGATGAAGATGGTGATGACAAAAACAAGAAGAAAAAAAGAAAGAAATACCATAGACATACCGCTGAGCAAATCAGAGAAATGGAAGCGTATGTATTTCTTATCTCTTGCTATTGTTCTTTATTTTGTACGTACGGTAACGGTATGCTCGCGAAGATTAAGAGAAAGAAAACAGGATTGTAAGGCTAAAAAGACGACTCAAAAAAGTTTATTTTCCTTGTTCAACAGGGCTCAACACACAGATTAAAAGGATTCCTAATTTTAACTTGTTAATTAACAAATGTGTTTATGCTATGTATCTAAGACCAGGATTGTGTTCTTGATCATCCATGAACGTTCACCTTAATGACTCATGTGGATTAATGATTACTGCTCAGGCTATTTAAGGAGTCTCCTCATCCAGATGAGAAGCAAAGGCAGCAGTTAAGCAAGCAACTCGGCCTTGCTCCTAGACAAGTAAAGTTTTGGTTCCAAAATCGCCGTACTCAAATCAAGGCACGTACGTTGGTGCTATATGTAGGATAGATCAAATTAAATAATTCCCTCATTAATACAGTTGGTTATCTTGCTGGTTTAATGACCATGGGGGTTGCTAATTGTATTGCAGGCTATACAAGAGCGCCATGAAAACTCTCTATTGAAATCTGAAATGGATAAACTTCGGGAAGACAACAAGAGCATGAGGGAGACCATCAACAAAGCTTGCTGCCCAAATTGTGGTACCGCTACCACTAGTAGAGACGCTGCCTTGACAAGCACTGAGGAACAACAGTTACGTATCGAAAATGCAAAGCTCAAAGCCGAGGTTAGAGATTAAGATTATAATAATGTGGTCCTAATTAGTTAATTAATATTAATTATTACAGAAAATCAAACATTTTTTTTTGTAGTACATTAATCAAATCACATGCTTAGCATAATTAAGTTTGATTGTCATGATATGTAGGTAGAAAAACTTCGAGCGGTCGTGGGAAAAAATAGTCCAGGGGCAACAGCATCATGCTCAGCTGGAAACGAGCAAGAGAACAGAAGTTCACTCGATTTTTACACTGGGATTTTCGGACTTGACAAGTCTAGAATCATGGAGACTGCTAATCAAGCAATGGAAGAGCTCAAGAAAATGGCTACGGCAGGCGAACCACTTTGGATTCGAAGTGTTGAGACAGGTCGTGAAATTCTCAATTACGACGAGTACACAAAAGTGTTTGGTTCTGAAGATTCAAGCATTAATGGAAGGCCAAAGAGATCCATTGAGGCTTCAAGGGAGACCGGGGTTGTGTTCATGGATGTCCCAAGGCTAGTTCAAAGTTTTATGGATGTGGTGAGATATTATAATTATTAGCAAATACCACATATAATTATTAATTATAGATCAGTTCCCTTTAACTAATTATGTATTGCCCTTTGAACAGGATCAGTGGAAGGAAATGTTTCCATGCTTAATTTCAAAGGCAGCCACTGTTGATGTTATCTGCAATGGTGAAGGAGCAAGTAGAAATGGTGCAGTGCAATTGGTGAGTTACAGCTCTAATTAGCAACATGCATCTCATATTAAACTAGCACTAGTACAGCTTGAACGAAGCTAGAGATCTCTGCATGGGAAAAGCAGCAACCATTTCAGTGAAGACGAAAACCATAGTACATGCTTGAAGGAGAAGAAAAAAGGCAGCAGCTTTTTGCCAATGAACTATGACTGTGTTTTCCCTATCTCAAAAAGGCTTTCAACCTCTCTTTTTGTAACAATTAACTACAAAAAAGAAAGAAAGAAAAAAGAGAGGGAATATTTTTCCTTGTCCTTTTTAACATTAAATGCAATGTGCACGAAATTAATATTTTGAAAGAGGCCTGGGAGCCTCTTTCCTTCAATCTGCTTTCTGCAGAGAGGATGGCTGTGGAACTGTCCTTACGCTGTTATCTTAATAGCACCCAGCTGTCATAGAAAATGAGTTTTTTCTTATTTATTTATTTATGTGGGACCTTGTGTTCAATGGAGATCTACTTTTCCTCAGCTGGTTCAGCTGAAGGTCCAACTCTTGGACAGTTTGACTACCCTCTTACTTACGGTTAGAGGTGACTAATTGGGAATCAAAAAGATTAAATGCCTAAAACACCCCCTTATCTGTTTTGATGAATGAAAAAAAATTAATGGATAAAAAGCTCCTGCTCAGGTTTGTTAAAACATCAATTTCTTGACTTTATTGCTTTGAACTGTGTGCTTGTAAGCATTCATTTCTTAGCTTAGCCTGTCTGCTCTTACCAATTATTTGTTCTTATTTTTTTTTATATGCAGATGTTTGCTGAGGTCCAGATGCTTACACCCATGGTTCCCACCAGAGAAGTTTATTTTGTGAGATATTGCAAGCAACTTAATGCAGAACAATGGGCCATTGTTGATGTTTCTATTGACAAAGTTGAAGACAATATTGATGCTTCACTCGTCAAATGCAGAAAACGCCCCTCTGGTTGCATCATTGAGGATAAATCAAATGGCCATTGCAAGGTACATGTGCTTTGGGTTTTGAACATGCTTTATCCTCAGGTTTTTTTTTTTTAATGGAAACTGGGGAAACTGAAGATGAAAGAAAGAAGAAAAGAGGCAACAATTCATATTTATAGAGACAAGCATATATGACGATGCTATAATGCTAATCATCTTCTTTTCTTTTTTAACAGTTTAACATAGACAAGTTTATAACAATACTTTCAGGTGATCTGGGTAGAACACCTGCAATGCCAGAAAAGCACAGTTCATACCATGTACCGGACAGTAGTTCATAGCGGTCTAACCTTTGGAGCAAGGCATTGGATGGCAACATTGCAACTCCAATGTGAGCGGCTTGTTTTCTTCATGGCAACCAATGTTCCCACCAAGGATTCAACTGGTAAGCCACACTATGTTGCCATATTTTCCAGTGGATTGTCTGCTATCTATATAAATAACATTGTTTATGAAAATAATTTGTAAATATCTAGGTGTTGCTACTCTAGCTGGAAGGAAAAGCATTCTGAAACTGGCACAAAGAATGACATGGAGCTTTTGTCGAGCGATCTGCGCATCAAGCTATCACACATGGAACAAGGTCTCAAGCAAAACAGGAGAAGACATACGGGTTTCCTCTAGGAAAAACTTAAATGACCCTGGTGAACCTGTTGGAGTGATTTTGTGTGCAGTTTCTTCTGTATGGTTGCCTGTCGTTCCTCATATTCTGTTTGATTTCTTAAGAGACGAAGCTCGTAGAAATGAGGTACAGCAAAAAAATGCCATTACTCAGTTAAAATCCTATCAAAATGGGATATTGCTGCTTTGAGTTGCGCAACTTAAAGAGTACAAGTTTTGTCAGGTAACTTGTCTGACAATATTTTTTGCATAAAATGTAGTGGGATATCATGTCAAATGGAGAACCTGTGCAAACCATTGCAAACTTGATCAAAGGACAAGATAGAGGCAATGCAGCAGCTATTCTAGTAAGTTATCTACATCTCAGATAAGAGGAGACCACGCCATTAATCTAATGTGCATTTCTCCATTCATGGTTCTAACTAGCTGTTTTCAATTGCAGAAGATGAAATCGAAAGAGAACAATATGTGGGTACTCCAAGATAGCTGCACAAATGCTTATGAATCCATGGTAGTGTATGCTCCAGTGGACACTAATGGAATGCAATCTGTGATTACTGGATGTGATTCAAGCAACCTAGCAATATTACCTTCAGGATTCTCAATTCTTCCAGATGGACACGAATCAAGACCATTAGTGATCACTTCTAGGCAAGAGGAGAGGAGCACAGAAGGAGGATGTTTGCTAACAATAGCATTCCAAATCCTAACGAATACCTCTCCCACAGCCAAACCAACCATGGAATCTGTGGATTCTATTAATACACTTATATCATGCACATTGAAAAATATCAAGACAAGCTTGCAATGTGAAGATAGTTGATTACAGTAGCTTTTTAGTTAGATAGACACAAATTAACTGTAAAGCTCATATAGGTTTCTAGTTTTTTCCCAGCCCCTCCATATTTTATATCTTAAATTGAGGGATATCTTTATGTGAGTTTGTATGTTATTTGTTTGTGGTTAGAACTTTTAAGTTAAGGGCTTGAAGTTTGGATAAATCTTTTATTGGCATTCCGTAGAATGAGAAGGGCATGTAATTCATATGTGTATACAAGTGTAAGCATCTTCATGAATAGATTTAACACTTGCTAACGTAGTTTGCAGTTTTTTTTTAAATGGCCACTCTCATCAACAAAACCTCCGCTTATATTAAACCCAATAACTACATTCACACTTTATCGCCAAAGCCAGTAAAGCAACCATAACTATTAACACTCATACCAGCAAGTAACATTCAAACAACTCTTTTTAACTTATCAATGGAAACTCTGCAGCATATCATATAGATCTCCCGCAAAATCTGATGCTTCTTAGGCCAAAAGGAACTAGCAGAGACATGAAAATCTTGGCTTAACACAAACTTGGATTCAAAGGAGATAGAAAAATATTGGTCAGAGCCAAACACATCACCAAAGAAATGGCACCACTTTAACACATTCCACAGAACCTACAACTAAGTTCAGTTCTCCATTGCTTACTCATCAGCAATCCCATAAACATAATAGCAATGCCAAACACCAAGGTAAGTTCAAACATACCAATCACCAAAATCTGTCAAAGCCATGATATCAACCCCACTCAAAATGCACCTCCAATTCATTGAAATATTAGCAACTTGCATTTATTTCACTGCAGAATCACAAAGCCTGTCCATATTGTACCTCTTATACAACACTAACAAATCAGATACCAAATATCAAGTTCTCAAAATCACAAACAAGCAAGAGCATTTCACTCTATGAAATTGCTCCTGCTGAAACTCCAACAGAAATCTTAAGCTCTTTGGGTACCCCTTTACAACCGCACTTCAACATTTCCTTTTCCTTCTCCCTTTCCTTGCTCTTCTTGACTAGAAACATCTCTGTTTTGAATCTCTCAGCAATTAACCATCTGCTAATTCCAAAAATCTGGACAAATCAAAACTAAAAGATTCCAATCATGTCTACAAGAATCACCAAAACCCATCAAAAAACAACTCTAAGAATACAAGTTAACTAACATAAAATGGCGAAAATCAATCCTAACAATCAAACACCTAAATTCAAATATCACAGCAAAACCAAGGCACCGATATGCATTAAAAAATCGCTAATGAACAGCACAACAAATAGTATCAGCCGAAGAAAGGAACCCAGAGCTCCTTTAAGCAACTTCTCTTTCACTGAAATACCAATCACGAATTCCCAACAGATGAAATGTACTACTTATTTATTTATTTATTATTTTTTTTTTTGTTTTTTTGGTGTGGAGTTAAGAAGTCATGGCCAATTCAATCGATGCTGAAATTGAAAAAATCATATCAATTTCACAGCCATTAAATTACACAAAAATCAAAACATCATCACAGTACTAAACACCAAATTACATCCCAAAAGTTCACAAAACGAAGCAAAATCATTACAAACAACAGAAAACTCACACATTAAGCCTGCAGTTCCTGTTGAGACTCCAATGGAATTCCAAGCTCTTGAGACCCCACTCCTCCCTCCTCACCCTCTTTCTTCTCCTTCTTCTTCCTAGCTGGTACAGGCACAGCAAGAAAACTTTTAGTCTTGCTAATGGGTCTGCTCTTTTCAAGCTGGACCAAGTCTCCAACTTTGAACTGATTCTCAGGGTCATGAGCCTGGTACTTCTTCTTCTTCCTCACCCGTCTCTTGTACTTAGGATGTGGGGCCAACCTTGTAACCTCAACAGCCACAGTTTTGTCGCTTGTTGCACATACAACTTTGCCTTGCAATGACTTCATGGCCCTGATTGGAGGGACGAAAGTGAAGGGCTTCGTGGGTCGGAGAGTGAGAGAAGAAGTGGGTTTCGACAAGTGAGAAAGTTGGGTTGTTCCATGGAGGAATGGAGTGGAGAGAGTAAGGGAGTTGAGTGAGGATGTGAGGGACATTGTTAGCAGCATCGTGCTGTTTCCTGGAGTTTTTGGGGATAAGAAGAGGAGGGGAACTTGGGGGGTTTCTTTTATCCTTGTGGATTGAGTGTTTGTGTGGGAGCGTGAAGGTGAGGGGTAAAACGGTCTTCTTCATCACTTTTCGTGAAAAAAGAAAAAGAAAAAGAAAAGCAAAGAGAATAAGATTTTAATATTGGTAAAGCAAGAAAATTATATTTGATTGCTAGCTAACTCACTGTAATAAATACTTGGTATAGTAAACCTAATTCATTTGATGAGGAATAATGTAATTAGGAGTTTATTCTGAACGTTTTCCAAAGAGGTAAAGTACAATTATTTCTTATGCACGTCATTCTACTTTATTATTTTAGAAAACTAGAGTTGTTTGTATGCAATCGGTAATGCATATAAGAAATCTAATTATTGTGTCATTTAGGGGTGAAAATTTTTAAATTTATTTTTATATAGTTAAAATAACTTTAGTTTTTATTTTTATTTGATAGGAAATTTATTAAAGATTTAGAAAGCTAATATATTTATACGATGGGGAGGTCAATTAATCTTCTATATCCTAGCATTTCTATGTCATAATCATGAAAAAAAATTTTAGTGATATGTCATAAAAAAAAATAACTTTTTTTTAAAAACAAATTCTATAAATTAATGATGCCATTCATAAAGTAAAAAAAAAGCTTTAAATTTAATTTGGGCTTTTCATAACTACTTATGGGCCTAAGTGTTTAGGCTTAGTTTTTGAGCCGATGTGTCTAGGCTTAGTTGTTCTATATTCTTCTACAAAATAAGTTTTGTATATAGTAATACTTGAGATAATAAAATAAAGAGAAGAGAGAGAGGTAAACTAAAAAAGAAGAAGAAGATAAAAGCAGGAGAATAAATTTAAAGAAATAGTTGTCTAAGTATTCATCTAGAACTCTTATGTTGGTGGTCGTGGGTATCTATAATTAAGCCCTAGCTTGCTTGATGAGGAGTGAAAAGGAGTAGGCTATTAGGCTTTGATTTTTCTAGGAGAGATCATGCATGACGAGAAGTTATGTTGTTGTTGTTGAAGATCATTTTCATTGCCAATGAAAAGAACATTTGACCATATAATTTATCCAGTAGGTAATAGAAGGTAACCAAACAAATATTCTTCTATCTGAGATGCTAGCTAGCTAATAAAATGATACTCCCCTCGATCACGTCGCCCTCGGGTGGCATGCAGATATGGTGGGGAGAAATAACACTTGGAAATGGGAAGACTTTGCCCATCTTCTCCCCATAAGAGTTGTAATGGTTATTGCTAGTCATCCCGTGCCAAGTACTATGATGGGGACAAACAATATGTATTGGAAAGCATCATCTAGTAGGCAATTCACAATTAAAACAGCTTATAAGCACCAAGCTGACAACGAGCTCCATGGTACATTAGGGGATCCAACCTGGAGGATGGTATGGAAATGGGAAGGGCCTGAAAGGATTAGAAGTTTTCTATGGCTAGTGGCTCATGATTCATTATTGACGAATGAACGAAAGGTTGCAAGAAATTGGTCTGACAACCCGTACTGTCATTTGTGCCAGTCAAAATAAGTAGAAGACACCACCCATATCCTTCGAGATTGTCCAACAGCTATCAACATATAGAGACAGTTACTACAACAACACAACATGGATGATTTTTTCAGTGCAAGCTTAAAACCGTGGCTTCTCAACAACTTATCTAGTAAAATTATCACTACTGATGGATGGAAATGGTCCGTAATCTTTGGGGTAGCAGTGTGGATCATTTGGAAAGAGCGAAATAATTCGATTTTCAGGCATCAAAGACAGCCCACAGGCAGTATAGTTACAACTATTAAAGCGATGCTAACAGATATTGAGCATGTGAAGTTTGCTCATACGGATCAAGGTAGCAACAAAAAACGAGTGCAGTATGTAAGATGACAGTATCCTCCTATGGACTGGATAAAATTAAATGTGGATGGCTGTAGCAATAGCAACCTAGGAACCGCTGGAGCAGGAGGGATCCTAAGAGACAACTTGGGTACATGGTGTAAGGGTTTTGCTATTAATATAGGTATTTGTTCATCAGTCAAGGTAGAATTGTGGGCTATATATTATCACTGGTTTGAAACTAGCCTGGTCTCTTAGAATTAGACGGGTCATTTTGGAATCGGATTCTTCACTGGTGGTTCAGCTAATTACAAGGCTAACTGTTAAAGTAGATGCAAATTATACCCGTATTTAGAGAGGCTAACACAGCAGCAAACTGGTTAGCAAATTATGGTCTAATTACTAGAAACCCAATTAATAGAAATAATTGGATTATTTAGGATCCACCATCAGGGTTGTTTTTAACCTTGTACTATGATTTTATTGGATCTACTCTTTCTCGTTTAATATAGTTTTTTTTCTCCAGGCTTTAAGCCCTGATTTTCAAAAAAAAAAAATCTAATAAAATGATATAACATGTGAAACTTTCATAATTAAGCTGCAATGACTTCTAAATCAAGCAATTAGGTGTGCTCACATAAAATACCATGCACACGTAAACATTGTTTTGTGTGCTAGCAATCCTTTTGGGCCAAGGCTTAATTTTCAGCCTAATTATGTTGTTGTTTGGTATAAAACCAAGCTTATTGATTCTCAAACACAGATATAATTACTGGAGAGAACAGTTTAGAGCATGTTGGAAAAATGTCTTGGAAGAAAAGGAATGAAAGTAAAATCAAATGGCCAAGATGCTAAGGAACTACGAATCCATTTCTTGTACAAAATGTTTCAAATCACATAGCTTTGCTCTCATGCTCACTCTTCCGAATTACAAAAGGAAGGAATGGAATGAAAGCAAGTCGAAATTCACAAACCAAAAAGACCCTCTTAGTTAAGGGCCTGAAGATACACATTCAGTGTTGGGCTTCCTCACTCTCTCTTTTCTGTACGTGTTCATCTTTCTCCCCCTATAATGCTATTAATGGCGAGCTGTTGGGCTTCGTAAAGCTCCTAAATTATCAAGATAGGAAGGTTTCCTGTTGGTTGATATGTTAGTGAGTTTCTGTTTAGATCTATCATCATCTTTCAGTAGTTCATCCGATCCAAATGGATCCTTCTTTGCCGCACTCTCATTTTGTTCTGAACCCCAACCCATAAAATCAGACAGAGTCATCGAAGCATTTGTATCTTCGGAGTTCTTCTCCATCCCTTCTCTGGGCGATGCCGGTACCTGTGGTGCCTCTTTTAACGTGTTCCTCTTATGTCCTGCATGTGATGGATCTCGAGTAACATAATCAGCATCGAGTACATCTTCAATTCGAGACAAGACTGTCGAGGCCAAGGTTTCCAGAATTCTCGAATAGCTTTCCAAGATGGCGTGCCCCACATCCTGTCAGGACAAGAATATATCGTTAGCTCCCTGGTTTGACAAAAATGACTAGAATGGCAAAACAAGTATATATGCATCCGGCGAGTGCTTTTTCTTAACTACACTTGTTGATTGAGGCGATCATTCAGCTCCAAGTGTAATATGAAATAGAACTCAGATGAAAGGGAATCTACTCTTACCTTGTTGAATTGAATTTTGCTGACATCTAGTGAAGATTGAGGAATTCCAGGGAAGCGCTGTTTGAGAAGGAGGAGGATAGTTTCTGCCCTCTCTTCAAAGAGTTCTCTCTTCTCCAAACTGACAGCAGATCCCCATGCGGATTTACTATCTTTCTGATTCATCTTCCTTCTCCAAATCACTATTGAAGCCTCTATTCTGTTCTTGAGGTCTAGTATTTTATGTTCTGATGATATGTCCATGGTGCTCAGAAATTGATCAGGATCAAAGTACTCAAGAGTAATGCTCCTGTACGCCAAGTCTCCAAGGCTTGCCCTCCCGTTCTGCCAAAGAACCAGAAAGAAATGCGATCAGAGAGTTAGCAAGGCACTTAAAGATTCTGTTATATGCAATGTTTTAATAGGAACTGTTGCATTTCTTCTTACTTTGGGAAGGGATTCAATGTAGTTTTCAGGAATCTCCATTTCTGAAAGTATTTGAGCATTTATCGCCATGGCTGCTTTGAGAACTTGGTTCACACTGTCTTTTTGGTATTGAATAAATTTTGTGGCCCTTTCCGATAAACCATCTGGAGGAACTTTTACAGTAGGTAGCCACCATTTATCATCTGTTCTCTTGGTGCCTCCTTTTTCTGACTCGGGGGAGTCTCTTGAAACATAATAAAACTCATTTTGGTCTTTGAAGTTATCTAGGGAGTCCTGAATTAATATTGAAAAACCATTATCGAGGGATACACTAAACCTGTTGCAATCCACATTTAACAACGTTCATATCTAAAGCTCAAATTAACTAATTAGCGACACTACAAAAATCTTATTTTCTTACAAGAAGCATTGCGTCAAGCTTGCGTAAGGCTGGGATGTTCATATGAATATCATTTCGTTGTCTTGTCACCATTATCTATTCAATCAACAAACACAAAATTCTTAGCTTGCATGATGATTCAATGGGGAAGACATTCAATTCAAGGAATGCATTAGAGAGACACTGCTGTTACCTCCATACTTGATCCATCCTTGGATTTTTGTTGGGAAGGAACAAGTTCAACAATGTGATCGGTTACAGATAAGAGCCAATCAATTTCTCTTATCCACCTTGCTTTTCTTTCTGGTGACATAGGCTCTAGACGCCGTTGTTCGCCAAACACAGAAGCTGCATATAGGAGAGAATAAAACGAGGGATCAATTTATGCATTAAGACAGACAAAATTGTGGCTTGCCAAATTTCATACAAAGGGTTTAAGAAAAAATTGAAAAACATCTCAATTCAATATAACTAACTATACAGCACCACCATGTTTGTTGGGGTATCTGCAAAAATTCGATGGTGTTGTTTTCCAGTTGATGTTGGAGATCATGAATGATTAGAAAATTGCAGAGAAGGGAAAAAGTCAACCCTACCAGCAAGATTTGTAATTGCATTTGACAATGCCAAAGCTGAGGAGACACCCTTTCCTCCGCCAGACATATCCTCCCCAAGAAGCAGTTTAGCAAACCTTTCCTTCATCTGTTCCATTTCTGAATCAAACCCCAGGAGAAAACAAAAATCCTATGAATTTCCAAAATCAAATAAATGTAAACAATAACTATCTTTTAACGATTTTCCTTTTACTAAGCAAGAAAAGATGATGCATTGAATCTGATAATACATTATTAATCGATGAAATAAAATATTTGTACACGAACTTAAAAAATTAGACTTGCCTAGATTTTTATTATCTTTTCCTGAAGGAGCAACCCCAGCTTCATCCTTTCCTATCCTTGATCTGGGGCCCTTATCATTCCTATAAGGTGAAGTCCCCACTTTCTGTTTATGATCTGATGCTTGGTCATCTAAGCGTCTTGGAGCCTGATGGTTTCTACATGTCAGTCTGTCCTCCATTGAAGAGTATTCTTCAAAACTAGAACTATCATCCGCGCTCAAGCTCTTAACATGCTGACCCCCGGCATTCTCATTCATCCCTTTGAAATGATACAATCTAGACCTATAGTCTTCTTCTTGTTCTTCTCCGAGAGCACGAACCATCTTTAATGTTCAAAATAAAACAAAAAATCAAGAAAAGAAAAGGTTCTATGCAATGAACAAGAAATTTACTCGTGACCAAAACAAAACGTAAAGAGTTAGGAGGTGCTTACACCTTGTCGTCCTTGGTAAGAGACAAGGATGGAGAGAAAAAGGGAGAGAAGCCCAACTACCAAATGATTCAAAAGATTGGTGTTCTTTCAGAATTTACTATCTCTTGATAAAATTGTGGAGGAGACGGAATTATTTTTCCTTTTAGCATCTACTTTCCGTCTTGCGCCATGTAGCATGTGTTGGTGTGGATCGTGGGGTGCATGTTTGGATGAATGAGGTGTAATAAGAGGAATAAACTAAAATAAAGTGATGATTTATTCGGATCTAAAGATTGAGTTTGTTTAGGGATACAAAAATTGAATGGTTGTCTATTGATTATGGAAGGTCGACTATTGCAAAGAATCCGGGAAAAACAGGCACATACTCTCAATCAACTTTCCCTCTCCCTTCTCGCGTATCCACTTTTTAATAATCAAATTCACATTTTAGGAAGCTTAATTATATTTATAATTAATTATAAATATATTATAAAGAAAACAAAAACAGCTCGGACATTCACTGTTGTCCCATTTGTAGCTCCTCACATGGATTTACTGTGGAGACACTGCAAAAATCCTAAGATGTAATGACATTCTTAGCGTTGTTGTTTCCATGCTCCTCTTTTCTTATCGCACTGCCTCGGATTCTCTTCATTGTGTCCTCGTTAATTGCTGTCTTTATTCTTTCCCTCATTTGACCTTATCTTCTTCTTCTTTAATGGTGGTGCCTTCCTTATTTTCTTGGCAAATCATGTCTTGCCATTGATGATGTTCTAGAAACCGAAATGTTTAGGATTGAGTTTTTTTATATCTAGATAGTGGGTAATTATATATTAATGTTAATATTCTTTTATTTATAGTTCAAAAAGTAAATAATTGGTGGTAAAAAGTTTAACACCCGTAAAACAATTTTTTATGATGGGTTTTAAGTTAAATGATAAAGTTAGTAAATTTTTAGTAAAGAATTGCAATAAATGAGAGAATGAGTTTTAAATTTTAAGAACAAAAGTGTTTGTTCTTGTTCTTGTATGATAAATGCTATGAGAATTAAAATATAAATTGTAAACCATTTATCTAGTTGGTTTAAAGGGTATTTATGGCCCCTTAACCTTGTCATGTTGCTGAAATGAAGGGGTTAGAGAGTTATTCATCCTGATAGCATTAACGAATGATAAGTATCTCTTATACAACATTAAATGAAAGACAAATATCTCTTATATCATATTAATGAGGGATAAATATCCCTTATACAATATTAATTACAATGGAAATTATGGTAGGCCCTTAGAAGACTTTTATATACCTAGGGGTATAGGGAGATGGATATCGTTGACATTAATATTTTATATTAAAAGTCATAAGAATAAACAAATGAAGCCTTATGGCCCAACATGAGGCCTATAATGATTGCCCGATCCATTCCCGCCTGGGCTTGACACGATGCTAAGCTCACGGATTGTGGGTTTGGCAACTTGCCAAACATATGTCAGTTTGCGCTCAGCGCATAGCTGAACTCAATGATGTTGGGTACGGCAGTTCATCAGACCCATATCTGTTTAGGCTCAGCACGTAGCTGAACCCAAAATACTTAGGTCTAGAAGCTCGCCGGACATATGTGTACTTGGGCTTAACATGTAGCTAGACCTAATGTTGGGTCTAGTAGCTTGTCAGACACATGTTTGTTTAGGCTCAGTGTATAGTTAAATCTATGGATGTTGAGTTTGGTAGCTCGCCAAACTCATGTGTACTTGGACGTGGCACGTAGCTGAACCCAAGAATATTGGGACTAGCAGTTCGCTAGACCCATATTTATTTGGACCTAATGCATAGTTGAATACAAGGATGTTAGGTCTGACAGCTCACCACACTCATATATACTTGGCCTATCATGTAGCTAAACCGAAAGATATTGAGCCTAAAAGCAGGCCAGATCCATGTCATCTAAGCCTGACATTCTACCACACTTAGGGATATTAGGTGTGGGTGTAAGCCCCACACTTCTATCATTGAGTTATCACCCTATCTTTTGCCCTTTTAAATATGGACTTAGGCTAAAAATATAATTTTAAAATATATTGATCCTTCAGTATCCCTCAAGTCTTTGTGTATTGAATACTTAAAGATTTAACATGTTGTATTGAATACTTAAAGATTTAACATGTTGTTAGCTTTAATAAGAGACTTTTTACCTTTCTAATGAGAGACTTTTTACCTTCCCTATGAGATAGACTATCCTAATCAAAATTATTAGGATTTTTATGGCTAAATGGCTTGTCCTCATTGAAAGAGAGTTTATTAGGAAACAAAACGATGAGTGCATTTTATGCAATAATTGAGTAGGTTTTTAGAGATTCATGGTATCATCAAGTTTATTCATCCAATAATGAGGATAAAAAGGTATTTCGTTTATAACCCTGGTTGTTCTCACTTCCATTCTTTTCTTTTACTTTCACTCTTGTAATTTCTCTATAAAAAAAATTATTGAAAAAGCCTTGAGTGAGATTTATTGTGTTAAAAAGAAGTCGTATTATTTTAGCAATTCCCCATTTTAAAACTTTTTTCTTCTTCCTTCTTAATAGAAAAATAAATTCTAGAAGAGTTAAATCTGACCTTTAAAGTAAGGATGTTACTTCCTCTAGTGGCGAGTCTAGCTTCTAAATAGAAACTAGAAGAAGTAGTAAAGGATAATGGTCTATTAGACTAGGCTTTAAAACTATAAGGGGTGGAACTCCAGCATCCACCTCTGGAAAGAGGGAAGGTAGTTCCCAACACCAGAGAAGTCCTCTTTTTAATACCTCTAGGGAACCCAGAGAGAGAGAGAGAGCGAGAGCACTTCAAGCCACTAAGGATAATGCACCTAACACCCTAATCATTGATGAGATGGCCTTTGTAAAGCTCTGTAAGTAAGAGAGTATATTGTTAAACTGCCTTCTTAGACTAAAAAAATTAGCCAATCGACCTTGGACATTACCTAGAGGTACTATGAAATCACTGCCCCTTATATATGTATGAGTCGGGTATATCCAAGGGTAAAGGGGCATATAAGGTTAAGGTGGGTTGTAACCCAGGTAAAAATAATAGATCCTAGAAAACCAATTAACCCACCTTAAAAAAATTTACTTTCTTCCTTTACAAAAAAAATCCATGTTTTGCTAGGTGTTGAGAAGTTTTTTAAAACGTAAGTTCTTTGACCTAAATTTCTATTTGTTTCTTTGACCTAAATTTCTATTTGTTGTCATGTATATTTTATTTTGAGTTTAAATGCAAAAGGAAACCTAAGATCAATTATGTTATAATCTTTATGCATTTAGGGTTGGATGAATTCCTAAAACAAATTAGAGAATTTGCAGCTTGTGCTATTTACTGCTGGACTTGAAGGTTTGATTAATATTTCACCTTATATTTGACTTTTATACTTGCTTTATTGGCTATTATCTTTTCCCTTTTTATTGATAATTTCTTAATAAGTTTGATATATAATGTTTGTAGGTTATGCCAACCAGACCATTTGTTGACGTAATAGATACAGAAAATCAATTTAGTCTACATCTTTATTTGTTTATTAACCTTCAACATCTAACACATAAGCACAAGTTATTGTGTTCATATGTTTCTGGTCTTTATCACCTTAATTTCTTTCTTCCTTGAATTTGTAATTGTTATAAGCATACCAATTATTCAAAATTTAAAATACGTAATTCTTTAGATAAAAAAGCCTCTCACAAAGACAAGTTGAAACTTAAGTTCTTTGACATAAAAAAAAAATCACATTCTGCTGGGTATCTAAAAAGCTTTTTGAAACTTAAGTTATTTGACCAAAATCTTTATTTTTAGTCTAACCATGCATGTCTAGTAGTATTCAAGAAGTTTAACAAGTTCAATTAAAATGTTGATTTATCACTTTATCCTTGTGTAGTTTACATTTCATGAATATCCTATTATGGCATTAGTATTTCTACATCTTGCACTTGGCTTCCCTAATCCCCTGTACTTCTTGAATAGATTATAAATTATAATGGAAATCAAGGAAGCAAGAGAGGAAAAACTATGTTTTCATTCTTTAAACCAAGCGAACAAACATCAACCAGTAAAGGATATTCTTCATCCAATATTGATGTCTCAAATCGTAATGACCAACCCCCTTTCAAATCTCAAAAAGTTGAAATTGATGTTCATACTCTTGAACGAGATCCTAGGATACGAATTTCATCGTGGCAACATCCTATTAATCAACAAGATGAAATTAGAAAAACTTATATCAAAATGGGTTTATAGCAACCTAAGTTAGTAGAGTATCCGAGAATTAAAGTAGGGAGACTGTATCATTGATTTCAATACATTTGGTTTGATCAATTTTCTTTGTTAGAGTACTCTCCATTAAAGGATACAGTATTTTGTTTTCCATGCTTTTTCTTTGAAAATGAAGTGCCTTATCATCCCACATTCACCATCAAAGGCTTAAGAAGTTGGAAGAAGGTTAGTGATCGGGTTAGATGTGCATTTTTTATGCATATAAGAAGTCCCACTTCACCACATAATAATGTTGTGAAATTTGTTAAAGATTTAATAAAAGTAAATAGACATATTGATAAAGTGTTGAATGCAAAAATTATTGAAGTTCAGAAAAATTAGTTGTGACTTACGATAACAATTGAAATTGTTCGATGGCTTAACTTACAAGCATGTGCAATTAGAGGTTACCATGAATCTTCAACTTATAATAATCGAGGCAATTTCATGAAGATGATAAGACTTATGGGGGGATTGAATGTTAACATTGATGATGTTGTCTTAGAAAAACTCTGAAAGATGCAAAATATACCTCACTAACTATTTTAAAAAAAGAGATTTTGTATATTCTCACGAACAAAGTGAGGAAAAAGATTTATGAAGAAGTTAGAGATGCAAAGTTTTGTATTTTGGTTGATGAAGCCAAAAATGCATCAAATAAATAACAAATGACTATTGTTTTATGATTTGTTGACATTCAGGGTTTTTTACGAGAGTGCTTTTTTGGTATTGTGCATGTTTCAGATACTACTTCTTCAACACTTAAAAAAAAATTGTGATGTGCTCGCTTGATATAACTTGCATATCCTCAATATATAACGTTAAGGGTATGATGATGCTAGTATTATACGTGGCGTATGGAACAGACTACGAGTTCTATTTCTTAGAGACTGCCCTTATACATATTATGTACATTGTTTTGCCTATCGATTACAACTAGCATTAGTTCCGGCAGCTCGAAATGAGATTTTATTTGGTTTTTTTTTCAAAATTGACAGCCATTATCAATCTTATTAGTGTTTCTCCCAAACATTACACCGACTTACATTACGCTCATGCTATAGAAATTACACATATGGTAACTACTGGAGGACGTGAGACTAATAGAGGGGCTCATAAAATTGGTAATTTACATCAAAGTAGAACTACTCAGTGAAACTCTTATTTTGATTCTATTTGCAGCTTAATAGATATGTATGGTGCAACTATTATTGTACTTGAAAATATGGTTCAAGAAGGATCTTCTAACTCTATACATGGAGAAGTTGGTGGTGGTTGTTTGATTATGATGAAATCTTTTGAATTTATATTCATCTTATATTTGTTGCGTAACATAATAAGGATTACTGATTTATTTTGTTGAGCTTTACAATAAAAATATCTTGACATCTTAAATGTAATGGATCTTGTATCAACTACTAAAGCATTGTTTTGAACTTTGAGAATGTCGAATTTGATCTTCACCTTGCACATGTGAAATTTGTTTGCACATAATATAAGATTGACATACCACATATGAATGCTTCGTATAAAAAGGCTACAAGTTATTTATGTCAGCAACAAGAATTGGTGACAGTTTACAAATACTATCATTATGATCTATTTAACTTAACAATATATTTTTAGTTGGAAGAATTAAATTCTAGATTCAATGACAGGACAATGAAAATCCTTGTACTTAGCTATGCTTTAAAACCTAAGGACAACTTTAAATAATTTAAAGTTGATGCTATTTGCAAGCTTGCTAAGAAATCTTATCCTGAAGATTTCAATAAACAAGAGATGTATTATTTAAGATTCAACTAGAATATTATCAGATTAATATGATTCATCATAAGAGCTTTCAAAATATATCTACCATTTTTGAATTATGTCGGGGATTAGTTGAAACAAATAAGTTGTAACATTATCATTTGATTGACATGTTGATTCGTTTTGTTTTGACTTTGCTTGTTTTCACTGTCACAACAGAGCAAGCACTTTCAGTTATGAAACATGTTAAAAATATGCTTCGCAATAAAATGAAAGAGGAATTTTTAGCAAATTCTATAATAATTTATATTGAACAAGAGCTTGCTAATGATACCGATTCGGATTCGATCATAAATGAATTTTATTCCACAGAACATCGAAGGGTGCAACTTCGATAGTGTAGTTTATTTTTATTTTTTCTTCAATTTTATTTACTTTAAATTTTATTTTTTCATATTTTGTGTTATGTATTTGGATTGAAAATTTATTGCTAACTTGACAAATTAATATATACGAGTTAATGATTGATCTTGGAAAACAATTTGTGTGTATTTGCCCAGGGAAGAAAAAAAATTCCTAACTCTGCCCTTGGGTATACCTTTTCTCTTTAATAGTTTTTGCAGGAAGTTTTTTGGTATTAGAGGTTGGGTCCAAGCCAACTACATCGCAACATATGAATAATTTTATCTGCTTTTGATAAGTTCCTTAGGCTTATTAGAATGGAGCCTATTGTAAATATCTTTAAGACTTGTTACCACTTGATTGATTATATTCTTTATCTTCAGGGCAACAATGATGTTCACTGGTTTTTTACCTTCACCAAAGACCCACTGGATCTATAAAGAGGACCTTATACGGCAAGCCTACACACGTTAAGAAGTTAAGGAGGAGGTGGCTGATAAAGAGATATAATAAAATGATCAGCCCCAAAGATGGAATGCAAGAAGTAGATGGGGACATGACTGATAAAGAGATATAATAGGACGATTAGCCTTAGAGATTAAATGCAAGAAGTTTAGGGTTGTGCCCACTATTAGAGAGTTCCTCCTCTTAAGGTGAACAATAGACCTTGTCTGAGCTCGGATGAGGAAAAAACTTATTTGTGTTGATCTCGACCTCAATCGAGTATGATGTTAATAAGATGGATACAAAGAATTTCTAGGCCTTGTTACAAAGTATACATCTTCTTTATCTTTTATTTTTATGAATCTAAATATTCATTTCTAACTTTATTTTTGTGCAGGTTTAATATTTGAAGGATAAGAAGAAACTTTAGCAAGGTATGTAGAAGAGAGCTTATCTACGTCGATAAGGGGATTTTTATCTCTTAACTTGAATGGAGCTAGGACTAGAGAAGAGATGGAAAATAACCTTATCAACATGGATGAGCTTGTTATCCCTCTTGATGAGTTAATGAGTGAGGCCGCTACTCTTGTGGAGTTGAAGGGCAGAGTTAATAGGGGAAGTCGTTTTCTTATAGTTGGGGATTAAAAGGAGTTGACCCCTCCTGAAGTGATTGTGAGTGTTGTTACTCGTTTTAAAAGAAAAAAGGTCTTCACCCTTATAGAATCTAGCGTTATAGCCTCAATTGTAGAGACCTATCCTATCATGGCACTGTCAATTCCTCCACCCTTGGTTTTACCTGCAAAGACCTCATCATTTGTTGGGACTTCTACCTAGGATGCTTTACTAGGAGTTGGACAACTTGAGTTTGAGGGTATTTTTTACCAAGAAGGAAAAGTAGTCCATATAGGCTATCTTATATGGGAGGATGGATTAGAGGTGGTGAAGTGCTTAGAGAGGCATCTAACCATTCTTTCAGACAACCTAATGATGTTTGATGAATGCTACAATAGTCATCCAGCCTTTACTAGATAAATGACCCTCCATATAAGAAACTCTCTTGTCTGATCTTATTATTTTAATTTATCACTATTATTTCTAACAATCATTTGTCTTTGGTAGACTTTCATGATGCATGCTCATTATAAAAGGTGTTGGATGGATGAGAGGAGCTAAGTGAGGGAGGCTATTGCCTAGCATAAGATAGACTAGACTATCTTTTAAAGGTTAAATAGATTAGAAGGCCTAGTATAGCTCTTCTGGCTTCTCTTGTATCAACAAATATACCATATTATTTTTCATTCCAAGTACATTCCCCGTATTAATATTCTAAATCAATTTCTTTCATTTTAACCTTCATTTCCCATTCAATCCTCATTGAATTTTCATTTTCCTTTAACTCCATTTTTCTTAGTTCACCCAACAAAAAAAAAACTTTTATATAACTCGTATACACACATATCTTTTCAAACTATATGTTTATGACCATTACTGATTTAAATCTCACATAAAGGACAACTACAATGAAACAAGCAATTAGGCATACAGAATTCATTTATTTCTTAACATGTTCTTCTAAACACATATAAAAAGTTATAACAAAACTTAATAACAATTCAACATCTATAGTTTCATAATTGTATGATTCAAGTCATACATGTTTTATATCACACAAACATTATCTTATTTATATCAATTTTTTGATGTATCCTTCATTTACATGAGAAGTCAAACACATTCACAATAACATTAATTTTTAGATTTAATAATTCTCCTTGAATTTCCTAAATTACAACAACATAAACGCTTAAGTTAATATATGTAATGGAACAAACTCCTTTAAAATCCTTTTCTTCATAAATATATACATTAATCTCCACTTAATTACATACAATTCTACTTCTTATAATGTCATACATCATTAGGCGACCATTAGGCCTTTAAGGACCTCATGATTTTCTTCATCATTTCTTTTTAAATTAATACCCAACACAACTTAATCTAAACCAATTGATCAATCTTTAGTCAATTTATATTTTTCCTATGATTTCACTTTAAACCTTAGCATTAATCTCATGATTTCAACCTCAATTGTTATCCATTTCATATGAAATTGTTAGGTTAGGTTTAGAACTCCTTATAGAATGATAATCAAGTCTTCAAACCCCAACTTGTCAAAATCTTCCATGTTTTCCCCCCTTTTATCTTCACTTTGTCTATCTAACTTAATCTTTGATCTTTCTTAATTACAAGAGTGGATGTATTTTTATCTCTTAAAACACTCTATTTTCACTCACAATTTCATTATCTAGCCTTTAAAGGTGTAAGAATAGAAGAGAAATGAAAGGTGGTCTTCTATCCAAAACAACACCTTGTCAGTTTTACAAAGACAATAATCAAAACACTCTGATTGTTTTGAGAAATGACCTGAATGGTTCAGGAAATTGGTCTAGTAATTTCTCAAAACGGCTAGACCTTTTTTACTATAGGGAAATTTGATATTTTCAGTAAAAAACCTTCTCTTCTTCCATCTTCTTAACACTTCTTTCCCCAATTTATTCTTCTCATCATTTTTGTCATATCATTACACTATAATTTCAATGACTTTATTATCTCTTTATTATTTTATTTATCTCGAGGTTTATAATTCAACAATTAACTTTGTCAAGGCCTATCTCTTTATAACTAGTATAGGTTTGTATTGAAGTCCAAACTCTTCCAATTCAATGACCCATTTTACTAAACGTTCAAACATCTCTAACTTGTGGAGGATCTATTGCAGAGGCTAGTCAAAAAAACACTATAACTTGGTGAGGTTAGAAGTATGGTTTTAGCTTTCTAAAAGCACTCACTAGAGCAAGGGCCACGTTTTCTACTTTCAAATATCTCTTTATAACATCATAAAGAGTTCGGTTAGAGTAATAAATTGGGCATTATATTCTTTTTTTCTATTTTAGTAGTACGACACTGATTGTTAAGTCCGCTACACCCACACCCATACCCAGATTAAGGAAAAGGTTTTCATTCCCCTTAAGTTGTGACAATACTTTATGATATGAAAATGGACTTTGAGCTTCACAAAAGCCTTCTAACAATTTGGTGTCCACTCAAAATTAGATATGTTCCTTAAAGTTTTGAACAATGGTAAAGTACACTTCTCAAGGCAAGCTATGAATAGATTGAGAGCAGTTAATCTCCCTATGAGGTGTTGAGTCTCTTTTAAAGACTGATGAGAAGTCATGTCTAGAATGTTGAACCTTTTCCAGGTTAGGCTCAATTCCCTTTCTATTTACTAGGAAACCAAAAAAATCTCTTTATTTGATGGCAAAAACACACTTGAAAAGATTAAGTTTCATTTGATGATGGCTAAGAATGGAAAAAACCTCTTCTATGTCTATTAGATTTTCCTCAAAGATCATTCTCTTTACTAGCATGTCATCAATGTATCTCTTTGTAATCCTCCCAACTTAATTCTTGAATACGTTATTTACCATCCACTAATAAATGGCCTCAACATTCTTAAGCCTCTATAACAAAATATTCCCTTTACAGTTATGAAAGTTGTTTTTTTTCTAATCATTTAGGTCTATGAGGATTTAATGATATCTTGAATTGGCATCCAAAGAGCTTAGGTACTCAAAACTTGTAATGGAGTCAACCAATTGATCAATCTTATAGAGAGGATAATTATATTTTGGGTAAGCTTTGTTCAAATCTGTAAAGTCCACACACATTCACCATTTACCTTTGCTTTTCTTAACCATTACCATATTTGCTAGCCTAGCAGGGTACATCACTTCTCTAATAAAGCCAGCATCTAGGATTTTATCCACCTCTTGTGTTATTGCTTTGTCTTTCACCCCTAAAATTCCTTTTTTTTATAGCTAGATGAACAATTATATTAACCTTTAATTAATGAGTAGCTATTTTAGGATTGATTACTGGCATATCAGAGGTACTGCCCATTATAAAAATGGATCTTTGGATATGGAGAAGCTTCGTTAGTGATTGTTATTGTATTGGTGTTAGGGTGGAAGTTACTCTTATGACTACTTCTTTATTTTCTCCTAGAGGTACATCCCTCAACTCTTCATTAGCTTTAGTTTTCACCTCCATCATTTCTTTCAAGAACACTTGTTGGTCTAGTACTAAGGCCTTTTTTCCTTTTAAGCAAGTAAAGGCACATTACCTTAAGGTCACCTAATTTCATCTCATTATGCCCACTCATTTCTGAGTAAGGAACTTTAGTGCTAAGTTCTTGATGTTGATTAGAACATTGATTTGATGTAGGAGATGTTTACCCATAATAACGTTATAAGCCAATGCCATGTCAATGGCCATGAAAGTTTCTTGAAGGGAGACACACTTAGGAGGAGTGCAAATAGTAATTAGGATTTCCAAGGCACCCTTCACTAGAACATTCGAGTCTTTTATCCTAATAAGATGAGTTTTTACAAAAGCTAATCTTAAAGGGGTATCCCTATCCGTGCCATCACTTCCCTGGAAAGAATATTGACCACACTGTCATTTTCCACTAACACTCAATGAACTTGATGGTTAGAAAGGATTGTGGAGATGACCAATGCATCCTCATATGGGAAGGTTACTCTTTCTCTCCATCTGCTAGAGTGAAAATGATTGGTCATGCTATGGGTTTTGAAGAAAACCAATTGCAATAACCTGTTTCCCATACTTTCTTTTCTGCGTGCTAGAATCACCCTCTTTTAAGGTGCAACCTAAGATCACATTGATTTCAGGTAGTGCCTATATAGATTGGTTGTAAAGTCAGCTTAAGGTGAGTGAGAGCCTTAGACAAAACTATAAATATAGCCTTTTAAAATATTTAAGAAATATTTATTATGTATGTTTGAGAAATGGGCTTTGAATAATGTTCATTTGTACTTGGAGTTTTTTTGTTAATCGAGGGCAATCTTAATTTAATAAAGTATAATTGAAAAATATAACTTGCTTATTCTAAGGGCATTTATTAGCCCTTAGCTTAAGACGGCTCTAACTGGTCAGGTTCTTCCTTACTTTACCTAAATAGGAATCCCTATTCACAAACTAACAGAGATAACTTTTATATATCAACCTTTCAATTTCTTTTTTGAAAACATAACACTTTTCTATCTTATATCTTATATCCTTATAGAACAGACAATACTTCTTAAACATGCGAGTATTAGGTGGTCACCTTATAAGTGGAGAGTATTGAAAAACTTATTTACCCTTAATGACAATAAAGACTTATGTAAGGGTGGAATTCAATAGAGTAATGTGCATTTCAGGGTATGTCATGCATTCTCTGGCTAGCCTCTTTAGACTTTTCCTAGTGTTATTATCCCTCCTTGAAGAGTGATCTCATTCAAAGACCTTTATAATAGACTCTCTTTAGAGAAACAAGGAGGCCCATAACACATCACACTTGCCTCTTCCACTTGTATATGGTTCTCAATAGTTTGCTTCACTTTCAACTTTTTTTAGTAGAGCGTACAATTCTTTCCATAAAGCTCTCCTCTTTACCCCACTTATCAAGGCTTTAAAAGCCACTAATTTGATTAATTCCTTGACCTTGAACATTTCCTCATTAAATCTCTTTAAGTATGCTAGCGTCGACTTATTAAGTAACCCTAAAGAGTTTCGTAAAGCTTTTTTTAGCTGGGATGCTTATACTAAACTGTTCCACTTAGTATAAATGTCACCAAAAGTTTGTAATAAAGCTTGACTCCAAATTATTATACCATACACGTATTGATCCCTTGAAGGTTGTGAGGAAGATCTTACACATGACATTGTTATCATAGATGACCAATTTGAGGATGCTCTATAGGTTTTGTATGTGTTCCTTTAGGTTAGTAAGACTATCATAGTTGTATAATGTCTTCCTAGTGGAGATGTAATCCTTGGGAATACGAGTATGCAACACCCATCTTGATAAGAAAGAATCTCATATTTGACCAGGGATGTAGACATCATCATGCATACACTCCCTTATAATCTGCTTTCCACTTTTATGTCTACAATGTTCGGGGGAGCTTGAGGTTTCTAGTAAGGAGCGGGGGTATCAATGGCTAGTCTTCATCCCATAGTAGCCAAATAAGCGCTGAGAATATTCCCTATGTGCATCAGTATCATGACGATGTGAACACCCTCTGAAAGGGTTTGGGGTATATTGAGGCTTAAAGCTCACCAGACCCATGTGTACTTGGACTCATCGCATAGCTAAACCCAAATATGTTGAATCTGGAAACTCACTAGACCCATATATATACTTAGGCTCAGTATGTAGCTAAACCAAATAATTTTGGGCAAAGTTTTTAAACCCGACCCGATGGTCGACCCAACCCAAGACCCCGGTTCTGGGTTTTAACTGGGTCACCCGGGTCAATTCTGATTTTTTTAAAAAATCAAAACAACATCGTTTTAGTAAAAAAAAAGAAGCAAAAGTCAACGGGTTGCAACCGGGTGTTTGACTAGGTCGCCGAGTCACCCTGGGTTTTAACTTCCTCTATTTTTCTTAAACCCAACCCAGCTCCGGCCCTGGGTCGACCGGGTCCCAAGTCAACCTGTTGGGTCAGGCCAGATTTTAAAACTATGATTTTGGGCCTGAAAGCAAACTAGACCTATGTCATTTAGGCCTGGCATTCTAACAAGCGTAGGGATGTTAGGTATGGATGTAAGCCTCACCATTCTATCATTATGTTATCACCCTATTTTTTAAAATTTAAATATGGACTTAGGCTAAAAATAAAATTTTAAAATATATTGATTTGTCAACAATCATTGTGCATTAAATGCACATCACAATGGTCATCATCTTTATCATCTCCTATAGTTTTGGAATGTGTTTTCCATTAGATTTTATATGACTACATATTATATTGTTGGTCTTCTCATAATGAGATTGTGTCTAACTACATTCTTTTTTTCAATTAAAACCTCTTATCATTGAATTTAGGTAATTCAAAATCATGTTTTAACCATATGAGTTCAATTACACTATTTTTTGTCTATTTAGTTCTTATTTTTATCCTTCTATATAATTATCTTTTTCCACTCAACTATACGTATGTTGTTTTTTAGTTTTTTAGTTATCATTGGAAATTATGAATCCTTTTTCAACACTTATATGCAATCATTAACATTAGTGGAGAAGCTTATGGGACATGTTTTTTCCATGTTCTAAGTTGCTTGTTTTTGCTCTTTTGCATATTTGCTCTTCTTTTAATTCATCTCTTTCCTTCGGTATTTTCTTTTGTTCTTTTATTAGAAAGTGCAATTCAACTTAGTCTCCTTTGTTTCTTTACTCAACTTTTAGGCTTTATAATTCACTTTAGAAAAAGCAAGGTACTTGATTTATTTTTTAAAATTATTCCTAGTCTTTCTTTCATAAATTTTTCCTTCCATGCCTCATGTTTTATGTTCATATAATGTGTTATTTATCAAGAGAATTTACATTTTTGTTGCTTTGTTATTTGTTATTTTGTGGCCGAGTATGTTATTATGGATGTTTATCCACATATTTTTTTTCTACAAGTTTTGTTTTTCTAATTAGGTCCTTTTAAAAATTCATATTTTGGTATTGATAGAAAATTGCCCCTTAAACCTATTAATCATGTTTTTTAGGAAACATAACTTCCTTGGGATTTGATATGAATCCCATGATACTTACTAGATTATGAATTCCATTCTTTCATTTTTTATTTTTTTTTACATGAAAATAACATAAGGCACATGATGTTCTTTCTAAAGATAAAATGCAACTTGCCTTGAACTTCATGATAGCAAGCTTCCTTCCTATCATATTGGGTTATTGTCTAGGGAATAATGGTTTGAGATTTTTGTTCGTGGAAGAAAAAATGTACTTTTTTTATTTCAAAACTAGAAGGTTTTAAATTGTGTGTCTCATAAATAATTGTTTGGCTTCTGTTTGTTTAGCTTTGTGTTGGAAAGGGTGTTTTTATGTTTGTTTTATCTTTTCTACTGCGTGATAACATGCTCCCTCCATATTTGATTAGGTTATAATTTATGGAATAATAATCTGATAATTTTATTTGTTTAAGGAAAAAACATTGTAATTTCATACCTCAAAGGTTTTTACTTCTCTAACCCATTAAAAGTTGTAAGGCTATTGTGTAGTTTTGTATTGGAATGATGTTTTATTTATGTGATGTGTTTTTCAAGAACAAGAATCGAGGTTTTCAAAACTTTTATCTCTTAGTTTTTTAGGTGATTATTTCATTTAATGACCTATTATTGTTTATGCACGATGTGTATATGTTGCATTTCCCCCCTTTATCTATTTGATTTTATCCTCGTTCACAACATTTATCACACCTTCTTTTCTTTTCAATTTGTTAGAGCATCTCCAATGAAAGAAGCTATTTAAAAGAGCCAAATTGCTAATATGACTTTTTGAATAGTATAAATATAACATTTTTCATATATGCACTCCAATGAAAAAAAACCATTTAATAAAGTCAATTGTATTTTAATATATTTAATATTGATACAACTATTTATTAATAGTAACTAACTAATATAACTCCAATCAAAACCTCTTTTTTGCATAAAAATATATTAAACAAACTTTTAATTCTTTTAACCAATATGTAGGAATAACTCTTCAACTTGTAAATATTATTTTGGCTCTTCAATATAGCTCTCCTATTATAACTATAAAAATGAAGGATGAAGGCTAGAAAAAAAGTTGTCTTTTTCTTTTAGCTTTTTTTTTAAAGACGCCCTTATAGTCGGTCATATTATACTAGAGTGCTCACTATTTTTTTTTTCCATATACTCTAGCTTCACACTAAACCTTTATTATTCTTTGATTTTTCGGTTGTATTTATTCAATTTTGTTTAGAATTATGTTCTTTTGGGTTCTTTTGAGTTGCTCCTTTAAGTTATATGTCTTTTGTATTACTCTTTGGGAAAGTTGTGCTAATAATGGATCCAACCTCTCAACTAGGGTTTCCATATTGTTTTTTTCTTTCTGTCTTTTCCAACTTTGCTTTTTATTTGCTAATGTTATTACTTTTTACGCTATTATTGTGCCATTTTTTTCTTCTATCTTTGTTGTTTTGCTCTTACTTTTATTTTATTCTTCACTTCTATGATTCCCTTTGCGGGAAGGAGGGGGCACCTTTACATGCTTTCTTACTATTTTTTTTGCAACACTTTTTTCAACCCTCTCATGTGGTCATTTTCTGCCCTTTATTAGGTTTTTTGCCTCCTTTCTTCTTCTACTTACTATTTTAACACTGGTTGTTCTTCCACTTATTCTTTCTGTATGTTATTCTTTAAATAGCATTTGTTGTTTTCATCAAACAAGCCAAGTGCATATTCTCTTCTTACAAAGTGTCCATGTGATATGTTATTCTCTAAATAGCCTGCTGCTTCTTTTGCTTTTTTTTTTTTAATTTCCTACATTGTTTTTCAATTAGTGTTAATAGTCACCTTAAAGGAATCAAGTTATTTAAGTTATAAAAGCAATTATAGGGAAGGAAGAGAGCCAAGATAAGATGTATAAAAACAACATAATTAATGAAATAATAAGCCAAGACAGAACAAAGTAAACACAACAAATAATAGAACTTGAAAGCTTAGCAATACCAAAGCAAAAACAATTACACTAATTCTCATTTTAATGTGACAATTAACCTAGCCAAAACCAACATACCAAACCCCAAAACAAACTTCATGCAACTCAACCACAAAGCATTTAGCAAAGTCAAAGACAACAATCATCTCTTACTTTATCAACAACCATTTAAAGAAGAGAAAAAACCATGCAACACGAAAAGCACCACCTATCATAGCCTTCAGCCACCATGACAACAACGTAAAATATTGATGTATAGGCTCAGCTTATTCCTTGTATTGATTTGTGCTCTTTTATTCCTTCTTGACGTAACCAAGGGAACCATCTATAAAACAATCATGCAATATTTCAAGAAAAAAAAACTATAAGTGCTTCGATCAAATCTCAAAAAGAAAACACAAACCAAACATATAATAATAATAATAATAATAATAATAATAAAAAGAAGTCAATGTATGAGTCCATCATCAACCTAGTAAACGAAGTATACCATCTAATTTATTGCTAACAAAATAAGTAATATTGAGTTTTTTGTGATGAATTACATGCCGACATGGGAATGATGATCCATATGTCTATTTTACACAACCAATCATGGGAAGACCTCTCATATCAGTCATTAGCAAGCTTAAATTACTTCCTCCAGAGTTGTGCAATTAGATTAAGCAAAAATAGATCAAGGAAATGATAGGCAGGAAATAACTTGTACATTCAGGATTGATAATATATCTAGTATTTTCTTTTAGGAATGTTGCAACCTTGATCATGTTTATTTCTTTTACTTCCATCCACACCCAGATTAAAGGTTCTTGTTATGATCAGAAAACTACAAAAACTCGTAGTTATCTGTAAAGATATATATGATTTGTGCAAATATAATGCGGTCAGATTTAATTTTCCAGTAATGTAAATTGAAAGACTTGAGTGCATGTAAGATTGAGACATGTGGCTATGAAAATGCATGTAAGTGAAACCCTAGTTTAAATATCACCAGATATCTAAGACGAGTACTGGACAACCTGTAGACTATAATATATCAACCCTAGTTTTGTAGTGTTTAGGACCTAATTATTTGTTCAAGTCCCACTTCATTATGATCTTACTTAGTTTTGGATTGCAAAAACAAATCCATTTTCTTGGTGTCACCCCAGTTGTTTTTTTCTGAAACTTCTCGGGCCACAAGTTCCAAGAAGTAATGGATATTTGACAAAGTTTTATCACGAAGAACATTCAATGCATAATAGTCCTGGAAAAAATAGCAAAATTACAATTTCATGAGAAAGCATTTGCCTTATGAAACTCATTAAATACTTTATTTTTTACTGTTTCACTGTGAATCTCAGAGATTCTATTAACAATAAACCTATCAATAACACATAGATAAGTCATGCGAACCATCTTTGCTCAAACGTCAACTTATTTGTCTCATCAAAATCTCTTATGAAAACAAATCCTATGAAGACATCAAACAACTGCTAAAACCTACACAATCTAATCACAAGAAAGCTCCCAAATCAGCCATTTGCATGCTTAAAAAACTCAAAACCTTCCCGGTGACACAAAACCAAATGTTTGGTTCTAAAAGATAACAAACCAATAGAAAGAAAACAAAAGGCAAAAATCTTCTCTACATCAAGAACCAAAACAAACATGTAATGTACAATCAATAGAAGAAGAAAATAAATCATGAAGCAAACTTTAAAAAATAGAGAGAAAAAAAAGTTAAAGAAGGCAACCAATCAATAAAAAAATAAAAAATAAAATCTTACTAGAACTAAAACGGATGAAAAAAAAACCACTTTGAACCTCAAAAAGATAACTATAAATAAAAATTCAGATATATAGCTTTAGATAGCCCATTAACGATAAAAAAAAAAAAAAAAAAATTGACCAACTCACGTAGTAGTAACTAGTATATTGGCATATGTTCCACGATGAATCAATATCATTTTTAAAAAAATATAAAAAAAAATATTGAGAATATAGAAGATGTTTCAAGTCATTTAAGTTTGGCGGTCATGCCAAACCCCAACAAACTTGGATCTAGTGGTCCAGCCTAATTAATTTTTTTATAATATTTTTTTATTTTTTATAAAAAAAACATTTAAACTATCCTTGAAGTGTTCTAAACATAAATCTTAATTATTTTTTTATAATTTTTTTCATTTTTTATAAAAAAACAATAAACTACCATTGAAGTATCCTAAACAGAAATTCTAATTAATTTGTTTTATAAATTGTTTTTATTTTTTTATTAAAAAAACATTCAAACAATCATTGAAATATCCTAAATAGAAATCCTAAATAATTTGTATTATAAATTATTTTTATTTTTTTATAAACAAAAATATTTAAATTATCCTTGAAGTATCCTAAAAATAAATCTTAATTAATTTTTTTTATAAATTGTTTTTAATTTCTATAAACAAAAACATTTAAACTACCATTAAGGTATCCTAAATAATTATTTTTATAAATGTTTCTATTTTTTATTAAAAAACTTTACATTATCCTTGAATTATCATAAACAGAAATCCTAATTATTTTTTTATAATTTATTTTTTTATATAAAACAAACATTTAAACTACCCTTGAAGTATCTTAAATAGAAATCCTAATTAATTTTTTTTATAAATTTTTTTTATTTTTTTTAAAAAAACATTTAAACTATCCTTTAAGTATCCTAAACAGAAATACTAATTATTTTTTTGAATTTGTTTTTATTCTTTATAGACTCTTGGGTCTAGCGGATATGCCTAATTATTTTTTTTAAATTTTTTATTTTTTATAAAAAAAATTAAACTACCATTAAAGTATCCTAAATAGAAATCATAATTAATTTTTTTATAATATTTTCTACTTTTTATTAAAAACAATTTAATGATCCTCAAAGTATCCTAGACAGAAATCCTAAATAATTTTTTTATAAATTGTTTTTTATTTTTTATAAAAAAAATAAATTTAAACTATCCTTAAAGTATTCTAAATAATTTTTTTTATAAACTATTTTTATTTTTTATAAAAACAAAATTACACTATCATTTAAGTATCCTAAACAAAATCCGAATTAATAGTTTTTTAAAATTTTGTTTTTTTATAAAAAAAATAATTAAAATATCCTTGAAGTATCCTAAATATTTTTTTTATAAATTTTTTCTATTTTTTATATAAAAAATTATCATTGAAGTATCCTAAAAAGAAATCTTAATTAATTTTTTTTATAAATTATTTTTATTTTTTTAAAAAATATATTTAAATTATCCTTGAAGTATCTTAAATATAAATCCTAATTAATTTTTTTTATAGGCTCTGACTGCCAGACCCAAGCAAATAACAAACAAACAGAGAAAAAATATGCACTTTAGTTTTCAGGAGAGACAAAAGAAAGAAAAAACATAAATAATTGATCATTAACAACAATCCAACCATAATGTTTACACGTGCCGCATCATATGAAAGAGAGCACGCCTGCACATCTATCTAGATGGAAAATGATCAGATTTAGCCACCGGGAGGCGTCTCATGCACCTCCTTAATGGTGTGGGTGCCGCCCACTCGTTAGGACATGTGAAACACGTGCCAACAACTTTTTGAATGAACAATATAAAAGACAACATGACAATACTAAAATGCCCCTCATGGTTCTCTTAATTACATATCATACCAAAGTAAATTTCACTATTGTAATCCACAATAATCTGTGTCCCCATGCTATTTAGCTTTCTTTATAATGAACTCCCAAGCAAGCACAAACCTTAATACAGACAAAACAAAAAAAATAAAATTGTCAAGCAATATGAACCTACAACCATTTACAAAACCAAACACATAGACTAAATCATAGCAACAATTAAAAACCAAACATAAAAATATGTAAAAACAAAAATTCCATCATTGTCAACAAATAAAATTTGTTACAAGGAATATGTAGAGAAAACGCAATGGTGGCTACTAGCAAAAAAAATCCCATCTTTTAAAAAAATTATAATTGAAAATGAAAGGATAAGGATCGATGGGGAAAAAAAACCAACATCAAATCAGAAACAACTAAACAACCTAAAAATCAAGTGATCCCTATATGCAAAACCCATCGATTAAGATGAAAAGAGAGAGAGAGAGAGAGAGAGAGAGAGAGAGAGAGAGAGAGAGATTGTTGTTGTTTCAGGAATAAGACAACAACACCACCTAACGAGAGGTGAGTTAGGTGTTCCACTAACCATGTTAAATAATACAAATAATCACATTATACACATATAACAAAATAACCAACAATATAATTAAAATGTTTAAAGTAAAGAGATAAGGAAAAAGAGATTGTGAACTCGATTTTTAACATGGTTCGACAAGCCTACACTCACACCTCAAGTACCAAATGTACTTGAGTATTGTACTATTTTACTAATACAAGTGAAAGATACAATGCCCTTAATGAATCCATATCAAGCAATTACACCACTTAAAGATGTCACCTCTTTAAGATTTTTCCCTTGGTGACAATTCCTCACCAATTCCATGAGTTTATTCAAACTATCAGGTATTTACAATTATGATTTGTTTACAACAAGATTTACTCTTTCAAAGAGTAGATTATATAATTGAAAACTATAATCTTTATAACTCACTCAATAGCACTTAGGATGATTGAAGATGTGTAAGTGTAATGAGTGTGAGATTTTATATTTTTGTGCTAAAATAAAATGATTTAATTTTGCAAAACTTTGAGTATGTTAGGATTAATGATTTCTAGTTATTTTTTATTTTGGAGTAGCTTCTATATCATGTATGTTCATAATCTCTCTTTAATTTTGCATAAAAGAGAGTTATATATATATATATATATATATATATATATATGTTTCCAAACGAAACTAGTTGTTTATAGTTGTTAGAATGCCTTTGATGCCTAAAGCAATCGACCGGTTCAAATGACCATATCATTTGGTCGATTGATTCTTGTAAAATTCTCACGTGTTCATCATAGATGAACAACGATCAACCGGTTCATTTGATATGCCCAAATGGTGGACCGGTTCAACTTAAAAATTAATTTTGGTAGTTTCAAACCTGGTGAAACTTGAACCGATTAAATATATATCAATCTTATTTATGCATGCAATGTGAATTGTGTGAGTTCATTTTAGTTTGTTATTGAGTAAGCTATAAAGATTTAACAATAAGCTCTAAAATGAATCTTTAATAGCTAAGTTTTCATTTGCTTTGCATCTTGGACTTGTTGATGGATTTCTTCAATTCCATATGCCTGTTGATGTGATCTTCATATAAAACCTATTTAAATTTAATTTCATGTAAGCATATCATTTTCAATCTTAGTAGGCTTATGAAGCTCATTTTTAATAATTGATCATAAATCATAATCAATAGATTGAAGATATATATTCATCCTAACTTTCCAATAGACATAATCATTGCCATAAAAAAAAGGATGGCCTAGAGGTAGATGCTTCTTCATTCTAATGGTTTTCATTCTACTCAATTCTAAGCTAACTTGAATATATGAGAACTAAACTCTGATACCAATTGTTGTTCTAGGATTAAGACAAAAACAATACCTGCGAGGAGATGAATTAGGTGTTCCATTAATTATATTAAATAATCACACTAAGCACATATAACACAATAACCACTAATATAATTAAAGTACTTAAAGTAAAGAGATAAAGAAAGAGAGATTACAAACTCAGTTTTTAATATGGTTCAGCAAGCCTACATCAATATCTCAAGTACCAACTGTACTTGAATATTATTCTCTTTTACTCATAGTTTTGAAACCCGAACCGGCCTGGCGGGTCAACCCGGGACCTGATCGACCCGAGTATGGAACCGATCCGAGTCTAAACAAAAACCCGTCGGGGAGTTGGCCCGGCGGCGAAACCCGGTCGACCCGGAACTTGGGCGACTCGGGTAAACCCGGTGTCTTTTATATATATATATATATATAGAGAGAGAGAGAGAAAGAGAGACATGGAACGACATCGTTTTGGCCTTTTAAAAGGCCAAAACTACGAAGACAAAGAACAGAAATGCAGAGCAAACAGAGAGAAAACCTAACTAAAGAAAATGCGATTTCAATCGCGAAGAACAGAATAGCAGAAAACTCTTCATCAATAAATAAAAAGTGATTTTAATAAGGTTAGACTTTTGTTTCTCTTCACGAATCTCCTTATTTCACTCTCTATTTTTTTGGTTCTGGACATAATCTCTGCGAGGGAGAGGGAGATATAGGGAGAGAGATGAGAAAAGATTACTATCTTCCATTCTTCGAAACAGTGGCATCAAATTGAGGTTTATGTTCATTTCTATTAATGGGGTTTATATCATATAAGTGTGTTAATTTGCATCTTTTCTTTTCTTTTTTCTTTGTTTTGATATGCGTGAGTATTAATGCATGTGAATATAAGTGTGTTCATTTGCATGTTTAACAGGATTTGGTTAATAGGTTTTGTGTAGGTGTTTCAACTCAGAGTGAGTTTGGTGAAGGATGAGGAAAAGCAAGAGGCAATGTAGGGACTGGGAAGGACAACACGAGTTGGCTGCCGAAAAGATTTATACTATGTGTTTTGATCTTGGTGGGTTCTTTCTCAAGGTAATTTTCATTCTTATATCTTTACTGTGTGCGGTTCTTTGATCTTGAGAGATTTTTTAAGTTGAATTATATACTGAAAGGAGTCTAATTCCATTGAATTTTGACCTTTTTGCTTTCTTTCTATGCAATTATCTTTTTAATTGTCTAATCTTCATGTTTCTTCTTGTTTTTTTTATTAATTTAAAGATTTTGGTTATTTTTTGCCTAGGGGTCTGAAGGGTGTTCGTTTTTCTGCTTTAGAAATTGTATTAGGAACTGTTTGATTCCTCATCTTTTCAATCCGTTATATTTTTCTTCATCTTTTTCTTGTTAGTAAGCTTTGTCCCCCCCCCTCTTTTTTTACCTTTTGCTGTCCATTTTGATTATTGGTTGGTAATGATGTTTATGCTGTTTTGGTTTGAGAGAGAGCTATATTTTACTATATGCTTTTTGTAATTAATTTTACTGAATTTAAATTAGGTTGCTCAAATCATTGGGAAGCCTGACCTGGCTCCAGCAGCATGGGTGAGAAGGCTTGTTACTTTGTACGATAGAGCTCTAGTAACTCCATTTGATGTTGTTAAGCTTGTGCTGGAGACAGAGTTTGGTCGAAGCATTAAGGACATTTTTGAAAGATTTGATGTGGAATCTCTTGGTTCTGCCTCAATTGCACAGGTAATGCATTTAATTTAAAATATCTGTCTAGTTTATAGAAGGTGTTGTATTGTGTTTTTTTTTGTTGACCTGGGTCAACCCATCTGACCCGTGACCCGATCATTAGACCGGGTCGATCACCGGGTCAGGTTTCAAAACTATGCTTTTACTAATCTAAGTAAAAGATACAATGACCTTGATGAATCCACATCAAGCAATTACATCACTTGAAGATTTCCCCTATTCAATAATTTTTTGTGTGACAATATCTCACTAATGACAAGAGTTTATCCAAACTCCCAGTTGTTTACAATTATGATTTGTTTACAACAAGATTCACTCTCTCAAATAGTAAATTATATAATTGAAAACTATAATTTCTATAGTTCACTCAATAGCATTTAGTATGATTGAAGGTTTGTAAGTGTAATGATTGTGAGATCTAATACTTTTGTGCTCGAATATAAAGATTTAATTTTGCACAACTTAAAGTATGTTAGGATTGGTGATTTTTAGTTTATTTTTCTTTTGGAATAGCTTCTATATAATGCATGTTCAAATCTCTCTTTAATTTTGCATAAAAGAGAGTTATATATATGTTTACAAAAGAAACTAAGTGTTTATAGCGGTTAGAATGCCTCTAACACCTAAAACGGTCAATCGATTCAAATGACTATATCATTCCGTCGACCAGTTCCTGCAAAATTCTTAGGTGTTCATCACTTGGTATGCCCAAACGGTCATACGGTTCAACTTAAAAACTAGTTTTGAAGTTTCAAACCTGGTGAAACTTAAACTGATTAAGTGTATATCAATCATATTTATACATGCAATGTGAAGCATGTGAGTTCATTTTAGTTTTCTACTGAGTAAAATATAAATATTTAATAATAAGCTCTAAAATAAATCATTAATAGTGAAGTCTTCATTTGTTTTGCATCATAGACTTGTTGATGAATTTCTTTATTCAATTCCATATACTTGTTGATGTGATCTTTATATAAAACATACTTAAACTTAATTTTATTCAAGCATAATATTAGTTCATTTTATATTTAATTGTTATCATCAAAATAAAAGATATTATAAATATTAATGTATGACTCATAGGTCAACAGTTGTATCACTAATATGGAGAAGATAGGTAGGCAAAGGGAGGGAAGAAAGAGAAAGAAGGCAATATTGCTTTATCATTGTTGGGAAAGAGAGGAAAAGAAGGAGAAATATTGTGGTAGCCATTAAGCCATGTCGTCTAGGCATAAGAGAATAGGGGAAAGAAAAAAAGAAAGAAAAGAAATACAATATACGAGAATCCACAATGCTAATGGGTTAGTATCCACGATAGAATGAACAGTAACATAACAATACATTTTAATTTTTATTGTAATTGTAAAATTTCAGGACTTTCTAAACAGAAATTTCAAACTCGTGTTGTGAAGGTATTATCTTTTGACTATAAAAATAAAATGTAAAGTCAACAATTATATAATCTCTAAATAATGTATCTTACTTCTTCTTCTTTTTTATGTTAAATGAACATCAAGAACTTTTCACTATGCTCCTTAAAGCTTTCTGTTTATTGAATAAGTCAAGATATAATAATTTCTAGCTACAAATTTAACCCTTTTTATACATATTTGTGATGTTAAAGAAAATCTATAAAAAAATATTTTTTTACTAGAATAAAAAATTATTTAGAAAATTGATTCTGAACAAAGAAATGTAATTTCAAAATTATGAATTTGGAACCAAATTCATGGATTATAGAAATACGAGAACAAAAGAACATGATATTGTGATTGAAAAAACTAAAGTATTTCTCTATTGCCCTCGTCTCACCAAAACGTAGCATACAATGTTAACTCTATCGTTCTGGTTTTGCACAGTTTTGACATGTCGTTTTAGGAGGTCCCCAGCCATGTTAACTGACTTTCAAAACGGAAACGAACCACCACACAACCCAACAAACAGAAAAGGAGAAGAACCCTAACCTTGAAAAAATCTTAGGCATAAAAATGAAGTCCATTGGAGTCCTAATGACTTGTCCGATGCACAAATACCTAGAACAACAGCTAGAAACCCACTTCAATCTCTTCAAACTATGGCACTGCAACTCCTCAATAACTGAATTCTTGAAAACCCATCAAGGAAACACAATCAGAGCAGTAGTGGGTAACACTGAGATTGGTGCAGATGCTGAACTAATTGCGTCATTGCCAAGTTTGGAAATTGTTGCCAGTTACAGTGTAGGATTGGATAAAATTGATTTGAGAAAGTGTGAAGAGAAAGGGATTAGAGTTGCTAATACCCCTGATGTTTTGACTGATGATGTTGCTGACTTAGCAGTTGGGTTGATATTGGGGGTTTTGAGGGGGATTTGTGCTTCTGATGCTTACGTCAGGATTGGCAAGTGGAAGGATGCTGATTTTGGATTGGCAACAAAGGTCTATTAAGCTCTCTCTCCCTCTCTCTCTTCTTCTTTTTTTTTTGGTTATTTATCAGCATTTTAATATTGATTTTGTGTGATGTGGATTGCTGTCTTTGGATTCTTGGATTGATAATTGGTGAATGGAAGTTACAGATCTCATGTTTTGTTTGAAGTCACTTGCTGTCTCTCTTGATTTGAATCCTGGTATAGAATGATAACTAGGAGGTTATGTCCAGAAAGGACCACGATTCCTTACGAGAATCATTTTTTGGTTACAATTGACTGGGAGAAACTATATACATCACGAGTTCTTGTGCCCTGCTAGTAGAGAGCTGACATTATGGAAGGAGTTGGATAAACTCCATGCCATGAACACTGCAGAAATTCAAAATGCTTGAGTGGACAAATTGGAAGCTGAATTGACTGTCCTCCCCTTGTAGTTCTATATGGAGTTTGAATTTTGTTCGTTGATATATTTCCTTTCCCTTTCAGTTTAGTGGTAAATCAGTTGGCATCGTTGGGTTGGGCAGAATTGGTACAGCTATTGCAAAGAGAGCTGAAGCTTTTGGTTGCTCCATAAGTTACTTCTCCAGGTCACAAAAATCATTTGCAAACTACAAATTCTACTCGAACATTATTGACTTGGCCACCAGTTGCCAAATCCTCATCGTGGCTTGTGCTTTGACAGAGGAAACCCGCCATATTATCAATCGCGAAGTCATTGATGCTCTGGGTCCAAAGGGCATTCTAATAAACATTGGACGGGGTGCTCACGTGGATGAAACTGAGCTTGTATCTGCATTGCTTGAAGGTCGGCTAGGTGGCGCAGGGCTTGATGTGTATGAAAATGAGCCTGAGGTACCTGAAGAATTGCTAGGTCTTGGCAATGTTGTCCTCCAGCCTCATGTGGGATCTGACACTGTAGAAACCAGCGACGCAATGGCAGACCTTGTCATTTCAAACTTGAAGGCACACTTTAGCAAAAAGTCCCTGTTGACTCCAGTTATATGATGGTTATGCCAAAGACAAGGCTTGAGTCAGGTGCTCATGTAGATTTCCTTCGATTCTCCAGATTTTTGTCATGTCTACATCGCTAGAAGCTCTGTCCATGATTTTCTAGCATATTGAAAAGTCCATTTGAGCTCATAGTGGTTGTTAGCTACGAAATTTAATGAAGTTAGTAGCCCAATTGGCAGTCTCCAGGAATCACCCAGTACCTCCAAGGAGATTGGTAAGTCGCAACCATTGGTTATTTGCTAACTAGAACTAGCTCACCAAAATCATTGGGGTGGCAATAAAAGACAAGGAAAAATGTGAATGCGCAATGATAATGGTGAACATCATGATAACTAGCTGCCATATTTACATGAAAAGATCAGTGCAACTGCCCTGTGACCTCTTTTTTGTTCTTTTTCGCTTCTACTATTCTGAAGTACCTATTTTCCTCCCTTCCACTTGCCTCTCTGGAACTTTCTTGGCAATCAAATGCAGAGACTTAATCAATCAGGGAGAAGAAGCTACTTTGAAGATTAGGAAATTGAGGGTCTCCAATGTAAAGTAGATAAAAGTCCCTTTAGAATGAGTGAAAAAAACAAGTAAAATTTGAACCCACCACACATGGCCATCCCCCTCCATATCTCAGCTCAAACTCCTGCCAATCACACCACAAAAGAATCAGCTGAAAGAGCATTTTCTAACACACAATCGAATAGATTAATAATAATAATAAATAAATAAATAAGGAACTGCTTTTTCCATGTGTGCGTATGTATGTGATAGAGAGGAAGAGGGATGCTACCTTTTTTATGTGGGCAGCAATGGATTTGCAGTCCTGGACATCATAAGAGATCCAGAGCCTGAGAAGCAGAAGTCATGGCTTGGATTTGCATCTTCATAGGCATGTCTGTGTCCTCTATAAGTGCTTTCCCTTCCAACATTTTTCTCTCGAAGAAGAAGAAGAAGAGAAAACTCAGTTGCGATATACACTATCTGCTATCCAGACAGCTGGTTCTTGTCTAAAAACCCCAGTACTCTAGCAGAAAAAGATTTATCTCGAACTTCACAATTGTGAAAGAGTATAGAGAGAAACAAGCATTTGCTTCATCGTTATCAGTACTCTTCCATCAATCCATAGTAACCTGAAAATGGAAGAGGACGAGTCTTAGCCCAGCAAATTTGAACCTGGGAAAAGGCAAAACAAAGTTCGAGTCTTGAAGATGGACAACTTACATTTTCAAGCATAGTTCAACAACAAGAAGAAGGTATTAAGAACATGGCTGCCGGCTACATGGTCCAATCCAATATTAGAAACGTATCTCTCTAGGTTCACCTTACCACTACCTGGCCCTAGGATTTCACTAATGTCCCATCTAATGTTGTTAAAAAACGAGTTTACTGATAAAATCTTATAATTTTACGAGTTAATATGCATTTAAGATGTCAAATCAGATTAAAATTTAAAAACTAGTAAAATTAATTAAACTTAGTCAAACTCATTCAAACTCGGTAAAATCAGACTGATTTTACGAGTTTAAAAAAAATATAAAATTATGCATTCTGATAATCTGTACCTTAATATTTTTATTGTTTTAAATTTATATCTTACAAAACTTGTGCAATTTGATAATCAAGGGCTTGATTTTGACTATAATTATTATAATTTTTTAACGATACAAGTTATTTGTGGATTTTATTTCTGTAAAATTAAAATACTTAATCATTCTTCACAATTTCTTATGTAGACTATTAACATATCAATTGATAAATTACTCTATTTTAGCTGGCAAATATATAGAATAAAAGTTGTAAATTGGCATGCTTGACCATTAAAGTAATTAATGTTAAATAGTTTATTAAAATTTGAAGAGATTTGTTTCTTGTAATTGACGAAGTAAGTGGGTTGATTAATCGATTTGACCAAGAAGTAGAGGAATCAATGTGAATAAAATAAAGGTATTTGAAATTTTTATTGTTTATTTTAATTGTGTTATATTATTAATTACTACTTGATTGAAATTGTTAATATATAATTAGTTAAAACATTTTACTTACGATTTTACGATTCGAGTTTATATTATATATTTTGTGTCGTGTCAAAAAAACGTTTTTGATAACCTTGGTCCCATCCACTATAATGCGCTGTAGTGGGTTTAGTAGCTTATCTTGCACTAACTTTTTTCTTTCTTTTTTTCTTTTCATTATTTTTATGTTGATAAACTTTGAAAACACTATCATTCAACTATATAAATAATTTTATTTTTTTAGAATTCTAACGTTTATTGGACTCTTATTATGCTTTTTTTTCCTTTCAAAAAAAAAACCGGGGATGTTCATGCTGTTTTGGATATGTAAATTTTATTTCTAAATATATTTTATAATTTGAGAAGTTCATGTTTTATATATATATATATATATATATATATATATATATATATATATATATATATATAATTGTTAAACTCGATCGGGTTAGATTTTTTCTAATTTAAAAAAATATTGAGGCAATGATATCTTTTTAAAGGAGCAAGAAAAATCTAGAACCCTAGTCATTGTCTTGAATGAATTCAAAAGTCTTGGTTAATTTAATAATATGATTAAAAAAATAACAAAAAAAAAGACCAATGATTAATTGAAAAATATGAACGCTTGTCAATATTATGAAAATATATCCTTTATATTTTCTTCAAATATCTCAACAATCTTATTTGATAATAAAGTAAATATTGAATGAGAATAAGATAATCTCATAAAAAGAAAAATAAAAAAATATATGAAGTTCAATTACCATTATAACAAACGTTGAACGACAAACTAAAAAAAATCAATTCTAAAAAGGATAAAAAAATTTGACTCGAGTCAGCATGCCAAATTTATAGCGCAATTGTAAGATTGAGATAACCTCACATAAAGAAATTAAATAAAATAATAGAGGTCAACTCTCAAGCAAACTAAATAATGAAATATAAAAATGAAAACAAAATTCAATTTAAAAAAAAAAAAAACCAAGTCAACTCAGGTTAACTAGACTAATTTATGACTTGGTGTATGAAATTGGGATAACCCTACAAAAAAAAGCGTAAAACATCATGAAGTTCAAGGTCTAATAACCTAATGTCAAATGATACAATTGAAAAAAAAAATTAAAAAAAGAACTTAAAACAACAGAAGTTAAATCAGGCTAATTTTTGAAATTTATGACCCGAATTATGGAATGGAGATTACGCCAAAGAAGGCAAACACAAAAAAAATCACTAAGCAAAAATTTTAATCATTTAAAATTAAAACCACAAAAGAAATAGCAATTAAAATAATGAGGATAAAATATAGTATAAAAATAAAAAAAAAAGAAAATAATGGGGGACTAAATTGAAAAATAAAATCAATCAAGAAAGGGATACAAAAAAATAGCAATCAAAAGAATGAGGACCAAATTGGATAAAAACTTAATGAAATAAAATGTTGATGGATGAAATTGAAAAAAAATCAAGAAATGATAAAAAAAAATAGCAATAAAAAATAGAAGAATCAAATTTAACACAAAAATTAAATGTTGATGGATTAAATTGAAAAAAAAATCAACTTGAAAAAGAATTAAAAATAAAATAAATAACAATCAAAAGAATGAAGATCAAAATTGATACAAATACAAACTGACATGACACATTTAATTTTTGGAAGGGCTGGTGTGAAATCCAAGGTGAGGAGAGAGAAAAGAATGAGGAAAAGAAAAGAAATCCACCAGAGACTAATCGTTGCTCCGTCATGCACACGTACCTGACCACCATGAAGAAGATGACGCAATGTTTTCAACGCCATCACGAAAGGTGGCGTTTGATCGCTAGAAGATGCCACACACGCCGTCCAAAAGCGTGGGCGGCTCCAACTCACTACATCTGTCAACCACTTTTATTTTTTAAGTATATTTATATTAGTTAAAAGATGGAATTGTTTCTCATTTAAATTGATTATAACTAAAAAAACTATGATGAAAAAGCAAAAAAATCCTTGAATTTTAAATTTTTTTTCTTTTAAGGGCAATGATATCATTTCACTGTGCAATCATAGCATTAACATACCAAAAAACCTATTGATCGCAACTTTAGTTCTCTTGTTTTTAAAGGTATTTAATGATTGATTTACCCCCCAAGCAATATAATAATGACAAATTAACCTTGTAGAAAAACTATTTTGCTCCCAATAGCTAGTAAAATGATCTTGTATGAGAATGATAAAATGATCATTTCAGTGTTCCAGTCCATAATAAATTGTGTCTTGGTGTATAGTAAAAGGCTAATCTCTTCTAGCTTTTGTGTTTAGTTAGATTTGTTTTCTAAATAATAGCCCATTTTTATTAAAAAAGAGATTAAGCCTACCATGTTTTTTTTAAAAAAAAAATTGATTCAATCCCAATTTTAACTACAAATAAACATATTGAAAATGATGAATTTTCTTTTTAAATTGATGATATTTAAGTGATGGAGGCTTTTATAATAGGAGCATTGATTATGAGGAGACACTTAGGTGGTGGTTAATGGATTATGTTTGGATGGTAGTGATTGGTGTTGTAATTGTGGTGACGACTGTGATGAAATGGTGAGATGAAGATGATCGATGAAGGTGTTAATGAAAAAATTAAAAATAATTATTTTTATAAATAATTATATCGAATTTAAAGATATTATATATCATGTAATTTGTGATAAATCAATATACTTCCTTAAAGAGGAAAAAAACAATGATTTCTTCTAATTATATTGAAAACACCATTGAATTAAAGTCATTATCATTCCATTAATTATTTTATTAAATTATCTTCATACACAATATTGGGTTTAATTATAAAAGGCAGAAAAAAGTTCAAGTGATGAAGATGGACAGCACAGATTTTCATGCATAAAATTCAACAAGAAATCATAAATTCATCAAAGCTCAATCTACAGAGGTTCAACATAACCAGTAAGTGGCACCAACATAGTATTTTAATAATGTCCCATCCACAGCACGCGGGCGCGGTAGTGGATTTTAGACTTTTTAGCAACTTGTCTCGCACTTTCTTTTTTTGTCCTTCTCATACACTTAGCATAACAAAATGTACTTGAGAAGGGAATTTTTTTTTTTTTTCTGTGTTGGGGTTTGATTTTTTTTTTGCATGTTTGTTATTTTTGCAGTGTTTTACATGTTTATATTAGGCTTGCAGGGTGTACAATGAGTTTAAAGATTAGTCATAATATATGTAAACTGACCTGAACATCCTGAATTATAAAAAAATAACAAAAAAAATATAATTGAGAATGATGAAATGTAGAGTATAAATTTCTATAGCTCTAGGAATCAAGAGCACCGTGAACTCTAATAGTCAAGTTACGATTTTACTTTACCCCTCGTAACAGAAACATTTAGCTTGAATGATAGAGATAACAAGGTTTTATTTTTTTTATGTTGTTATTATTAGTTATTGAACGGTTAAAATACAGCTTAACACTTTCTAATTTAATTTTAATTTTGATTTTTATTTTTAATCTTTTAATTGTTATTTTGTTTTGTTTTGTTTTTTTTATTTTTTGTATAATAGATTTTTGTTTTTTAATTTTATCATTCAATATTTGATTTGTTTGGGATTGAGTTTCATGAATTTTTATATATATAGTGCTTCTGTTTTAATGACCCGGATTACAGGTTTGAAAAGTTGACACAAGTTGACATCTTTTTTCGAGTTATTTTTTTTATTTTATCATTTAATATTAATTTTTTAAAAAAAATTAGCTTTATGATTTTCTTTGGTTTATATTCTATCAAGTTATCTTATTCTTATGACTTACGTCGCATGTTTTGCGAGTTAACTCTTCCCTTATTACCCAGATTATATATCTATTACGTTATCTCAAATTGACTTGGACCAAGTTTTTTTGTTTATTTTATCCAATTTTGTGCTTTCAAACTTTTTTTTTTCATGCTATTGTTATCATATTTTTTTTATTTTGATCTATTTATTATTATTGTTTATTTTTTTTATTGTCTAATTAAAATAAATTCAATTTATTATATTTTATTAAGACTATACCCCGAAATGTTAATTAAAAAATGTAAAAAAATACGCGACGTAACATGATCCATGTCTAGTATATTACTAGAAACGTGGCCTGCGCTATGCCGCGGGTCAATTTTTTTATATAAAAAATATCAAAAAAAGTTAAAATCTAAAAGTGTTAGGTCTTTCTACAAAATTATACCTAAGAGAATTGGGTTTGTTTGCTAGTCCCGACCCAAAAGTTATATTTATAATATTAATAATAATATTAAATTTGCATGACTCAAGTGTAAGCGAGTTTGGTTGCAACATCAAACTCGGGAGCCTTGGATATGAGTCTGGTTGCAAGGTCTTATTATAAAAGTGTGATAATTAAAAAGGAAAAAAATTTAATATTACAGAATGAAATTAAAAAAAAAGATTAATTGAAAAGAAAAAAACAATAACGCAAAGCATTATTCCGATGAATAGTGTTTTGCAAGGAGGGGTACAGTAAAATCCCCTTATGAGATCATAATAATTTAATGAACAATAAACAAAACAAATTATAAAGTTTAATTCTTAATCAAATCGATATTAAAAGATGAAATTGAAATAAAAAAATTACTTAAGAAATTTTTTTTTTGAATCAACTGGTTTAACCTGTCAAACCTGGGATTCATGTCATGAAATTGGAAGAAAAAAGATTGATTTCTTTTAGTTGTAGTTAATTACAATATTTAAAGAAGAAATTGGAAGAAAAAAACTAATAAAAAAAGAAAAAAAATCTGAATCAACTGGGTTAACCCATCAAATCAGATTAACTCGTCAAACCTGGGATTCGTATCATGAGAGTGTGATAACTAAACAGGAAAAAATTAACATTAATAAACTAAAGTGAACAAAAAAATATTAATTAAAAAGAAAAAAAAAGGAAAAAACCTACAGCAAGAAAAAAACTAATGAAGAAAAAGAAAAAAAAATCTGAATTAACTGGGTTAACCTGTCAAACCAGGTTAATCCGTCAAACCTGGGATCTGTGTCATGAAAGTTTGATAACTAAATAGAAAAAAATTAATATTATAAAATTTTAAAAAATAATAATTAAAAAGGAAAAAAAAGCAAAAAACAAAAATACTAAACAAAAAAAATATTAATTTAAAAAAACAAAGAAAAAAAACCTACATGAAGAAAAAAACTAATGAAGAAAAAGAAAAAAATCTGAATTAACTGAGTTAACCCGTTAAATCTCGGATTCATGTCATGAAAGTTTGATAACTGAATAGGAAAAAAAAAATTTACGGGTTAACCTAGAATTAGCTAGTTTAACCCGTCAAACCCGGAATCTGTGTCATGAAAGTTTAATAACTAAATAGAAAAAATTTAACATTAACAAACTAAATTAAACAAAAAAATTAATTAAAAAGAAAACCAAAAACAAATCTGGGTTAACCAGTCAAACCCGGAACCCGTGTCATGAAAGTTTGATAACTAAATAGAAAAAAATTTAATATTAAAAAAAAAATTAAACAAAAATAATATTTATTAAAAAAACAAAGAAAAAAAACAGTTTAAAAAAACAAAGAAAAAAGCAAAAAAAAAAAGAAAAAAAGTTGATTTAAAAAAACAAAGCAAAATGCAAAAAAAAAAAACAAATACAGCACAACATTTCACTGTGGACTGCACTCGAAAAAATTAATTAAAAAGAAAAACCAGAAAAAAATCCAGGTTAACCTGTCAAACCCGGAATCTATGTGATGAAAGTTTGATAACTAAATAGAAAAAAAATTTAACATTAACAAAAAAAAATTAAACAAAAAAATATTCATTAAAAAAAAGCTTAAAAAAAACAAAGAAAAAAGCAGAAAAGAAAAAAAATAGCTTTAAAAAAGCGAAAACTGTTCAGCGTTTTACTAAAAATCAAAAAAAGAAAAGCCTACATGAAGAAAAAAACTAATGAAGAAAAAGAAAAAAAAATCTGAATTAACTGGGTTAACCCGTCAAATCTGGGATTCGTGTCATGAAAGTTTGATAACTGAATAGAAAAAAAAAATTACGGGTTAACCCAGAACTAACTGGGTTAACCTGTCAAAATCAGAATCCGTGTCATGAAAGTTTGATAACTAAATAGAAAAAATTTAACATTAACAAATTAAATCAAACAAAAAAATTATTTAAAAAGAAAAACGAGAAAAAAAATTCAGGTTAACCCGTCAAACCCGGAACCCGTGTCATGAAAGTTTGATAACTAAATAGAAAAAAATTAACATTAACAAAAAAAAAATAAATAAAATAAATATTCATTAAAAAAACAAAGAAGAAAAAAACAACTTAAAAAAAAAAAAAAGAAAAAAACTGCTTAAAAAAACAAAGCAAAACGCAAAAAAAAAGACAGCTCAACGTTTCACTGTGGATTGCACTCAAAAAAATTAATTAAAAAAACCAAAAATAAATTGGGGTTAACCCGTCAAACCCGGAACCTGTGTCATGAAAGTTTGAAAACTAAATAGAAAAAAATTTAACATTAAACAAAAAAATATTCATTAAAAAAAAAACTTAAAAAAAACAAAGAAAAAAGCAAAAAAAAAAACAGCTTAAAAAAAGAAAAAAAAAAGAAGAAGAGAAAACTACTCAGTGTTTTACTAAAAAACAAAGAAAGAAAAAGCCTACATGAAGAAAAAAACTAAGGAAGAAAAAGAAAAAAAATCTGAATTAACTGGGTTAACCCGTCAAATCTGGGATTCGTGTCATTAAAGTTTGATAGCTGAATGAGAAAAAATAAATTATGGGTTAATCTAGAATTAGCTGGGTTAACCCGTCAAACCCGGAATCCGTATCATGAAAGTTTGATAACTAAATTAAAAAAATTTAACATTAACAAACTAAATTAAACGAAAAAATTAATTAAAAAGAAAAATCAGAAAAAAATTCGGGTTAACCCGTCAAACCCGGAACCCGTGTCATGAAAGTTTGATAACTAAATAGAAAAAAAATTTAACATTAACAAAAAAAATTAAACAAAAAAAATATTCATTAAAAAAACAAAGAAAAAAAACACCTTAAAAGAATAAAGAAAAAAGCAAAAAAAGAGAGAGAAAAGAAAAAAAACTGCTTGAAAACAAACAAAGCAAAAAAAAAAAAAAGGCAAATAAGCTTTCACTACACGGATCGGGACCGAAAAAAATTAATTAAAAAAAACCAGAAAAAAAATCTGGTTTAACCCGTCAAACCCGAAACCTGTGTCATGAAAGTTTGATAACTAAATAGAAAAAAATTATCATTAACAAAAAAAATTAAAAAAAATATTCATTAAAAAAAACAGCTTAAAAAAAGTTAAAAAGAAAATGCTTAGCATTTTACCGTGATTGTATCTTGTCGGTCCACGATAAAACACTGAGTAGTTTTAGCTATAATTTTAATAATAATAATTATAATGTTCTCTGATGTATTTTTACCCTCTCCTCTTATCAATTGCGCGACAAAAACCAGCAGTTATTTTCTTCTTTAAAAAAGTGAAATTGTTTATCAAGTTCATCAAATCTATTTCACGTAATATTTTATATTTGTGCTAGAAAAAAAAAAGAGATGGAAAGCTATGACCTGTTAAAAAAACATAAAAATATATGGTAAGGATGCTGCCACGTACCCAATAAATAAAAGAAAACTGGCTAAAAATTGTAAGAATTAATTTTAAACGTAAACAGTGCAATCCACAGTAATTTTAAATACTATTCACTTATCTCTTTTAGTTTTTTTTTAATACATTTCTCTTTTTTATTATTTATTTCTCATCTTCGATCGTCTCTTCTTGGACAATGGTCACCACTCAGCACCTCTAGGGGTCCCCACTACCGTCGTCGTCTCTTTAGTCTTTATTATCATCACCATTTGGCAGTGATTGCTTTAGGCTAGCCCATGGTGACTTGATTGGTCTTTGATCAGCAGTGCCCAGCAAAGGTGCCTTAGACTTTAGTAGCTAGAATTGCAGGGATTTGTAACAATTAATAATAATAATAATAATAATAATTGATGTTCAGAGATAAAAGGATAGCTGAAGTACACCTGTAGTGAAACATCTTGAAATGTTTTTTTTTTTTTTTTCCTGTCGGCAGTCAATGACTTCTGATATGTCTGTGTCTGAGATACGGCGAGGTATGGTTGAGTTTTTTCCTACAAAGACTTCGCTAAAATTCTCATGAAAGCTCAAAACAAGGTAAAATGTCAATAACCAGTCGCCCGTTTGTATCCCCAAGAGTCAAGGGGCCAATGGCAGGCTCGTGGGTTAATTTGATTGTCGGACGAGCAGCAATCTTCGACTATGTGATTCTTAAGATGGGTACAGGAGTGTTTCTGGGATCATTTCAGTAATCATTCTATTTACATTATCTTTGATTGGATGCTATACCGCAGGGGTATTCATGAAGCTCATAGAAACTTCGTTTGGATGTATGGGGGCTCAATTCGGGGATGATATTGAGCTGGAGATGTGGGTGTTATCTATAAAATAACATTTTAATGGTTAAGTAAGTGTTGTGTTTGAGCGATTTTTTTTTTATTAGAAAAATATAAAAAGAGTAATTGCGGATTCGCAGTAGTTATGAGTGAGAATATTTTTTTTTTTGTTTTATTTTGTTTATATAGCTTATCTCAAAAAAATAATCAGGAGTAGCTCATTATGAATTACAAATAGGTGACATGAATAATAAACTAGATAGAAAAAGAAAAAGGAGAAGGAAGAAAGTGAAGGAGAGGATAAAAAAATCCAATTGAATTGAGCCTAAAAGGAGGTTCAATTGAGCCTAAAAATAGCCAAACCCAGCCCAACATGGGTTCAATTGCGTTCAGTTTGACTTAGTCAAAACAATTTCCATGTTAAGCTCAGTTTAACCGGTGGTCAAACCAAACCTAAAAGAGTTGAACTGAGCTAAAAAAAAGTTGGGATCATTAGGTTAACATAATAATAAAAATTATTGTTATTATAATTTTAAAATTCAATTCAATAATTAACTCGATGCTAATCATGGGTTGGGTTGATCATGCACAAAACATCTTTGAGATTTGTTTAAGCATCTCAAATATTTTATAATCATTTACAGAGTTACTGGGTACCAATCATCTCCAACCTCACTATTTTGTTCTCTCCAACTTGTTCTCACTGTTTTTGACAAGTCTCAAGGTGCTTATCTTCATGCTTGACTTTGAAGGGTGAACTTGCTTTCTTGTCAAGAAATTTAAACAAGCAAGCAAACAAGTTTAGAAGAAACTAATTAATTGCTTGTATTTATTAGGAGGTCATTAATTAATTAAGGTTAGCTATTAGTGTTAGGGTTTAGAGTGTATTTTTTAGATTTAAGGTTATGTTTATGATTAGAATATTGCTTAGAATTTATATTTGTATTTGTATTTGTAGTTGAGTTTAATTTTTTTATTTTTTCAGTAACCATTACCAATTGCATTTTTTAATTTTTTTAAATCATTTCTTTAACAAAGATGATACAGGGCTGTAGGTAATTTACAAAGAGTTTGAATAAAGAACCATAAAAAAATAAGTAATTTTTTTTTATTAACGTAGGTATCCGGGTTAACTTGTGTGCATCTCGACTAATCCACGGGCCCTGAAGTTAACAATCATGTAAACTTTTAGTGACTATCATATTAGCAATTACAGGATTCGAATTTAAAATTATAGAGGGAGCAAATCTCTTAATTCCAAACTTTTACCACTATACTTCCTATTAGATTGTAAAAAAAAAGGAGTAAATTTATACAAGGGAAAGACACCCTGTCTGTGAAAAAGGTAGGAAATGAAATAACACAACCGTGTGACTAATCTTCTAGAAGGTATATAATACATGGTAGGGCATTCCACATAATCAAGCATGCCTTGAATTAAGTGTTCCAAGGTTTTTATTAAATTTTATTATTTAATATTAGTATTAGATGGATGATAAACTCTAAATAAATAAAAAAATAAAAAAAATACCAAAACAAAATTATTATATTTACTTAATGTTTGTTCTAGCTAGTTAGTTAATTTGTGAAGCACTGTATTTATATTTTCATCAGTGCAAAAGTACTTCAAAAAAACTGGAGTGGTACTAGTCCGAAAATTTATACCATACAACTCGACTCAACAACTCAAGGATCGACTTGATGCCAGTAATGTATCGGTTTGATTGTTAAGCGACGTTAATATAAAGGTAAAAATAATTATTATTTTAGTTTTAAAATTCAACTTGAGAATTGATCCAGGGCTAGATTCAGGTCACAAGTCGAATTGACCATTAACCCGGGTCAACATAAGAATATAAATAGTTAATATTATAGTTTTAAAATCCGATTTGAGGATCGACTTGGAATAAGACTCGAGTCACAACTTGAAAGGGTTAACCCGGGTTGATCTAAATTGAAAAAAAATCAAAACAACCTCGTTTCGACAAAAAAATATATATAAAAAATCAATGGATTTTTGAATGGTGTTTTATCCCAGGCTAACCATGTTGTAGTTTGACTCGAGTTTTTGACTGGATCATGTCAGATCAATTCTTCCTCTATTTTTCAAAACAATCTAAACCTTGGATTGGACGAGTCCCATCTAGTATCTAACAAACACAAAATAAATTAAATTGTCCATTTCAATTTAAAACACATCAAATATAAGATAAGATAATTATTTATTTATCCATTAATATTTCATCCAATCCAGTCCAATGAATATTTTCCAGTGTATTAAAAAGAACACCTCACTTATTTGTAGGATGCAATTTTTTATCCAATAATAATACAATGTGGGAAGTGTCATACCAAACCATATATATATATATTAAAAGTAAAAACAAAAAACAAAACCAAAATATATAATAAATCAGAGTAAATTAAGAATATTTGAAAAAACAAACTCAGGCCTTGAGCTGGAACAAGACACAAACAAGAAACGAATCTAATTAGGTGCGTGGTCAAGACCACAATAAAAGAAAGAAGGAAGGAAAAGGCATGGCAACCAAGTCTTGCATTAGAATAACCCTGCCGACACTTTGCCGAACCTGAGGCTCTGTCATAGGCTCCTCCAATCCAAGCCTAATTTAACATGCAAAGCCTGCTACTACTCATTGGGTTGTTGATAAAAAAAGTATCTAGTATCTACCTCCAACACAAGTTTCATCTCATGCACTGAGAGAAAAACAGCTAGACAGATAACATAGAGAAGTGACCTTGTGGCTGTGTTGTCACTGTAGCTATAAAGCGTAAACAGTTCTAGTGCCCTTACCATCTTTTTTGTGTGTGTCGCCAGTGCTTGTTTCAAGAACTTTGTGTCATAAAAGAGTTTTCCATTAAGAGTCTAGATTACTGTGATCATTCCAGGTTTTGGGTTCCTGCTCAAATTTCCATTTCTTGATTCTACACTAGCTACCAGGTCATTTCTATCGGTATATGCTATTGTTTTGCTTAGTTTCTCACTAAAAAGGTACAGACATCTCCAGTTTCCTGTAGTATTGAATCAGTTGTACTGGTTTTTGGATTGGTTGTTGAAGTCCTTATCTCAAAATTTGGAAATGTTTCCGAGTGGAAACATATAAGCTCAACTCTCTTGTCTCATTACTTTCATTTTTTATAGTGTCTAAAACTAGGAAAGACACTGTTGTTTTACAATGCTTTCCGCAAAATCTGAATCTGATATTACTAGTTTAGCTCCATCTTCACCTTCAAGGTCTCCAAAACGTCCTGTATATTTCGTACAAAGCCCTTCAAGGGACTCACATGATGGAGACAAGTCGTCTTCTATGCAACCAAGTCCAATGGAGTCACCTTCACACCCTTCTTATGGTCGCCACTCAAGGAACTCGTCGGCTAGTAGGTTTTCAGGGATCTTTAGGTCCTCTTCAGGGAGAAAAAGTGGTAGTAGGAAAAGAAATGATAATAAGGGGTGGAATGATAAGGGGTGGCCTGAGTGTAATGTTATCATGGAAGAAGGGAACTATGATGATGAGGATAAAGCGTTTACCAGAAGGTTTCAGGCCTTGATTGCTCTGTTAAGTTTTGTGTTTTTGTTTACAGTTTTTTGCTTGATTATATGGGGTGCTAGCAGGCCTTACAAAGCAGAGATTACAGTCAGGGTATGCCACTTTTAAGTTTCATTTTCTCTGATTGTTTGGTCTGCTTAATACAGTCATTAGAACAAACATTTTGACGCCGAAAATTGAACTTTGAGAGTGGATTAGAATGGACATTACTGTAAATTAATGCTGCTGTACCTTTTCTGCAACTGTTATACGAGCATTTATTTCATCAGGTTGAATCAATGTTGCAATAAGTTATTCATTTTGAAATAATTGGGCTGTTTAAAGTTCTAGGGAACAGATAAAGTATGAATACAATAAATAGTTGGAATTTGGTACAGATGCCACAAAGAAAATTTGACTTCACTTTAACTGTTTGCTTAACATTTTCATTTCTTATTATACAATTTGACCGTCTAGATTTTGTAAGCACCATTGATTTGTTTATGGATCTAGTTCAATTGTCTGATCGAGTACATGTATGGTGACTGCTGTACAATTTAAAGCATTGTTATAATGATAGGTTATAAAGAAGAAGAAGAAGAAGAAGAAAAGGAAGAATCTGATGTCCAGTATTTAATCAGAAAGTGTATGATAGGGACCTTATACATGTAGCTTTCCACTTGGTCGTATTTTCATCCATAACTACTTCTAGAATCTGTGGAGATGTATAGGAACTTGGAAACTAGCAGCCAATGGTTAATTCTCCGGAGATGGTCAATAGTACAATGTATGTAGTTAAAGCTGATTGTTTTTTGACAAAAGGCCCACACCCATGCATGTTCCTTGGATCCACTATCTTCTATGTCAAGATTGTCTTTATTTAGACAAAATTGATCTGCTGAAAAGAAGCCTCAGTCAAATATTTTTGCTTAGAGAGGATATTTTGCATGATTGCTTAGTGAGGATATCTATCCCTGCTCTAGTTCAGGTCATTGTCTTTTTGTTTTCGTTGTTACTAAGTCCAGACAATGAAAAATGTTGTGGAAGGCCATCTTTCTGAATAACTAGGACTTGAAACTCCCTGTACATACAGCTGAATAGTTGAATCAACCAGCTGAATTCTGTGATCAAAAGGACCAACACAGGGTTATTGTGCCACCCTAATTGGATTTAAAATCTATATCTGGGGCTTGTACTTGCTGAGATTCATCATCAACCTTTAAAAGCCATTTCTTTGTATCATATTCCTGTCTTCTTTGGAAGATTCTCAGAGTTTGTGATTAGTGTGGTTCAGCTAGTCAGAGGGAGTCATTGTATTTGAAGCCTCGATAATATTTCTATGAATTAGCCTTGGATGGTCCCAAACATATCTCCATTACAGGATGAATTAAGCCGTTTAGTGTGTGTCACTCACTAGCTAATCAATGTGGTTCTTGAGGTAACAATGTTTCTCTGTTGAAGTTCATTTTTAATTGAAAATCTGATTCTTGCAGAGCTTGGTCGTAAATAATTTTTATGTTGGGGAAGGTACTGACTCCTCTGGTGTTCCTACAAAGCTGCTTACAGTGAATGGTTCATTAAGGATGAGTGTTTACAACCCTGCTACACTATTTGGCATTCATGTCAGCTCCACACCAATCAATCTTGTATACTCAGAGGTCCCCATCGCAACTGGTCAGGTACAATCCTTTGCATTACCATGTAATAATATTTAATCCAAATCAGTGAGGATTCGATGGATTCGGGATAGACCCTTCAAAGCCAATAGAACTTAAAATGTTTTGAAATTATGTCAAGAACTTATGCTTTGTGTTGCAAGTTTGAAGTAATTGCATGATGTCTCTTTGCATTCCTCCAATAAGAGAGCTTGGTCTCTAATTGGTATCAAAATCAATAATGAGTGTTACTGATTTCCCTTTAATGCCGCAGTTGAAGAAATACTATCAGCCAAGAAAGAGTCGCAGGACTGTATCAGTGATTGTGGAAGGAAATAAGGTTCCTTTGTATGGAGCTGGATCAAGTCTAACAGTTTCACAAACTGGTATTGTAGTTCCATTGACACTGAAATTTGATATTAAATCACGAGGCAATGTGGTAGGAAAGCTGGTCAGGACAAAGCATCGGAGACAAATCTCCTGTCCCTTGGTCATTGATTCTAGCAGCTCTAAACCTATCAAGTTCAAGAAAAATACATGCACCTATGATTGAGGTCCTTCTGCCATGCTGCGAACTATGGCGGTGATGGCTCTGTGGTATCACTCTGTGAATACAGCATCTTGAGTTGCTGTGCTTGCATGAATTCCATTTTATTGAAGAGAGAAATCGATTCAAGTGAAATTTCCCTCTTTCATTCTCGGCTTGTTCCCTTGTTTAAGATATGTGGTAATAAATGTGTATTTGTATGAATGTGTGCATACTGTATGAAAGAGCCGCAAGTGATAGATGTAAGAAAGATTGCATGTATATTGTTTCGAAGTGAGATTAATGTTGTTGTTGAACGAAAATACATGAAGCACAATCAATCATCAGGCAGTAAGTGTACAAGGGCTCTTCTTTCTCCCCAGATCCCAACCCATGATTAGCAGCATTCAGTCAATGCTAGTGCTGTAAAGCACTGCAAATAAGCTCTTCCTGTCCTCAAGTGTTCCTTTCCCATTAGGAATGAATCAGAAGGGATGTTATGTCACTGTCACAAATGTTAATCTCTTTCTGGTTTTGGGTTGTCCAGACTGAGAGATGTGTAAAGTTGACAGCAAGGAATTGGGGTGTGTTGCCATGGATGTGTTAAAATTACTTTCGCTTACCAAGTTCATAAGTTGCCGGAAACGTTTTGTAATCAGAAAATGGATCTCATTCATCAAAGGAAATGCTAGAACGAAGAAGCTGCAGCTGGTACTAATACAATCAATAGATAGAGATCACGAGGTTATTCGTCCGTCCGTCCTCCTTGAGGAAGATAATCTTCATGGATGCCTCATTTCAAAGTAAATGGTCTGTTCTGTCTATGACCCAGCCAGAAGAATACGCATCAATCATGAAAAAACCTAACCCGAACATATTACAAATCAAATTGCAGACTTGGAGTTGAAGAATAGAGAAGGGATTTTTATAGATTATAAAAAGAAAGTAAAGGAGAGCATCTCGTTTACAAGTGTGTTTATTTTTGCTATTTTTTGAGAATTTTTATTTTGAATTAATATTATTTTTATATTTTTGAATGTTTTGATTTATTAATATTAAAAATAAATTTTAAAGTATAAAAAATATTAATTTAATATATTTTAAAATAAAAAAATATTTTCACCTTATTAAATAAAAAATTTACATATTTTTTTTATATAAATATTTTCAGTATTGACACCCAATTTCCAAATAACCAAAAAACTCTGCATGTTCGTCGGTAGAAGAAAAAGAAAAAGAAAAAATTGTTCCCAAATAGCCAAAAACTGTTCATGTTGATCAGGCAAGGGGATTTTCTAATCATACGGAAAGGACACATGATTTTTTTTATTTTTTTTTTAAATATCATGTAGACATGACTTTAATACTAAAACTCCCTTCACGTTCATTCCTATCTCTCAATTTTGCCCTTTTACGTATGACTCCCTTAATAACCTCCACCAATTAAGGAAGATCTCCAGATCAGACCCTTTTAACCAAGATTCAGAAAACCCTCAACCCCCCCCCTACACAAATCTCAAACAACACAGAAAAACCTTTCCTTTCAACAAAACCAGCATGTTTCCGGCAAAACCCACCTCAAGATCCATGCTTTTCGCCTTCACCATCCTACTTTTACTCACTTCTACCATCTTTGTCACTGCCAATGAAGACCCAACAGTTGAAACTGATAATGACGGTGCTGATAGTGATTTACAAGAATTGATAGCAATTGATGAGCAAGAAGGAGGAGGAGGAGAAGAGCAGCAGCAAGGTGACCAACAGAAGGAGGCCGAGGTATTGTCCAAAGCACAGAGGATTGTTCTTGAGCTGAACAGTGATAATGCGAGAAGGGTTATTGATCAGAATGAGTTTGTGTTGATTCTTGGGTATGCACCTTGGTGTGCAAGAAGTGCTGAGCTTATGCCTCAATTTGCTGAGGCTGCTAATAAGCTCAAGGAGCTGGGGAGTCCTGTCTTGATGGCTAAACTTGATGCTGAAAGGTACCCAAAAGTTGCCTCAACTCTTGGGATCAAAGGCTTCCCTACTCTGCTTCTTTTTGTCAACGGGACCTCTCAGGTTTACACTGGTGGATTTTCCGGGTATGTCTCTTTTTATGGTTTTAATGCTTTTGTTTCCTAATGTCAAATTACGAGTGATTAACATAAGTTTTTCTCAAATTATTCTCTTGCCTTGTTAAACAATTTTTTTTAGTTGTGCTTGATTTTGATTGATTGATTGATTTCGTGTGATTAATTTGAAATCAGGGAAGATATAGTGATCTGGGCTAGGAAAAAGACAGGAGTGCCTGTTATTAGGATAAGTTCAAGTGTGGAGGCTGAGGATTTTCAGAAGAAGTATCACTTGTTTGTTCTTGGTCTTTTTGATAAATTTGAGGTATGTATGTTTAAACTGCCTCATGTTTTCTTTGATAAATTTTTAACTGAATTATAAACTTGCTAGCGAGTAGTCAATGAAATACAGAAACGCATATTTGGAATTTACAGTGTTTGCACTCGGTCCTTGCCTCAATGGCGGAGTTGTTGTCACTACTACACGACATTTAGCCAAAGGTGGAGTGTTGTGCTTTGAGAAAGGGCTGTTAAATGAATGCTTTATCACGATTGACTGTTCTGTTAATTGGGTCTTACATATGTTGCATCTTTTTGCCTGACTGGTTGGTGTTCGATGTTAGATTTTGAACTTTGTGTTCATCTCGTCTCTTAGGCTTGAGAGCTTATAACACCTGAATGTTTTTGCGTTGGATATCTTCTAGCTATGTAACAAACCCCTCCAGCATACAATAGTGCCTGGCAGAATTAGTATGCTGCAGTTAACTGAAGTAAATGATGGTCCATGACTTCAACTCAGTTTTACTAACAAGAATCGTTCTGCAAACTATTTTCTTCAATTGTTTTTAATATGTTGATGATGAGGGATGGTGAGGTTTAGTTTTATGTAGTTTTGTTTTGCTTATAACACTTGCTCATAAAAGTTTGATCTAACATGCAGCACAGTCAACTATATTTAAAAAATTCAGAGTTTGAAAGTAACAAGATTTTCAATGGTTGAGCATCATCTCTTCACTACAATTTTTCTCCTCTTTGATATTCATGGGATTTTGCTAGTCTTTAGCAACTATATGTAGCTGTAAGCATCTTAAGCTTTTATGTTCTTTTGTATTTCATAGTTTCCACTAACCCCTCGATGTTTCAATGCATTAAATTTTCTATTTACCAAATCAAGTTTTACATGTCTTCACATTTTTGAGATTTCTCTTGATAAACATGAATTTTTCTTAGGGACATGATTATGAAGAATTTATAAAAGCAGCAACCATTGACAACGAAATCCAGTTTGTTGAAGTGAGCAGCTCTGCTGTTGCTAAAATTCTCTTCCCAAATATCAATGCCAAAGACAATTTCATTGGAATTGTTAAAAGTGAGCCTGAAAAATACACAGCTTATGGTGAGTTGCTGATGTTCAACCAACTTGTACTTCGTTTCATCTTTACAGAGACTGCCTTCTGAGAGTTATTTTGAAATATGTTCATTCTTGTTTTCATTTTTAATGAATTAATTCCAATCAGCCTCAATTTACTGAATTTGTGAATGGAAACTTGCCTGTTTTGTAGGAGGGATCTTTGAAAAGGACACAATATTACAGTTTCTGGAATATAACAAGTTTCCCCTTGTTACCATTCTTACTGAACTGAACTCTGCCAGAGTTTACTCCAGTCCTGTCAAACTTCAGGTTGATACTTGTAACTTACATGCATTGTGACTACAGAAAAAGTAGGATGAGGCACTGCTATGGCAGAAATTAATTTTTTTATTCCATTGTACTAAATGTTAACCTTTTTTAAGTCGTCATGGATCTATTGTGCTTTGTTCATTTATTTTTCAAGGCATATCAGTGCTTCTAAATAATTAATTTTCCTTCATTTTTCCACATATGGATACAGAATTTTATGCAGTGCAACAGTATAATATAGTGTGTATTGCACTGTCTTCTATCATTTACCTCTTAGATTTTCTAGAATGAGAGAACTCACATATAAAGCTAAACATGCACAGCCAAATCAAACCCAGGCCTCATAGCAGCACTCTTCCAGAAACTTTCAATTTTTTTTAAACAATTTGTAATGAAACTGTATAAGTAGATCTGGTACACGTGTTGGAAACTTTGATTTTGACTCTTCCTCGAGCATTTGTTAAGTGAGAAGTTTATCCCATGGTCACATCAGTGATCATGTAAATAGCAATAATAGAACATTTGTCATCTGTTCTCTATTTCAACGGCTACACTAAAAACAATGCTAATCATGCTAAAGTGGTCTGGTGGAGTAAATTTTGAGATGACTTACTTTTTCTGCAGGTTATTGTCTTTGCAGATGCTGATGATTTCAAAAATCTCATTTGGCCTCTTCAAGAGGTTGCCAGAAAGTTCATATCAAAGGTACTTTGTTGGGTAATTTAATTGAAGTTGCTGCCTTTTCTTAGCTTAATTTCCTGATTCTGTCCTTCTGGTGCAGATAATGTTCATATACATAGACATTTCTGATGAAAACCAAGCAAAGCCCTTCTTAACATTATTTGGGATTGAAGATTCAGAAAATACTGTGGTTAGTTTCCTAGCTAACAACTATTGTTTTCTTCAAGTTCCAGCTGTAGTTTCACTTATTTTTTTTTGCTGAAGCTATAGCTTAATGAAATTTACATGTACTGGCTTGATAGGTGACTGCTTTTGACAACAGAATGAGCTCAAAGTATTTGTTAGAGTCCAATCCAACGTCAAGCAACATAGAAGTAATTTTTTTCTTCACTATTCTTTCCCCTTTGAGAATATCCAACTTAGCTAATATTATATAATTTGGCCTTTGTAGGAATTCTGCTCGAGGCTTCTGCATGGTAGTCTGTCACCTTACTTCAAATCACAACCAATACCTGATAACGTGAGTGTTATTAACTTTCTGTAAATTGATTATGGTAATGCACGTGTGATTGAAGCATGGGGGTTGTTAGTTTTTTTCTCTCCTTTTTGAAGAAGACATGAGAATAATGCTTGCATGTCAGGGAATAGGTAGGCTTTTGATGATGCTTTGCAGCAGTTGGTCAGCTGGAGAAGCTCCATTCTATTCTGGAGGAAAATTTCTTGAACAATCCATGTCATGATAATTTGTCACCCTGCTTTAAATTTTTGATGGATGGCAATGTGCAGAAAGTCACACATGGCTTATGTAGTATAGCTGTGCCTTGATGGAAATTAAGATAAATAGTTGTGGTGTTATTATGCTTCAATAATATTCTAATTTTTAGACAATTATTGGAGGAAAGAGAACAATATCACCAGAGCAAACTTGTTTAATTTCCATTAAAAGTACATTGGACTCCTTTCATCCTGTGAAAACTTGATTTACTTTCAATTTCCTTCATCAAAACACATTATTTTCATGTTCTTGAGAGATTAAACTTGGAATTGTTATGTAATGCTGGTTCATTGATTTCAATTTTTAAACTATCCTGTGATTACGGGAAATTGCAGAAAGAGAAAATTCTCCAGGTTGTTGTAGGGAAGACTCTTGATGACTTGGTTTTGAGCAGTCCCAAGAATGTACTTCTAGAGGTAAGCACAATTTCATGTAACCATGCACCTCAGGTTTAAGCTCTGCAAGATATGCCTGCTGCTCGTCTAAAATACCTTATAGACCATAAGAATTAAGCGGATGCTGCAACTAGTATCTATTTCAACTTTCTTTCTTGAAATGTTAACGACAGGTGTATACACCATGGTGCGTCAGCTGTGAGACTACAACTAAGCAGATCGAGAAGTTGGCTAAGCATTTTAAAGGTGTAGACAATTTAGTTTTTGCAAGGATAGATGCTTCTGCAAACGAACATCCAAAACTGCTGGTAAGAGATTTGCTTCAACACAATTTTGTTGCAAATTAAAGTAAACATTTTAAAGCCATTGAAAGATAACCGTATTTGATGTGTGAAATTTACCAGGTGGCTTTTATGCCACCTGGCATTCAAATCTATCATATTTGTTGGTTGCTTAACAGTACAAGTTAGTAATCAATCTGTTAGAAAACTGTTCCTCAACATTTGGGATGAAGAAACTCTTTTTTTCCCTTTCAGCTAAGGAGTTTTGTAATAATTGATGATAAACTTATAATACTGAGAACTCTTCCTTTGTTACTAGTAATTGTTGTGTTGGGACTACTATCCAACACTTCTATTTTATCCAGTTGGGGATAAAGAAAATCCGGTAATAATTCCAGGATATGTTCATTTCCATATTCATTATTTTTTAACTGTATATGCAGATTATAGAATCCATGAAACCTATTTCATTGTGCAGGTCAAGCTTTCAACAAAATCCAGCTCAAAGGACCTGGCAACAGTCATCAAATCTCTTTTGAGAGCTAAAGAGGATGTCCCCAAAGATGAACTATAGAAGTATAGTGAATAGGAGCAGTGAGAATATAACTTGATCAAAGAACAAGAAGATGGATGAGTTTCTAAATGGGATTCTGGAAGATATGTTGTGTGAAGTAATTTAAATTTGCTTGCGTTGGCTACCACAGTTTTCAAGAGTTACAACTAAAGCAAGCGGCCATTCTTAATAACTGCAAACTCTAAAGAGTCTGTCCACAATCTACCAGACTGAAATGCAGTTCCATTGTATACTGGTCAAGTGATGACTGACAGAGAATAGTTACCAAGAGAATACTGGTTGCTATCTCGTTATTATACTGATAAATCACAATACCAATGAAATTTATGCCTTTTGTGGGATTTGTCTTTGGAGCATTTGCTATCTTAATTATTATTGGACACGATCTGTTATCAAGTTGTCTCTGTGAAATACATGTAACTGCTACCTGCCAGTCCCGGCGAAGATATTGAAAGGATTTCGTAAGATTTAATTACACTATGCATCTCCTGAAGCGTGAATCACGGCAGCGACATTGTGAACGCTCCTGGAGTGCGCAGCGAGTATTCAGCAACTGGAATCAAGCACTCAAAGAATCGAAGCTAAAATAAACGATGGGAAGGCTTTCCAGATTGAGACAATCGAAAAAAGAAAGAAAAAGGTTTATTGCCCTAAAATAAACTAAGCTTCAAATGAACAAATGTTATAAAAAATACCATGTACTCGTTCAGTCTTTTCAACCATATTTGCTATCCCGACACCACCTGTTTGGAGAGGAAAACAAACCATTATTATTGAAAGGAAAAAGGAAAAAGAAAAGCCCACCAAGGAAATCCATTTCTATTATCAATCAATGAAAAACTGTGTTGTCACAGATCGCGCTCACAAAAATTGTCAAGGACAGGATGAAGATGATGAGTGATGCTCTTCCTAGTAAATTGATTAGCTTTCTCGCAACAGATTGCCCTAAGAAGGCAGCAACAGTCGCCACAGCTACGAAGTATAGAGCTGTGCTGGAAATTAGAGACGATGAATTCTGAAAGAAACTGGTTTCTGATGCTAATATAGCATGTAATTCTAGTTTAGGTGCTCAAATGTTGATCAGTAAACTACTCACCATAAGGGACTAGAAAACGTTTCAGAAGGTAAAAGTTTAAAATTTTTTATATTTTTAATTTTTAAAAATAAAAATATATATATATATTATTTTAATATATTTTTAAATAAAAAATATTATAAAACTCAAATACAACATATACACAGAAAATGTCATGGAAAAGGTGTTGTGGTACTTGACAACCACATATATATATATATATATATATATATATATATATATATATATATATAGACATCACTTATTGGATTAAGAGATAAATGGAGAGGAGTTTTGAGTAACCTAATATAATATAATTAACATTATTATAAAATTTGATGGAATTAACTCAGGTCAAGTTACAAGTGAAAAGAGTCAATTTAAGTTTACACACATGTATAAAAGATCAAAATAACATTGTTTTGATAAAAATAAATAAATAAAAAAAGTCAATAATTAAGGATCAGGTTTTAATCGAATTTTATCTAGGTTGTTGGTCAACTAGAGTTTTTCACCATGTCAAACCAAATTAATGTCTTAACCTATTTTTTTTCTTAACACGAAGTAATCCAGCCCATGTTGATTTGAATTTTATAACCATGATAAATGATGAAAATATTTATGGCAGTGCATGCAATGAAATATTTGATATGAGCATAGGGTGCAATTTGGTGTTCTTTCAACCCTTCATACATTTGGCTGGTAAATATCGTTAGGATATAAAATGTTGATTTAATATTCTTTATAGTTACTCGATTGGTTATACGGGATATTATTAAATTCATGTGAATACATATATATTATTGATAAATGTTTAATTTATCTTTAATATTCATATAATTTTAGATTAATGAATTTAGAGTAAAGATAAAGTCCATGAGACAAAAATGCTTTGTAAAAATAAAATAAAATTATAAAGTTGTCATAATTATAGAATTCTTGTTACATCAAAACATTGTTCTTAAAATGTTCATGGTCGATACTCTTTTAAATATTGGATATTCATTAAAGCTAGAGAGATTGATATATATTATGTTCTTTTCTTTATAGAAGGAAGTAGTTGTTCTCATAAGCTGATGTGTAAGGAATACCTAGAACTAATATGTAAGTGCTTGTTATAAAACATGTACACTGAACAGACTTGCATGAGAATTCCATATGGAGAGATCACTCATGTCTATGAAAAGACTCATGTGATGGTTGTGTAAGTGATCCTTAGACTTCAAATCACTAAGTCATCTTATATAGAGAATATTATACTTTAATCATGTTACATGTTATCTTAATCAAGGTGATGAAATGACAGACATTGGGTGCAACATTAACTATATGAAGGTACTTGAGTAATCAAGACAAGCATTGGGTGTAACATTAATAAAAAATGTTTCATTTGTTCTCAAATGATATTGATTAAGAAATTATTGGCCAGGATGGAATGAGATTTGAAAAGAATTTCAAATTTTATTCAAATGATGAATGACTATTATATAGAGAATAAACATGATTTAACATGGAAGACATACTTCATGCTTTAATGTTAAATCCAAACATTATTAATAAAAGGATATTAATTATACTGAGAAACCTGCCATTAAAAGTTTAAGTCAAACCACTAATGACTTTTCTAATATTTAAAGGATTATGACATGTTGCTAGACGATGCATCTGATTTTCAAATATAAATTAATCAATTGTTGAATTGATAATAAATTATTTAATTAGAATTATAATTTATATTTGGACTAACATAATAAAAACCTAATGGGTTACATACATTAAGAATCATTAGTTAGAAATTAAACTTAGATGATTTAATTAAGTGTAACTTGATGAAAAATACAGAGATTTAATTAAGTATGACTCTAGGCATAACAATCCCTTTCTCCTAAATAGAGATTTAGAAGATTTTTCATGGGTGGTTCATGTGGATTACCGTTGAGTGCTGGATAATTAGATGGCTTATAGTATGCGACAACTCAGCCTTTAAAGAATTATTCAAAGCCGAAGAAGATCAGATCTTCAGGTAATAAATTTCTAAACAACTCTAGATTTGTTTAATAGTATTCTAAGAACTCCCAAATAGTTTTATTTCATTTTTTATCTACGTTTATGATATTCGGGAAACCTAATATATATAACCCTAATTTGTTTTCATCCTTGTCTATAACATGTTTGATTTATGTTTTGCAACTTCTATTAACTTTGTTTAACCATTTTTCACCTAATTTGTCATGTTTTATTGAAAATAAAAAAATACCTTAATTTATTGTTTATAGGTTACTATTCAAATATCCTGAAATATTTAATCAATGTTTAGGCTCATGTAATATTGAAATCTTTACGAAATACTGCATATTATTTTGACTTTGCTTAAAAGTTGAAAACAAACACCGCCAAATCAACTCAAGTAGCTAAAAGAATTTTACAACATTCATTTAATAGAGCTTTTCTTGCATGGTCTATAAGGACTAGCTAATAACTATTATCATGATTATGAATTCTTACATCTCTGTGAATATATAACAACAAAAGCTAAATGGCGTGGAGTTTATATTATTCATCCTTTTATTGTTCACTAAGATATAGGTGACTGTGGATTAGAGTAGTGTAATAATGTAGTTGTTTTTGCCAAAGAAACTTGCTAGGTATGCAGTTGAGGGTGAGATCGTCTTTTTCATGGAATACATTTGGCATTGAAAGAATGGTTGAGAACATGATGATTTGTTCAAGTTTTTTGGGGTCTGGCGTTGGGGAATGACATAGCTGCCAGATACCTGACACTAGGGTCATACATGTTTACCAGACCCTAGGAGACTTGCTCACCTGGGTCAACCAGACCTGCACCTAGATCAACAGACCCGCGCGCCTGAGTCTGCAAATATTGAAATAGTTTATTTTTATATTTATGAATTTGTTATTCCTTTAATAGAAATTCTATTTTATGGTTGTTACCAATATATTTTTTTTCAAAAGTATTTTTTTATTTCAAAAGAATATTTTTTTTATATTTTTAATGTTAATGCATTAAAATAATTTGAAAATATAAAAAAATAATTTTTTTTCAACAATATTTTTGAATGCAATAACAAACATGCTATAGTAATCATGTTTTTTTTCTTATAAATCTATAGTTAAAAAAATAATTTATAAACTATCATAATTAACAAAATCAAGGAAAATAACACAATTTTATGTTGCAACCGAGTTGTGCTACTCTGATTGAAACCTTTTAAAAATTTTAAAAGGCTTTGTGAACATCAAATCCCTTAACATTTAGTATGATTAATAAATTTATTATTAATAAAGTTTTTAAAAAATATTATTACAATTGAAAAAAAACCGTAGATTTGATTTAAAGGGTAAAACTACTACTACTACTATCATTATCATTAATAAAGTTGAAAAAAAATATTATTACTATTGAAAAAAAATCATAAATTTGATTAGAAGAAATTAAAAACTATAAGAACCTGAGTCAAATAAGTTTGATATTATTATTAATATTATAAATATTATTATTTTTATTATTACTACGGGAGCAAGACCCAAGTAACTTGGGTCGATAGGGTGTCGACCAACCGTTTTGGGTCCGCATGGCCACGAGACCTAAGGGTAGTGGGTATGACAAGCAGCCAACCCCAAGGCTCTTGGGTTTGGCTTGACAACTGATCCAAGAGACTTAGATTTGAAAATGGTTGTTAGGCTCAATTATCTTGAGTCCGCCATGACCTGCCAACTTTTAAAAATAATTTTAAAAATGTAAAATATTTTTTTATATTTTAAAAAAATATTATTAACTCCATGTCAATACACTAGTTATAGAATACTCTAAAACGCGTGAGGAAAGCAACGTAGCTTTCCCACGCCTTTCACTTTCCCCAAATTAATAAATTATTATATTATATTATATTATATTATATTGTATTGTATTATATTATATTGTATTATATTATATTATAGAACTGTCTTCTTCTTCTTTTTCGTTTTTAATTTTTTTTTCAATGATTTTTTTTATTTGATTTAGTTTGTTAATGTTAAATTTTTTTATTTAGTTATCAGACTTTCATGATACGGATCCCGGATTTGATGGGTTAACCTGGTTTGATGAATTAACTCATTTTTTTTTCTTTTTAATTAGTTTTTTCATTTAGTTTAGTTTGTTAATGTTAAATTTCTTTCTATTTAATTATCAGACTTTCATAACACGTATCCTGGGCTTGACCAGTTAACTTGGTTTGACGGGTTAACCTGGTTTGAAGGGTTAACCCAGTTAATTCAGATTTTTTTTCTTTTTCTTCATTAGTCTTTTTCTTCCTATTAGTTTTTTTTCTTTTTTTTTTCTTTTTAATTATCACACTTTTATGACACGACCTTATAGCCAGACCCACACTCAATGCTCTTGGGTCCGGTGTTGCAGCCAGACTCATTTAAACTTAAGTCATGTAATTTTAATATTATTATTAATATTATAAATATTATTCTTATGTTAAGCGTTGCAGCTAGACCTAACACTTTTAGATCTTAGCTTTTTTGATATTTTTTATGCAAGAAAAAAAAATTAACCCATGGGGTATGACTTTGTTTTTTTTTTTTTCCTTTTTCTTTTCCTTTCTAAGCCTTTTACTGTGAACTGCACGGGGCAGTCCACAGTGAAAAAGTTTATGCCTTTAGTTTTTTTTTTGTCTATAGTTTCTTAATATTAAATTTTTTCTGTTTAATTATTAAGCTTTCATGACACGGATCCCAGGTTTGATGGTTTAACTCAGTTGATTCAGATTTTTTTTCTTTTTCTTCAATAGTTTTTTTCTTCTTGTATGTTTTTTTTTTCTCTTTGCTTTTTCCTTTTTAATTAATCTTTTTTTTTTAATTTAGTTCATTAATATTAAAATTTTTTTCTATTTAGTTATCACACTTTTATGACACGAATCTCAGGTTTGACGGGTTAACCTGATTTGGCGAGTTAACTCAGTTGATTCAGATTTTTTTTTCTCATTAGTTTTTTTCTTCCGATTTCATCTTTTAATATTGTATGCAATCCACAGTGAAAAGGCTGATGCCTTTAGTTTTTTTTTTTTTGCTTTTTTTTTCTTTTTATGCCTTTCACTATCAAAGTAACCAAATATCAAAGGATAATTTTTTAAAAAAAAAAGCTAAAAAATTCAAGGATGAAATCAGAAAACAAAATAAAAAAAAATCAAAGAAAAAAGATAGAGAGAGAGATGTTTCATTGTTCATATGAATAGTGAAGCTCCATCAAGTTTACCAAATATTTTATTTGTATTAGGCAATTTTATCAACAATTGGTTTCATCAACAAAGTTAGATCCATATGTGACCCAATAAGTTATTAGTGATGAAGTCATAAAAACTTTAGATTGGGTTTGTGTTTTCCTCGGTTGTGTCTTAGGTTGATATATCCGGACATGGTTGTTTCATGCACTCCTGCAAAAACAAGTCGTCTATTAAGATAAAGGGCCCTCTAATATTTAAGTCAGTAAATTCTAGGAGGGAAGGAAATTATAACAATGAGAACAAAAACATATAAGAGTGTATAATGTTGTGATTGTTATGTGTGGTATTGTATGGCTTTGTATCTTATTATCTAGCAACCCGATGTATTTATACACCTCAATCACATGAAATTACCTCATGTAAAGCATGGGGTAGCCAGACATAGTAGAAGATGTGGCACCAGAACTATTTGTGGGAAAGGTTGGCGCTTGCAGGTGAATAACGAGAAAGGTTGGTGCCAAACTAACAAGGCATAAGTTGTTCAAACAAAGTGTGTATCATAATTACGTAGCAATTTGCAAGAAAGTTAGGTGTCATTCTGACCTTTTAAAAGTCATAACACTACATTGCAGAGCGTGACAACGTTAGGCTCCCTTGAAATTTGCACGAGAATGAGATTTGGTCTCAAATTTGTTGTTGGGTTAAGGCCTATAACTAAGCAGATAGGCAATCCACTTGGGCAAAGACCCATTTGCGAACAAGGCGGTCCACTTAAACGAAGACTTATTAGCGAACAAGACTTTTTTTACTTTAAATTTATTTATTTTCAATTGATTTAATAAAAAAAGAAAAAGAAAGCATAATGGATCGAATATACAGAGGCGACTCATGTGGGCTTGGGTGGCCTAGTGCACCTTACCCATTTAAAGAAAACACCATGTGCACTGGCTAGGTGCACAAGCGTGAGCTCTTTTTTTTTTATATAGAAAAAGAAGTGAATAACATATTGTCTGTCTTTTTATAGAAAAAGAAGTGAATAACATATTGTCTTTTTTTTTTTAATAGTGGCAATCCCTTGTTTTTTTTTAATGTAGTAAAAGTGTTTTTTTTTTGTGCTATTCTTACAATATATTGATTGTAGAAATTCCCTTACCATTACTATTTTGAACATGACATGCATCTGGAAATATTAAATAGTTTGCACGTGTTAATATTAAAGTAGTCAAGTTCAGATCGTACATCATTTTTTAGCTGGAATATAATGATTTATACATGTAATTATTTAGTATTTTTTATATTTATTCTTGTTTTTTTGAAAAATTAAAATTTAAATTCTAAATATTATTGCACGTGTAGTGTAGCAGCTTACATCCTAACTTATTTTACACTCTTCAATAATATAAATTGTAACTTCTTAAATATTAAAAATAAATATAAAATCAATTAAATTAAATTATAGGAAGATTTCCGGAAGTAAACGAACTCAACAACTACGTGATTATTGATACTGTTGCTTGAACTACGTGCGAAGGATATCAAATTCCGTTCTTCAATGTTCATAAAAGAATTTTTTTTTTTTGAAAAAAAAAAAACGTTACAACTTGCAGTTGACTTCTAGTCTTTCAAGATATTCTCCCATGACATTACGAACTAGGTTTGTAATTATATTTATATAAACAAACACTACTTACATGTGTAAACGTCGGAGAAGAAATAAAATATATATTAGCTGTCAAAATATTCTGAAACTGATCAAAATCTTCTGTACTATTAATTTTCTGTTATGTTCTTGTTGTTGGAAGCGTGGTAGAGTTCATATCTGGCGTCTCCGTGCTTGTAAGATTGTTGGTGGTTGATTTTTTTTATTTCTAACCAAATTAGCAATGGAAAGAAAAATTACCAACGATTAGTGTAAAGTTTGAAATACTATTTTGTGTTTTTTATTCATACTTTACAACTAGTATATATAATACAGAGAAATGAAATCACGATCCAAGAATAAAGCCTAAACAATAGCTAACAGAAAAATAATTCCTAAACATAAGTTGCTAATAACTGGACAATGAGTTATATATGGAATGTGAAGATATATGTGCAGATATGATATTGATGTGCAGATATGACGTTGATACTCCCCATCAAGTTGGAGCATGGAGATCCGTAATGCCCAACTTGCGTGATAATGCTTGGAAGTGGTCTCGTCCTAAAGCTTTGGTGAAAATATCTGCAAGCTGATTGGAGGTTGATATGTGTCTGGTGGTGATGAGGCCAGATTGTAACTTCTCACGAATAACATGGCAATCAATTTCTATATGTTTTGTACGCTCGTGGAAAACAAGATTTTGAGCAATGTGAAGAGCTACCTGGTTGTCACAGTATAAGATCATGAGTTTGGAATGGTGAACGTTGAGATCATGAAGAAGTGTTTTAAGCCATGTGAGTTCACAAGTAGTGGAAGCAAGAACGAGAGACGGTCTGTTGCTTTTTAGTACGCCAGGAAATAGGACTAGTGCCAAGCTAAATAAAAAAACCTGTTGTGGATCTGCGAGTGAATGGACAACTAGCCTAGTCTGAATCAGAGTAAGTTGAGACTTGAAGATTGCTGGAAGCAGGAAAGAATAAACCCTGGCCTGGAGTGAATTTAATATAACAAAGAATGCGGACAACAACATCATAATGGGGCTGTCGCGGTTGATGCATAAATTGGCTCAGAATATTGACTGAAAAACACGATGTCAGAACGGGTGATGTTAAGGTAGATGAGACGCCCAACAAGTCGTCGAAAAGAGCTTGGATCAGGAAGAAGATCACCATCAGCATTGTTAAGCTTCAGATTTTGTTCCATAGGAAAAGCAGTGGGGCGAGTACCAAGATGGCCACTATCAGCAAGAATGTCAAGAGCATATTTGCGTTGATTCAAGGATATACTAGTGGGAGAATGTGCAACCTCAAGTCCAAGAAAATATTTTAATTTGCCAGGATCCTTAATATGAAAGTGATGAGCGAGCATGGTCTTCAAGTTGGTAATGGCAGAAAGATCATTACCTGCTATAAGAATGTCATCAACATAAACCAATATGAAAGTGGAAGACTGACCCTGAGAGAGTTTGAAGAACGGAGCATAATTTAAAGAACCAATTGCAAGATGCTTGCTTGAGGCCATAGATGGATTTCTGAAGATGACAAACAGGAGTCGCTGTTGGTGTGGAATAACCTGGTGGAGGAAACATATGGACTTCCTCATCAAGATTGCCGTGTAAGAAGGCATTGTTAACGTCCAATTGGAAAATATGCCATTGTCGAGCTGTAGCAACTGCAAGAATGCATCTAACAGTAACAAGTTTAGCAACGGGAGCAAAAATGTCATGATAATCCAAACCTTCTATCTGAGTATATCCCTTAGCCACTAAGAAAACTTTGTTTCATTCTATGGATCCATCAGCTTGCAATTTGGTTTTGAACACCCATTTACAGTCAATGGGTTTTTTGCCAGGTGGAAGAGGTTGAAGAATCCAAGTATGGTTTGCTTCTAAGGCTTGAATTTCAACTGCCATGGCATTGCGTCAATGAGGATAACGCACAGCTTGATAATATGATGTGGGATCAGGATGTTGAGATAATGCAGAAATAAAAGCTAGATGGTGGTTAGAAAAACGATGATAAGATAAAAAGGAAGAGAGATAATGAGCAGTACCTAAGGAAGATCATGGAACAGGAGAAGCCGTGAGGGACTTTAGAAGGGAAGAACAGATGTAATCGTTGAGGTAAGGTGGACGTGTAGCAGCTCGTTTTGTTATGAAATGAGATCTTGAGGTGGTAACGGAGGAGATGATGATGTGAGTGGTGAGGGAGGAATTATAGAAGAGAAAGGTGATGATGTTGGTAAACTGGATGAGGAGGAAATATCAGGAATTGGAAATGAAAGGACTGGAGCAGTTATTGGAGGTGAAGGTATGAGGCAATAAGGAAAATTATGCTCTTCAAAAGTAACATCATGGGAGATGAAGAGCTTGTGATTTTCTAGATCATAGACACGATAAGCTTTATGGCTGGCAGGATAACCTAAAAAAACACAACGTGAAGCTCGAGGAGAGAATTTATCTCGATGTTGACGAGGGGTTTGGGCATAGCATAAACAACCAAACACTCGTAAGTGTGTATATGATGGTGGTTTTTGGAAGAGGAGCTCATAGGGGGACTTATATTTCAGGTTAGGGGAAGGGGTTCAGTTAATTAAATAAGTGGCTGTGAGAATACATTCTCCCAAAATGAGATGGGAAGATTAGCTTGAAAACATAAACACCGGGCCACATTAAGTAGATGGCGATGTTTCCGTTTGGCAACACCATTTTGTTGAGGTGTATCCATACACGTGTGTTCGTGAAGAATGCCATGATCATGACAAAAGGTTTGGAGTTTATTAGATAATTAGTGAGCACATGGTGAATAATGCAATTAAATTGAGTTTTAACCATGGCAAAAAAATTTGTAAGGCAAGTAAAAGTATCAGATTTCATGTGCATGAGATAGACCCATTTATGTGTGAGAAATCATCCACAATGGTTAAAAAATAATGGGCTCCTGAATGTGATGCAGTAGGATAACCACCCTATATATCACAATAAATTCGATTGAAACAAAATGTGTTTTTATTTGTATTCAAAGAAAAAGGTAAACAAGTGTGTTTTGCTTTAGCATATATATCACAAGCCAAATATTGATTAAAAACACATAAAGTTTGTGGAATACATGAAGTAGATGGATGGCCAAGTCGCTGATGCCAAATGATGGAATTAGGGATGTTTTGAGAATGGAGGGTAGAGGCAGAGAAAGGCTTGTAGTGATAAAGTCCATCGCGTACTTCACCCATTCCAATCAGCTTCCTCGTTAATAGGTCCTGAAAAACACAAAAGATAGAAAAAAATATGGCAACACAATTGAGAGCTGTGGTGAGTTTGCTAATAGACAGTAAATTAAATTTAAAAGAAGGTACATATAAAACATTGGAAAGGGAGATATCGGGTGAAATATGTAATGTGCCAGTATGAGTTATAGAAACAACATCACCATTTGGAAGTTTAATAGGACATGGTTGATGCAGGGATTGAACATTATTAAGGGATGATAAATTCAAAGTTATATGATTTGAGGCACCTAAATCAATAATCCATTCATGATTAGAAAAAGAAGCAGAATTGCAAGAAGCAAGGTTACCAGCAAAGTTGGCAGAATTGGTGTTCAAAACCAAATTATTCACTGGTGATAAAAGATCCAAAAAGCGAGAGCATTGGTCACTGGTGAGGCTGGGAACATTAATCTCAGAAGATGTTGAAGAACTGATTGCATTATTCACTGCCATTAATGAGCCAGCATGTCCATTAGTTGCTTCACGGTATTGAGGTTTGTTCTTGGGGTAACCATGTAGCTTGTAACAATTGGATTTCCAGTGACCATCACGATCACAGTAGTCGCATTTTGGACGACCACGTCCTCTTCCCTTATTATCAGAATGATGTGCAAGAAAGCGAGGAGCTACCATGGCAGCAGATTCTGTTGGAATACTGGAGATATGCAGGAGATGTTGTTTCTCTTCTTGATGCATAATTGAATATACTTTGGTGACAGGAGGTAAAGAATCCATAGCCAAAATCTGGCTACGAATTGGAGCATAAGAATCATGTAATCCCATTAAGCATTGAAAAACCCGCTCAATATCTTGCATATGAGTCAATTCTTTTAGGACACCACAAGTGCATTTTGGTGCAAGAGTGAGCATTGCAAGCTCATCCCAGTACCCCTTAAGTGTAGTGAAATATGCAGGAATAGTCATTGAACCTTGGATGAGGGTAACAACATCACGCTTTAATTTAAAAATCCTGGGATTGTTGCTTTAAGAGAAACAATCTTCAAGATCAAGCCATACATCATGAGGACAGTCATGATAAATCAAACTATTAACAATGGATTTATCAATGGAGTTGAGAATCCATGATAAAACCATGTCACTGCAGCGCTCCCACAATTGAATTTCTGATGTGGAAGATGTTGGTTTGGAGAGAGAACCATTAACAAAACTCAGTTTGTTTTTAGCGTTTAATGCCATTTTCATGGCTCGCTTCCAGGAAGGGTAATTGTCACCATTAAGAAGAATGGAAACCAGAATGGAACCTGGATGATCAGCAGAGTGAAGAAAATATAGAGATGATACATCAGGAATTGACGAAGATGTTAAAGGGGAAACTTCCTGAGGTGTGGTATTAGACATAGCTACAAGAAGAAGATATGCAGCAGAATGAAGAAGATCTGAGGGTGAAGAACGTATATAGAGACTGAAGAACTTGTATAAAGACAGAACGCTCTGATACCATGTAAAGTTTGAAATATTGTTATGTGTTTTTTATTCATGCTTTACAAGTATATATAATACAGAGAAATGAAATCACGATCCAAGAATAAAGCCTAAACAATTGCTAACGGAAAAATAATTCCTAAACATAAGTTGCTAATACCTGGACAATGAGTTATGTATGAAATGTGAAGATATATGTGCAGATATGGCATTGATGTGCAGATATGACGTTGATAATTAGTATACCGATAGCCTTAGGCTGTCGGTGAGACCGTTGGTAATAATTTCACCGATAGATTTCATGCCTTACACTGACGGAATTAGTCCGTAAGTAAAACTGTTTAATGGTGTAATGATGAGAGTAGAATTGTTTTTTTTATTTAAATTTAAAATTTGAGTTGACTTAATAAAAGCAAAATATAAAATAAAATGAATTATAAAATGCTTAAAATATTTTTTTAATAAAAAGTTGATCTGACATTACATTCAGTGCTACTCAAACCATCGACCTAGTAATATATTAAATTAGCTTCGTAAGACTTGGAATGCCTAAGCTATGAAAGCAATATATATATATATATATATATATATATATATATATATATACCCCCATCAATTTGTGGTATCTTTATGAGTCAGTACATGTGTGCCATTTAGAAATGGTGATTTCCACGATGAATTTAAGCCATCGGCTTTTTGCTGTTCATATCTAAAGGTAAGTAAAATATTTTTTTATTTTTTTAAAAAAATTAGCATAATAAATTAAAAAAACTGGTGGAATATCACAATTAAAAAAATTAGTGAAATAATATAATTTATACATGTCATGTCATGATTGAGAAACAATACATTTATCTAATATATAGCAACATCCAATAAAAAACAAATTAAATAAGAGAGATGAGAGATGAAGGAAAAAAAAAAATTTCAAAAACACACAGAAACTTCTATTACAACAAGACTAGTATCATAAAAAAAAATCTTTACGAGATAAATCTAACGGCTTAAAGGTACATGGCACATGACTCCCTTGTTTTTGGCGGCAAGTGTGCCCCACTAGGTTTACTGTTGGTGACTTTTCTTTGTGTAGTTCGATTTATCTCGTTGAGATCTTTTTGATGATATTAGTGATGTTGTAATCAGAGTTTTGATGTGTCTCCGATGTTTTTTTTCTCTCTCTTCTCTCTCCTACCTATTCAATATTTTTTATTAGATGTTGCTATTCTAAATAGCGATAAGTTATAAATATCATGTTTTTCAATTATAACATTTACAAATTATACTATTTCATCATTTTTTTTTATTTCATTAATATTGTTTAAAAAACAATGTGTTAATAACTAAAAATAGCCATGATTTTGGCCCCATTTTTCTTTTAGGGTTGGATGGCCGGTAGGGATTTTCGGGACCGAAAGCCATTTCACGTTCGTTTATTTCAATCATGCAAGGGTTTCACGTGGATAGTTTTATTTTGTCTTGTCTTATGAAATTTTGGACTATATTTTCTTTTCTAGCGGAAAAAAAAAATAGATAGACTAGAAATTAAGGCCCCTTGCATATGCTTAGAGTAAACTTGAAGGCATCATCTATGAGAATACAATTTAAAAGCTGAAACTAGAGATGAACTCAGGAGGAGATGACCAGGAACATTGCCAAATACGTGTCACCGTATCATGCTTTAATTATATTAAAAGACAAACCTTGACGGGTATAATTCAATTAGTCAGGTTCTGAGTTTACTCTCTGAAAATCACTAGTTCGAGTCCTATAAATTCTACGACTACTGGAGATTTACATGATCGTTAACTTTAGAATCCGTGGAATTAGTCTAATTGCGCGCAAGCTGACCTGGATACTCACGTTAATAATAATAATAATAAAAAAAAAAAAACAGACATTGAATCATGTTATTGAACCTTTTCTGTCTGAATATTGATGTATTAATTTTAAACTAAAGCTACACATTGTTGTTGGAAAGCATCGTAGAGATGAGCTCCAGACTCTTATATAATAAGGAATACTATTTATTTATATCTGGCCCAGCAAATAATTAGAAAAAAACTAAGAATTTATGATTTTGCTCTATCGATTGGTTGTGCGTGGGATTCTCTCTCCTTTCCAAATCCAAGTATGTATATAATTCCCTTCAAATACCAAGAATTATGTATTAATTAATTTTCTCGATATTACAAGAAAATTATTCTTAAATCAAATTTCTTGTTTAATTAGATCAATTTATATGGGTAATTAATTATAGTTCCCTAAGCAATTTGATAATAAATATAAAATGGTTGACATATTGGAACTGAGAGGGGCTCCGATGGATGAAAAGAGGATAATACGCGCGCATATATAAAGGTTATGTAGTTTAAATAAATATGTTAATATTTGATTTGTATTTAATTTTAAAAGTATATATTTTTATTTTTATATAATTAAATAAAAAATAATTTTAAAAAATAAAGTTATCAAAACTGAGTAGAGTTCATGACCCAAGTCACAGATTTTATGAGTTAAACCACGAAGTTAGGACGATTCAATTTGTCGATATCTCAATATTAAAAAGAAAAAGAATATTTTCTCGAAATTCTTTTCAAAACTAAAATATTTTTTATCAATTATCCGGATTGTCTTTCTACCCGTTAAATCAATAAGGTTATATCGGAATAATTTTTATATGATTTAATTTTAAACCCGGATTAAATAAGTAGTCGGGTTAAAAAATTTCAAAATTAATTTATTGATAAAATTTAATAAAAATATCAAATAATTATTTATCAACTAAACATTTTTTTAAGCCTAATTTTTTTTTATTCGATCCACATGATATAGATAACTTCGTGTTTGAAAAAGTGTTCGCATAAACCAATTTTAATGCTCTTACAAAGAGCACATTCAGACAACATTTGAGTCAGCATGCTCTTATATTTCCTTAAAAGGCATAATTATTATATTTATTAATTTAAATTATTAAATTTAAATGGAATAAATATGATTCAATAATAACGATGGTAAAATATGATTACAAAATCAAAGATAAAATTTAGAATATAACTGACGACCTTCTAAAAACAAACATGAGGATGTCTAGATCTGGTGCATATATAATTCCTTGTAAGAGGAAAAAAATAAATGCGATTATAAATATATTATTTTTAATATATAAAATTATAGTTGTTATTTATTTTAGATGAGCAACTGTTGATTTTGCAATTTTAAATTAATATTCCACGACTTAGTTAATAATAATTTTTTTAAAATATAAAAAATATTAAAAGTATAAAAATACTTTAAATGTTTTAGGTGTAGTGGGACAAGCTAGAAGAGATTTAGGTCTGATAATTATACCAAACACAATAATTCTAGATCTAACAAAATATTTAAATTATTTTTAAAATATTCTAAACATAAATATTAATTAATTTTTTTATATTTCACTAGAAATAATAATAATAATATTGAGATTAGTCAACTCTAAGAGGTGTAGCTCAATGGTCGGTTCTAGATTTGCTCTCTAGAGGTCATCAGTTTGAGTCTCATACTAGAGGCTTACATGATCATTAACTTCAGAGCCTATAGAATTAGTCGAGGTGCATACAAACTGAACCGGACACTTATATTAATAAAATATATATATATTAAGATTAGTAGTAAATATAAACTTATCCGGATAACGACGGAAAAAAAAAAAAAAAAAAAAGGAGATTGCACTTTACTTTACAGTACAGTAAGACATTGTCGGAGGTACTACTTTACTTGAGAGACTAATGGTAATTAATTATCAGTTCATTTATTAGTTTTACAGAATCGAAACAACCCAGCATGTGACTGCTTACTGTATATTCACAGATTGTGATAAATTTTTATGATGGTGTTTTTTCACCGTACAAACCGTACGTATTTTATATAAAAATTTTAATATATTATTATTAAATTTAAATTTAAAAAAAAAAAAAACAATAACTACGCTTCCAAGATCACATAACACGACAATCTAATCCTGATTTTCGAAGTGAAGAATAACAGCTAGTCAATCCATTTGGAAATAACAATTGATAGAACTTTTTACTGATCCTGGTGAGGCTTCTCCCTATGAACACATGCTTTCAAATCCCATGTACTCCTTCCTCTCAAACTTTTCGATCATGCTTGCCATGCCAGCACCACCTGTTCGAAAAGTACCAAAACCCTTTCAGCCAAATCAGACATATAGGAGACTAATTAATGAGAATCTCAAAATATTGAACAATATATTATACATATGTTTGTCCACACGCCACATACGTACATACCTACTAATATTGCACTCACAAATATTGTCGACGCCAGAATGAAGATGATCAGAGATGCTCTCCCTAATATACTGATCAGCTTTCTCACCACATGTTGCCCCACCACGGCGGCAATTGTGGCCACGGTGAAGAAGTAGAGAGCTGCGTGTGTAAGAATTGAAGAAGATATAGTCAGTTAGTTCTAAGTGAGCTTATAAATTATTGCAGCTCCTTTTGAGTTGTAAATGTTGCGTTTAAATAAGCAGAAAGCTTTGTAGCTGAAAAAAGGTTACCGTAAGGGAAGGGGAAACGTTTTAGAAGGTAAAATTCTACGACAGACATGGAAGCAGAAAACATCATGGCGAAGGTGGCTGTGGCGCTTGACACCTACAGCGTTGGGATTCTCAATATTTTAAGGCACTGTCAATGGATCTTACAAGTTGAAATAAAGTAGGGAATTCCACCTGTGGAGGGATTCCCATCTCCAAAAAAAGAGGACCCAAAATGAAACCTCCACCAAGTCCAAGCATGCCTCCAACTGTGCCAGCCATAACACCTATGAAACAATATAAAATAAGTTCGTGCACTGGCCAGTTATTGCTTGCTTCTCCCATGGATGTAATTTTTCTCCGCCCTTTGTACAGGCTAACCGCCTCGTATGAAGTTACACCAGCTGCCACCGGGATCTGAAAAGGAAGGGCAAAAATATAGTAACTACTCTTATACTATAAGATTTCATGAATATATATGTACTCAACACAGTAAAGGTACCTGTAATATGTTCAGTAGCCAATATATAGCTGAGCAGGTTGTTGTATAATTCTGTGACCAACAGACAGACATTGGTTTTTCATTAGACTAGCTGATCAATACAGAAAAACAAAGGAACTGGCTCACTCTCTGTAATGTGAAAATAATTAACGAGTGGTAAAAACCTTCCCAATCTGCAATGCAAGAATGATCAGCCACACAATGACAAGAATTCCAAGGTCCTTCCATTTAATATTCTCTATTATAGAGACCTGACAAGGTTTCAGAAGTTATTAATCATGAAAGTCCACTAAAATGAAACTCAGACTGCTTAACTTTTCGTACCTTCTCTTTATTGGGCTCGGGTTTTATTTGATCATGACTGGTGGTGCCTCCAGGAAGAGGCTTTTCCTCTGCTGCTTCAATCTCGTCATCTGATGAAAGAGCACATTAGGCATGAAGGAAAAGAAAAACATTAGGATCGATAGCTAGATTAGGATTTTATAAACCACTCACCATGAATTTCCAACTTTGCTCTTGCAGCTTCCTGAAAATTTACAAATTAAAACAACTGATCAGTTATGGAGCACGAGGAAACAGAGTGAATTATAGAATATCATAGATAAACTAGGTTTTTAGGATAAAGGAAATGTGAGACCTGTTTTGATTTGGTTTCTTTTTTCCATGTTTCAACGCCTTTGAAGAATGACCTGGTTGATGTTGCTGCATGGAACGAAAGAAAATGAAGAATGTTGCTCCAAGAACGAAACGGAGAACGTGCGTAGCAGTTATACTATCAATATATATACCTATGAAGAAAATGATTAGCAAAATAATGATCATCCAGTCAGCAAAAAGAACATTCAGAGTCACTCCAATACTAATTCCCAGAATCAACATTGGCTGAAATAGAAGCGCCAGATCGTAGTCGATAATGGGCAGTTCCAGTGTAGGGTGTCTTAGTCTTAAATTATAGAAAACAGTTGTCGCCGCTGCACCTGTGATCATACCTGACAAAAGAAAACAGAGTCGACAACAACTTCATGACATAGTTTAAGGATACAGTAATGCAGTAGCCATGAGAGTTGATTGATATTTTGAATCAACTCAGAAATGTCTGAGCATATATTTTCTGTAACTTGATAGAAATGTTTTATCAACCCAAAAGATATATGCAGCATCTGTTCTTCTTTGACATTACTATCCTCATAACGCATGCATTAGCCATATGAGGAGGTTTTCAGATGCATATATATTACAGGGGGGGATCTTCACTTGCATTTTGATAATGCTGTTGATGATTTAGAATCAAACCCAATAACCAGTGTAAGCATGGGAACAAAAATGCCGCCTCCACCAACGCCTCCCACGCTCCCACATGCTGCTCCGAAGAATGCAATTATAGTACCCCCCACAATTCTCAAACCAAATCTCATATCCTGAAAACCCAATAAAAAGTTATTAACAAGACAGGAAGGGGGAAACAAAAAAGAATTCAGAGAAAACATAAAATCTGTCGGCTTTGTTTTCCTGTGGGTTTTTTTTTTTTTCTATGCAGCCAAGCAGAAGATTCAAGTAATCAACAGGGAGTCAGATAACATAGAAAAATTGGACTCACAGGCCAAACATGTTGGTAACCAGAGTGGCCTTTTGTCACATGGTGAGGAGACTCAACCTTTCGAGTCTCATTATATGATGAACCCTTTTGTTTCAAACTTGGTTCTGCTACAGCCACCATCAATGTTGAAGTTGCAACAACCAAACAAATCAAGGCTTTCCCTCTTAGTCTTGAAGTGCCATGCCACCATTCTGATCCAACTCCAGCTATCGTATTCATGCTAGTCTAAAAAAACGAACAAGCAAGGTTTTGTCTGTGTGTGTGTTTGTGTGTATATATATATATATCAGAAAAATAAACAAAGTCTCAAGCCTAGACCAGGATGAACCAGACTCAAATGTTATGAAGAACACAACAAAGTCTCAAGCCTAGACCAGGATGAACCAGACTCAAATGTTATGAAGAACACCCAGCTAATCTGCTAGGTGTCACGCTCAAGAGAAGTAAAACAGCTAGGGAAAAGATAGAATCGATCCTCACACGCAGTCTACTATTTATGCACGAATGAGATTGCTAGCGGAAGTCATTTGCTCCTCCTCGAGTTTTCATTTATTTCTCTCTTTCTAAAAGTAATATAATAAAGCAACAAGCATTTTTTAAAAAACTTTTTCAATAAAATCTTCACCACCAGATACGAACTCGACCGCGCTTCCAACAACAAGAACATAACAGAAAATTAATAGTACAGAAGATTTTGATCAGTTTCAGAAGATTTTGACAGCTAATATATATTTTATTTCTTCTCCGACGTTTACACATGTAAGTAGTGTTTGTATATATAAATATAATTATAAACCTAGTTCGTAATGTTATGGGAGAATATCTTGAAAGACTAGAAGTCAACTGCAAGTTTTAACGTTTCTTTTTTTTCAAAAAAAAAAAAAATTCTTTTATGAACATTGGAGAACGGAATTTGATATCCTTTGCACGTAGTTCAAGCAACAGTATCAATAATCACGTTGTTGTTGATTTCGTTTACTTCCGGAAAGCGTGGGTGATGGATACATTAATCTTCCTATAATTTAATTTAATTGATTTTATATTTATTTTTAATATTTTAAAAATTATAATTTATATTATTGAAGAGTGTAAAATAAGTTAGGATGTAAGCTAGGATGTAAGCTGCTACACTAGACGTACAATAATATTTAGAACGTAAATTTTAATTTTTCAAAACAACAAGAATAAATATTAAAAAATACTAAATTACATGATCAAAGTAATTTTTACATGTATAAATCATTATATTCCAGCTAAAAAATGATGTACGATCTGAACTTGACTACTTTAATATTAACACGTGCAAACTATTTAATATTGTAAGAATAGCACAAAAAAAAAAACACTTTTACTACATTAAAAAAAACAAGGGATTGCCACTATTTATACTAGTAGCAAAAGCTACTTTGGGTTTTTTTTATTTTTATTTTCCTTGTGTCTTTTTATTTCATTTATTTCATATATTTTTTTATTGAATCTTTCATAAACTTAATTTCACGAAATAAAGTTTAAAATTATGGTATAAATACAAAATTAAAAAAGAGAGGATTATAATGTAAAACCGTGGTCAATCTCAAATTTATGAAAAAAAATTATTTCCAGTCCACCTATTTTTCTTTCTCCTCCAACCCAGTCCTTTTAATTTTTTAAATTTAATTTTTATTTAAAAAATTATTTTTTCTTCATTTTCTTCTAGAGAGGATAGAGAAACTAGTTAAAAAAACAAAGAACAAAAGAGAAATGTGTCGATTGATCATAATCTAATAAGAAAAAAAGGTCAATTTTTATCTCATCAAGTTTTAAGTGAAAATCGATTTTAAAAAATGGATTTTTAGGTCTAAAAAACCGTAACTTGATTTTTCGATCATCTCTCTGGTAGTAAAAAACTATGTGTGTTTTATTTTATTATCTTAAAAAAAAAGACAGACAACATGTCATCCACTTTTTTTTTTTAAAAAAAAAAGAGCTCATGCTCGTGCACCTAGCCAGTACACATTGTGTTTTCTTTAAATGGGTAAGGTGCACTAAGCCACCCAAGCCCACATGTCTAGCCTCTGTATATTCAATTCATTTTGCTTTTTTTTCTTTTTTTATTAAATCAATTAAAAATAAATAACTTTAAAATACAGAAAGTCTTGTTCGCTAATAAGCCTTCGTTTAAGTGGACCGCCTTGTTCGCAAATGGGTCTTTGCCCAAGTGGATTGCGTATTTGCTTAGTTATATGCCTTAACCCAACAACAAATTTGAGACCAAATCCCAATCTCGTGCAAATTTTGAGGGAGCCTAACGTTGTCACGCACTGCAATGTAGTGTTATGACTTTTAAAAGGTCAGAATGACACCTAACTTTCTTGCAAATAGTTACGTAATTATGGTACACACTTTGTTTGAACAACTTATGCCTTGTTAGTATGGCACCAACCTTTCTCGTCATTCACCTGCAAGCGCCAACCTTTCTCACAAATAGTTGTGGTGCCACATCTTCCTCTATGTCTAGCAACCCCATGCTTTACATGGGGTAATTTCATGTGATTGAGATGTATAAATACATGGGGTTGCTAGGTAATAAGATACAAAGCCATACAATACCACACATAACAATCACAACATCATACACTCTCATATGTTTTTATTCTCATTGTTATAATTTCCTTCCCTCCTAGAATTTACTGAAATATTAGAGGGTCCTCTATCTTAATAGACGACTTGTTTTTTCAAAAGTGCATGAAACAACCATGTCTGGACATATCAACCTAAGACACAACCGTGGAAAACACAAACCCAATCTAAATTTTTTATGACTTCATCACTAATAACTTAGTGGGTCACATATGGATCTAACTTTGTTGATGAAACCAATTGTTGATGGAATTTCCTAATACAAATAAATTTTTTGGTAAACTTGATGGAGCTTCACTATTCAGATAAACAATAAAGCATCTCTCTCTCTCTATCTTTTTTCTTTGATTTTTTTTATTTTGTTTTCTGATTTCATCCTTGAATTTTTTTAGCTTTTTTTTAAAAAAATTATCCTTTGATATTTGGTTACTTTTAAATTGATCTTCATAATTTATTTCAAATTGCTTTAATCTTAAACTAAAGCTAGACAAATAGTCGGGTTGGGAGATTTCAAGGTTGACTTGCTAGATTAGGTTTAATAATAATGCCAAATAATTCATGTGGTTAATTTTTTTTTTTTACATTCAATTTTTTTTTTATCTGACCCGCAGGTTAGCATGGACCTATAAACCAGTTATTTTCTAAAATATTATTAATAAAAATTAAAAGAGAATGTGAGTTCAATGTTCACCTCCTCACAAAACACTATTCACTAGAATAATATTTTAGTTTTATACTAGATCATTTAGTAAGCGCTACGTTGCGGGTTAGATCAATTTTTTTATGTAAAAAAAAAGTCTAGGCATTACTAATATTTTTTCTAGTAGAAAATAAATTTAAACCGTGTAGGAGTTGATTTGATGTGACTTGGTTACAGTTACCTTGGTGAGTCCAAAGACAATCGGAATAACTAGTGAAAATATAGTTTGATGCAAAATAAATATCTAAGATGAGATTTTCTTAATAAATATAGAGACAACAACGTATTGAATCGGTTTGAGTCAACTCGGGTTAAACTACGAACCCGCATACCAAGTATGAGATCATGATAACCCCATATAAAAAATTCCAAACAAATCACGAAGCTTAATTTCTAATAAATCCAATGTTGAAGGATAAAACTGAAAAAAAATTAAAAAAAAACTCAAGAAAATAACCCGAGTTAACTCGAGTTAACCTGCCAAACTCGTGGCCTAGGTTATAAGAGCAGGATAACCCAATAGAAAGCAAATTAAAATAGATTATAAAGCTCAATTCTCAATCAACCAAGTATTGAAAGATGAAATTAAAAAAAATCGATTAAAAAATGAAACAAAAAATGGCTCAAATCAACCATAATTAACTTACCAAACCTATGACCCGAGTCATAAGATGAGAATAACCTTATAGAAAGCATGTGGAAATAAATCACAAAACCTAATTTCCAATCATCATAATATTGAATGATGAAATTATGAATAAAAAAAGAGTCAATTAGAAAAGGAGAAAAAAAACTTGAGTCAACAAAGTTAACTCGTCAAACCTGTTATCTGGGTCATAAATCTAGGATAACCTCATAAAATGTAAATTATAAAAAATTATAAAACTCAATCCTCTATAAATATAATATTTGATGATGAAATTGAAAATAAAAAAAATATTAGAAAAAAATATTATTCCAATATTGTGTTATGTGAGGAGAGGAAGTTTTTTTCAAAAAAAAAAATTGATTTTCTTTTTAATTTTTTTTATTTCATCTTTCAATATTGGGCTTGCTAGAGATTAAACTTTATAATCTGTTTCAATTCATTTTCTATAAGGTTATCCTAATGTCATAACCTAAATCATATATTTGGCGAGTTAACTTAAGATGACTTGAGTTTTTTTTTTTAATTTTTTTTGTTCAATTTCATTATTCAACATTATGTTGATTGAGAATTAAATTTCATAATTTATTTTAATTTATTTTTTATGAGATTATCCTAGTCTCATGACCAAAATTATAGGTTTGGCGGGTTAACCGGATCGAGTTGGATCATTTTTTTTTGTATTTTTTTTTCAATTTTATCCTTCAGCTTTGGATTGACAAGAATTGAGCTTCATAATTATTTTTTTTTTCTTTCTATGATATTATCTCTATCTCATGAATCGAATTATAGATTTGACAAGTTGACTCTAGTTTTTTCTTACTTCTTTTTTTAAATTAATTTATTTTTCAATTTCATCTCTCAACATTAAGTTGATTGTGAATTAGGCTTCATAATGTGATTTGTTTTGCTTTCTAAAGGGTTATCATGGTCTCATAACTTAGGTCGTAAATTTACAGGTTAACCCAAGTAAATCTAATAGATTTACATCTCAATTTTTTTTTTTTTAAATATCGTCTTAAAATTTCTTTTAGTAAATTATATTTCTACTTATCTTTCAGGTTGTTGTTCAATTCGCAACGTCAACCAAGATACATCAAATCAACTCTCACAAGATTTATTTATTTTTTATTAGAAAATATATTAATATTGTCTGAATATATTTCCATGTGAAAAAAATTTGTTTTGATTTTTAGCGTAGCATGTAATTATTGGTATATATCATTAATTGAATGGATGGTCAGGGTGACTATGTTATTGGTGCACGCAACCACACCATATAAGATATGTTAGCATTAATTGTCTAAAATCCACATGTGATGTTCTTTGGGTTCATAAATCCACAATTCATATTGAACATGATTTATGTTTACACATACACACACTTTATTGTCTTGATAAATTTATAAAACTAAACATGATGATTTTGAGTGTATTAAATTATTAAAGAAGAAATCATATGGATTAATCAAAGTATGCTATATTGAAATATCACTTCAAGAAATCATGTGAATTTATATAAAGTATGCTATAAAATTCACATGATTGTTTGAAATATCAATTTTGGGTTTTCTTAATTATTAATCAAAGTATGCTATATTGAGATTTGTGATGTCTATTAGAGGCAGAGACAACATCCTAAGTTTTTTTTTTTTATGTTCACATTAAAGTTGCATTCCCATGCTCCAAATATTCCAATTCTTAATAAAATAAATTTCTCTAAATGATATGAGCAAATCTAATTTACACTAGGGGTATTGGATTTGGACTACACACATTTGACGGATAAACCCAAAACAATTACTTATGACAATACTAATAAACATGTCTTTGAAATTAAAGCATGAGAGATGTCAAATAGGCTTAGTCTGATGTTTGTGGAGATGACTATGGTGAACAATATCAAAGCCTCTCAACTACAAATGAGAAATGCTAAATTTTGGATTCACTAGAGGATTTTCTCAGATTAGCTAAAAAGTCACTAACAGACAATCTTATGGAAATATTAAAAATCATAAAGTATGATAGTACTAAAAAAGTTCAACAACATATTCTTGATATGAAAAATTAAGTTGTAAAGATGAATACTTCAAAAATGCATGCAAGTTATAGTTTTATGATTCAACCTATTTTAAATTCACTTTCTTCGTCAGTTTAGTCTATTCAAAATTCATTACAACACCAATAAAGATTGATAGAGCATAAGTGAACTGAAAAACATGTGAATTCAAGAGGAAGTATGTTTGATGGAGGATGGATAACATTCAACATTGTTGGTAAACTAAAGGATAATGCATTTACTTCTTAAGGATAGCTATTGAAACCTATCATTTACTTCTTAAGGATGGTCATGAGATAAACTCAAGTTGATATTTGATTCAATTATAGTTAGTTCTAGCACTCTATATGATGGCTTATATAGAATTGCTTTGAATAATGTATTTGAAAAAACTTTATGGCCCTGTATTATAACGTTGGTTTAAGGTATAGCCAAATAAATGAGAAATATTTTATCTTGTGGTATGGATGTCTAGGGCATATCTCAAGGGAAGGGATATAAAGATTAGTGAAGAATGAAGCTTTGAAAAAACTAGATTTCACTTATTTGAACTTTTATGTGGATTTCATTAAATAAAATAAAATAAAACATTGTAAGAAAAGTGTCATAAGAGCCAATAAGCTTCTTAAAATTATTCATATAGACATTTATGGACTACTCTATATTCCATGTCTTACTAAAGAAAAAATACTTCATTATTTTTATAGATGAGATGTCATGTTATGGTTATGTGTATCTAATGCATAAAAGTCTCAAACGTTTGACATCTTTAAGGTGTACATTACAGAAATCAAAAGACAAATAGATAGAAAGGTTAAAATTATTAGATCGGATAAAGGTGAAGAATATTATGGTAGATATGATAAGTCAGAACAAAATCCTATCCTATTTTCCAAGTTCCTAGAAAAGCAAGGTATTTGTGCACAATATACAATGTCAGGGATGCCACAACAGAATAGAGTTGTTGACAGACATAATCATACTTTAATGGACATGGTTAGGAGTATGAAGAGCAACTCCAGAGTACTCAATTGTTTGTGGGAAGAAGCATTAAAGACCATAGTGTATATTTTAAATAGAGGTCTTGGTAAAACAATTCCTTTTGAGTTAGAGACTGGTAGGAAATCTGATTTAAGACATTTATATATTTAAGATTATCTGATGAAAGCTAGAATTTATAATCCACATGAAGATAAGTTAGATCCAAGAAAAATAACTTGATATTTTATTGGTTATCCATATAAGTTTAAAGGCTACTAATTTTATTTTTCAAACCATAGTATAAGGATAATTGAAACCAGAAATGCTAGATTATTAGAAAGTAGTGAGATTAATAGGAGTGATGAATTGTGAAAGATAACTCTTGAAAAAATAAAGGTAAATATCTCATTACCTTTATCTTCTCGAGAAATTGTTATTCCTTTACATATTTTTGGTCCCCAATCAACTCAATAGATTAAAAAAATTGAATAACACAATGAGAATGTTATATAACTCCAAGAAAATATCACCACTCAAAATATTATAGAACTACCGTAACCAACAATCTTGAGAAGGTCGCAAAAGGAAAGAAAACCTATTATTTAAGATGATTATGTGGTATATTTGCTAGAATTAGATTATAATATTGGGATTAAAAAAGATTAGGTTATATTTTTCACAAGTCATTGAAAGTGATAATTCTAGAAAATAGATTAATGCCGTAAATGAAGAATTAAAATCAATGGATGATAATGGTTTATGAGATTTTGTAAAATTGTCAAATAAATGCAAGAAAGTCAATTGTAAATGGGTTTTTAAGACAAAACATAATGCAAAATACATTATTAAATGATATATAGCCAGACTTGTTATTAAGGGTTTTACTTAGAGCATTTATCATGTCATTCTTATAATTTAATGCTTATTATCTCATTTATTATAACCATTTATTTAAAGGTTAGTAACTTTATCATCTGAGGGTCCTTAAATCTCACTAAAGGGGATAATTTTACACGTAGTAATTTTATCATCTGATAGTCTTTAAATCCCACCAAAAATTTTTTTTACAGGTTATAGGTTTTTCATGACAAGCTACAAGTTTCATAAACCATGGAGAATATATCATCTTGCTAGAACCCGTGATTAACCTATAATCCACCCGCTAAATAATCTATTCCTATGCACTTTGGATTTTAGAACATCATTAGGATTTGACTTCGAACTTCTGGTTTTTCTACCATTTCTCATAAAGAAATCCTTAAGCTCACTGCTTGAAAAGCCTCCCTTAGGATAATTAGATTGTATAAATAAATGAATTTTGTTTAAACATAAATAAAATAATTGCAATTATATTTCATAATCAAGAGATTTGGGATAATTCAAAACTTTAAAGGAATTGGAATAGAAATGGAGAAGCTTGAACTAAGCTTTCAACCCAGCCTCAAACTAGGGTAAATTTTCAACATTGATAGTAACACCACTGGACAATAACATCTTTGTTTCACATATTACCAGAGCCATCCTCTAGGTCTCTCGAGTCTTCCATGTCATCTTAGCTCTCAAAATTGGAGGAGAACACAAAACAATCTCACATGCTTTCATCATTTATTGATTTTATTTTGATTAAAGTACTACCAGCAAGGCCCACCAATGCTGCTCCATCTTGTAATTATGAATTATGGGCAACACATCAAGCTATCTAGGTTTGTACCTGACATTTTCATTTGAATCGAATTCTTGAAATGTATATGAAATATGATAGTTTGATGGATACCTAAAAATTATTTGATGAAATGCTTGAAAGGGTTTCAAGCCCATTAATAAATGAGTTTTGGGGGATTATGGATGATATTATTATAATTATGAATTATATATGGTAATTTTGTTATTTTAAGGCTTTAATAGCACTTTAATTATTAAAATAAATATAATGACAAATTTATAAATATATAAAAAAAATTCTTATTTTAGCTTACGAGGTTAAGGATGTAAACTGTTATTAAACACGTAAATCACAGGATATAAAATGTAATTTCTGATCAAACAATAATAGTAAAGTGCAAATGTAAAAAAAAAAAAAAAAAACTTATGAGATTTCTTGTATTTATCCCTAAAACTTGTACACTTTTCATCATTAAAAGAATAAGTGCATGCCAGGGAGATGGAGAAAAGAAACAAGTCACAAATATTTTTTTTCAACGGAGATTTCTTCATTAGATATCATGGCTAATTAACAACGGCATAATTTAATCTTACTATTTTATTTATGCACTATATTATAGAATATTATAGCTATTATTCTTTCATTATCCTTACAAAATCTAATAGTAATAACAAAATATGGAAGCGGCACAAACTTTGCTCTAGTTTTTTGTTATTTATTTAATTATTCGTGACATTCTCGGTAAACAGGATTCGTGCCATGCATCTATCTTTATCCTTACAGGGGGTGGAGTCTAGAGAGAAAAGGGCAGATTTAACTATAATTAAAGGATTTTCAGATATAGTAAATGAAGAGAGAATTGAAAACTAAGCTGCTTCCTATGAGCAAATGTTTTCAAATCCCATGTATTCATTCCTCTCAATCTGTTTTATCGAGCGTCCGATGCCAACCCCACCTGTTCGAAAAGAAGAAAAACCTAATTCAGCCATGACAATCTCAAGATATTGAGCAATATGTGGCTGTAGGGAACATGTATGCCACATGCGTACCTAATAATATTGCACTCGCAAATATTATAAAGGCTAGAGTGAAGATGATTAGAGATGCTCTCCCTAATATTCTGATCAGCTTTCCTGCTACATGTTGCCCAACCACGGCAGAAATGGTAGCCACGACGAAGAAGTAGAGAGCTGTGTAAGATCAAAGAACTTAAATTTATTGCTGCTCATTTGAGTTATGTTGCTATTAAATAAGAAGAGAATGTTTTGGCTAAAAATCTTACCGTAAGGAATGGGGAAACGTTTCAGAAGGTAAAATTCTACAGCAGATATTGATGCAGAAAACATCATGGCAAAGGCGGCAGTGGCACTTGACACCTACATTGAATGTTTTTCCATAATTTGTGTCGGGCATACAAATCCTACAGTACTGTCGAATGATCTTACAAGCTGAAATAAAGTAGGGAGTTCCACCTGTGGAGGGATTCCCATCTCCAAAAAAAGAGGACCCAAAATGAATCCTCCACCAAGTCCAAGCATGCCTCCAACTGTGCCAGCCGTAAGAGCTGTGACACTATAAAAGAAAAGTCTGTGCAAAGGCCAGTTATTTCTTGCTTCTCCCTTGGATGCAATCTTTCTCCGCCCTTTGTACAGGCTAACGGCCACATATGAAGTTACACCGACTGCCACCGGGATCTGTAAAGCAAGAGCATATTATCGTAATTAACTACTATTACACCATCAATTATCACATAAAGAAAGGGAGTTTTGATAAATATATATAAGAAATTATGCATGTTCCTTAGCATATATAGTGAAGCCTGCAGGTAAGGTACCTGCATTGTGTTCAATAACCAATATTCAACTGAGCAGGTGGTTGAGTAATTCTGTGATAAATAGACAGGCGTCGGTTTTCCATTAGCCTTGTTGATCACCACAGAAGGGGGGGAAAAAAAGGGACGCGGTCATGAAGTGAAAAGGAGGAGTGGCGGAAAAAACCTTGCCAATCTGCAACGCAAGGATGATCAGCCAGACAGCAACAAGAATTCCAAGTTCCTTCCAATAAACATTCTCTGTAATTGAGACCTGGCAAGGTTTCAGAAGCAATTAGTCCTGAAAATCCACAAAAAGGAAATTCAGAATGCATAACCTTTCGAACCTTTTCTTTTTTGGACTCGGATTTTATTTGATATTGACTGGTGGTGCCTCCAGGAGGGGCATTTTCCTCCGCTGCTTCAATTTCGTTGTCTGATGAAAGAGCATATTGGCCATGAAGGGGACAAAAAAAATCACGATGGCTAGATTTGAATTTTATAAACCACTCACCAGAGTTATCCAACTGTACACTAGCAGCTTCCTGAAAACTTACAGAAACAATTGAGTTGTGGAACCCGAGGAAACAAACTGAATTAGAACACCATAGATAAACTAGGCTCAGAGGAAAAGGGAAGAGTGGGATGACCTGTTTTGATTTGGTTTCTTTCTTCCATGTTTCAACACCTTTGAAGAATGCCTTGGCTGATGTTGCTGCACGTAATTAACACCGAAGGATAATAAAAAAAGTTGCCCAAGAACGGGACAGTCAGAAGTGACAATATATACTAGCTCGTGGTGCATCAGTACCGCCAAAGATAATGATTAGCAAAATTGTGATCATCCAATCACTAAAAGAGCACATTCAGGGTGACTCCTATGCTAATTCCCAGAATCAGCATTGGCTGAAATAGAAGTGCCAGATCGTAGTCGATGATAGGCAGTTCCAGCGTAGGATGTCTTAATCTTATATTATAAAGAACAGTCGATGCTGCTGCACCTGTGATCATACCTGACAAGGTAAACAAAATTGACAACAATTTTAGAATGAGGTTCTTCTTCCATTTGAATTCATTTCCATAATTCTTGTCGTTGCTTTGACAGATCTGATTGCCACTTCTTATCAGTGATAAATCTTTAAAATTGGAAACCGCATTCCAAATCAGACACCGTTAATACATTTGTTTTATGTTCACAAGAAAGCATAAGCTACGAGGGTTGATTGAAATTCTGAATCATCTCAGAGATACTTCAGGATAAATTTTCTATAACTTGGATAAAAAAACTTCATCGAACAAAAGGGTATCTGTAGCATTTTGACATTGCTGCTGATGATTTGGAATCAAGCCTTGCAACTTATTAGCAAGTTGTCAAATGCATAAATACGAAATAGGGATAAATTTCACTTGCATTTTGATATTGCTGCTGATGATTTGGAATCAAACCCAACAATGAGGGTAAGCATCGGTACAAAAATGCCGCCACCACCAACACCTCCTACACTCCCACATGCTGCTCCCAAGAACGTAATTATAGTACCCACCACAGTTTTCCAACCAAATTTCATATCCTGCAAATCCAATCCTAAAAGTTAATAGTAAAACAGGATAAAAAAATGAACCCAGAGAAAACATAAAATCTACCCTTCTTATTTTCCTGCAAGTTTGTATGAAGCTAGGCTGATAAATTCAAGCGATCAATAGAATTTAACTTAGACAATTGGACTTACAGGCCAAACATGTTTGTAACCCGACTGGCTTGTTGTTCCATGATGAGGCTCAACCTTTTGAGTCCCATTATAAAATGAATCTTTCAGTTTCAAACTTGGCTCTGCTACAGCCATCGTCAATGTTGAAATTGCAACAATCAAACCAATCAAGATTTTCCCTCTTAGTCTTGAAGATGAAGTGCCGTACCACCATTTTGATCCAACTCCAGCCATCATACTCGTCCGTGTCTAAGATTTTTAACTTCTCTCAAATTTGGTCTTGAAACCCGAAACTCGGATTCACCTGAAGCTTAAACTTAGAGAGACAAAAAAAGAAAGGCTTTGTTTATTGTAGTATATCAGAAAAAATAAATCAAGTTTCAAGCTGGAAACCAGGATGAGCCAAACTCAAATGTTATGAAGAACACCCAATTAATCAGCTAGGTGTCGCATCCAAGAAATGTTGACACAGCCAGGGACAAGAAAGAATTAAACCTCACACGCAGTCTCTCAATATTTATGCACGAAGAGAATACTACGACCACTCCAAACAATGACGAGTTCTTCATTTCCACTTGGAATTACACCATTTCATTCCAAGGAAATTTATAGTAGTAATCATAAAAGTGGCTTTATTCGATGCTAAAAATACGAAAACATGGAGAATTCTATAACTCATAATAAACTCTTTTCTAATAACTTTTGTGTTGACAAAGATGGATTTGTTTTTGTTGCTGAAAACCAAATGCACGTATTCTGATATGAACTCAATTGCCTGTTGGAATTTGGATACGTGGTGTGAGTTGGATGGCTGGGAATGTAAGTCGTTTGTGCACTCAACCACACCATAACATCTTAGCATCAATTGTCTAATAAGAACTACACGTGACAAATGTTCTATTCTTGTGTAGGCAGGCCATGGACTCTATATGTTGCCAACTTGCCATTAATTGCTCATGTGCATTTCGAGATTATTTTTTAAGAAAAAAAATAGTTTAGAGGTCTTTTTCTATTCACGAATTAATGGTCACTTCTTTTTTTGGAAAAAATATCTTTAACTTTTAATCAATACTTACATCAAACAAAAAAAACAATTATAAAAATAGAAAAAATCGATCAAATAAAATAAATCCACAAACAAAAAGTAAAATAAACTTATAGCAAGAGAGAACTAAATAAGTATATAAGAAAGACCCTTTTATTTATACGTGTTTATACATGTAAAACTAAAAATTGCAAGGCTTGATAGATTATAGATGTCAATAGTAACATGAACATAAAAAAGATGAGTTATTCATTGTATATCAAGATATAGATTATTATTGATTGAAATAATAAAATAATTATTTTATCATTTTAGGAAAAATTATTAAACTTGTTGTTGAAGATAACACAGTATTTTTCATATTTCTCATTAGTAATTTTTAGATTGAATGAGGGTAAAATAACCTTTTTCACATTTTATCATAACAATAAAATAACTAAATCACTCTTAAAAGCAAAAAGTTAGCTAACTTGAATCCAAGAGCTTTTTGTATTTTTCTATTATTTTTTTTAGTAATTATCAAGTTAACTGAGAGGTAATTTGGTATTTTAATACATATAAAATATAATTTTTTAAAAAAAATGATTGGTGTGTGCACGCACCAACAGGTGGGTGGCATGTGACACATCGTTTGATGGCTAAACACCGCCTTCTATTGAGGAGTTAGAAGTGTCATAGTGTGGTCTTCCCAATAGTCAAGCGTGTGCATGGCAACGACGGGCAATTAGGCTCTGGAGGACTTTTTTCTTCTCCTCTCTCTTTTCTCTCTCTTCTCCTTACCAAGACATAAAAGTTTCATGTGATTTATTTTTTGTATTCAATTTGGTTCTTATTTTTTTATGCTATTTGTTTAGTTTTTTAACTTCTCTTGTTTGATTTTATTTCTTCAATTTTATCCTTTATCATTTTGTTTCATTTCATTTCTAAATCAAATTTAACCCTTGTTTTTTTTATTGTTTCTTTTAATTTTATCCTTCAATATTTGATTTATTGAGAATTGATCTTCATGATTTTTTTTCACTTTGTTTTCTATGAGGTTACCCCTATCCTATGTCCATGGTCACGGAATTAGCGGGTTAGCCTGCGTTGACTCAGATCTTTTTTTATTTTTTTTTTAAATTTTTTTTCAGTTTCATCCTTCAACATTAGGTTGTTTAATAAATGAGTTTTGTAGTTTTATTTGATTTTCTTTCAACAAGGTTACCTCAATATCATGATCAGTTCATATATTTTGCATGATGACCCTAGTGGGCTCAGGCCAGGTTTAGTTTTTTACTTTTTGAATTATATTGTTTTCTCAAATTTCATCCTTCAATATTCTATTTGCTAGAAATTGATTTTTATTTTTTTTTCATTTTGCATTCTATAGGGTTATTACGTTCTCATTTATTTTTTGTTTTATTATCAACTAAGAACCTTTAACATTTGATTTTTTTTAAAATGAATTTTTTTTAATTTTATCCTTCAATATTTGATTGATTGAGAATTGGTCTTCGAGTTTTTTTTTTCTTTGATTTCTATGAGATTATCTCAATCTTATGCTCATGGTAGTAGGGTTAATGGGTTAACTTGATTTGACTCAGGACTTTTTTTTCGTTGCTTTTTTTAATATTAATTTTTGTTTTTAGTTTCACCCTTTTAGCATTAGATTGTTTGGTATCTGAGCTTTATAGTTTTATTTAGTTTGCTTCTACAGGATTACCCTGATATCATGACCAAGTTGTAGATTTAGTATATGAACCTGGATGGACTCAGGTCGGGTTTTTTTACCTTTTTTAGTGTTAATTTGTTTTATCAGTTTATTTGTTATTATTGTATTTTTTTATTCATATTATTTAAATTAGAGCTTCATAGTTTTTTTTATCTTTTTTGCTTTCTAGAAACGTTTCGTCACCCTAGCATCCTTCTCTCACGTTGAAATTTTTTTAAACTAACCCGAGACGTAGCACAAGTCACCTATCTAGTTTATGCTAATTGGAGACTTGGAGTTATGAATCGAATTTTGATGTATTAAACTGGCCCTTTTGTAATTTTAAAAAGAAAACATTGTAAAATAGTTGAAAAGGTTAGGTTATAATACCTTCTCCAGCCACTATAATAAGGATATTAACTAATTTTTTGTACCACAAACAAGTTACCGGAATCTTCCTGAGAGTGAGAAAGGGTGGAAAAGAACATACAAGTTCAAGACTAATAAATATAGTAAGATTTTTACAAAAAAAAAATACACAAGAAAGTTGAGAGTGTACGTGAATTCTACACTTTTTGATGCACGTAGAAAGACAGCAACCAAAATAACATAAAATTATATTGAATAGGGATCACATAAAAATTTTAATAATAAATACTTTTTTAAGTAGTCTATCTCTTTAGTAGATTTACAACTCCTTAAATAAACTTAAAAGCTTACCTCAACCAACAACAAAACCTGAAAATAAAGGAAAATTAATAAAAATCCAAAACAAACAAGAAAAACATCCTAAATAAATCTGAAAAAATAATAAAAGAGTGTTAAACTAAATAAATAAAAAATCATCCTAAACCAACTAAAAAAATATAACAAATCTAAAACAGTAACTTATAAGCATTATCTAAAAGTCCTCCCGATTTTCAATTGCTACTAAATTTTTAACCCCCAAGAGAACAATTACATTTTGGTGCCAAAATTTTTTTTCTCATTTTTAGTTATTTTTTCATGGGAGGGGAATCACAAGATTTTGACGAAGAGAGAAAAAGCTCTTTGTTGGTGATGATTCTGACCACCAATTAGGTTAAAATTGGTGTCAATAGATTCCACAAGATGACAGGAGTCTTATGGTGGTTGTTTTAAGCCTCAATGTAACCTAAGAAACCAGATCTAGGTCAAGTATGCAATATTTTTTTTTTGATTTGACTTGGTAGGTTGGACCATTTTTTGGGTTTAATATGTTGGTTTCTTAGTGTTCTAAGGATGTTTTTTTTTTAGTGTTTTATGGTTGAAATGGGTTGAAAAAAAGGGTATTTTTTAGTGAAATACTTATAGGCCTAATTTTTCAGCCACTATAGTAATGATCAGAATCTATGCTGGTAAACAACACGTCATCTACCACAACAAGTGACGTGTTATATGTTTATTATTATTATTTTCAAGAAGAAATAGGGGGATGACTTGTCATCTACCCCTTTAAAAAGGAAAAAAAAATAGCAGGCCCAGGAGCACGGGTCTTGGCTCCAAGGCCCACGTGCTTGGGCTTTTTCTTTTTTGGTATTTTTTTTGTTTTTTTCAATTAATACCTTTTTTATATATTTTTTAAATATTTTTTTAAAAAATTCATTAATATCCTATGTCTTTTTTTCTTATTTAACCTTTTTTAAATAGAAATTATTTTTTAATTGTATTTGGTGTCTTTAATTTTCATGAGATTTGTGTGATTTATCTGTCATTTTTATATATATATTTTTAATATGTGCAACCTTACATAGTATTTTTTTTCCTTTTGTTTTATTTCATAAACTTTATGTGTCTGTCAATTTCTATTATAAATTAATTTTAATAAAAAAACAAATTCTTTAAACACAATCGGGTAAATAACCTATATTGCGCTATTAAATATATTGGTTTGTCTCTTAATATTTGCAATTTGATTTTTATTTATCGTTAGTTATTTTTCTATTGAATTATCTTGACCTTTTGATTTAGGACGCACAATAGACATGTAATCTTAACATATCTCATGTCCAGGTCATGAATTCCACAAGTTAACCTAGCTTTGCCTAGAACAATATTGTTTTCATTTTTTTTTGTTGCCTCATTTTTGTCATATTATCAAATTAATCAAAATTTAACTTAATTATCGAATTTCTCTCACTTCTTTAAAAACATGATCATCTCCTTTTTTTCTTTCGGGTTAAAAAAATTGGTCCAGTTCTTGGTGTTGCCAGGGCCACCAATCTAGTTTCTTACTACTAGATATGCTTTGATCATATACTAGTTGTGGTGCTTCCTCTATAGGCTTTTCTCTTTTTTTCATCATTATTGTCATCTAAATCTACTTGAATATTTTTTTAACAACATCATTGTTTCATGTCCGAGATTCAGCTTCATAAAAAATAACATCATGAATAACAATAATTTTCTTGGTGCTATGATTATATAGTTTATAAGCTTTTGAATAATCACTAATACCAAGAAAAATATAGTTTTCTCTTTTTATCCGAAATATGAGCATAGGCAATACATCTAAAAATTATGAGATGATCTATCATTGATCTTCGTCTACTATAAGTTTCATTCAGTGTTTTATCTCCAACATAAAATGTTAGACTTCTATTTGAAATATAAATGCTCAAGTTTACTCCTTCAAGCCAAAACCTTGTCAAAAAACTTTGCATCATTCCATAATATTGTGATTCTTTCTTTCACAAACACCATTTTATTTAGGCATATAAGCTACGGCAAGTTGCCTCTTAATTTTATGGGTCTTACAAAAATTTTCAAATTCATGTGAGTTATACTCTTCACTATAATCTGTTCAAATAACTTTTATTGGTTTATCAGCTTTATTCTCAACATGTACTTTATATTTCTTAAAAACTTCAAAAGCTTTAGATTTTTCTAGCAAAAAATAAACCAAATTTTTCAGCTATAAAAATGATTATATATCTTTTACCTCCATTATAAAGTAGAGTAATTAGCCCACAAATATCAAAATGAATAAGTACCAATGGCTTCTTTGATCTCCATGATTTTCCTCTTAGAAATTGATTTTAGTGTTGTTTGCTAATAACACATTCATCACAAACTTGAGAAGGAGTTGTAATTAGAGGAAGTTTTATCACTATATTATTTTGATGTATAATTTTCAATCAGCTAAAATGAAAATGTCTATAGCAAAAATTACCATAGTTATGCTTTCTCCTTTAATCTCGTAGAAAAACATGAATGATTATCATTTTAATGATATTGAGAAAACAAGTGATTCTTCGTCATGTTAACTTTAGAAATGAAGCCTAATTTGTCATCTTCAATTCTACGCACTCTATTTTTTATATAAAATTCATACCCCTTTTCATAAAGCTGACAATGCTAAGTAAATTTATTTTTAATGTTGGAACAAAGAAAATATCAGAGATGGTATGGACAATATTTTACTTGATTTGGATTGTTATCATTCCTTTTCCTGTAATGGAAACTTTAGACTCATCATAAACTTCATAAAATTATATGTTATATGAATGATTATACGCCTTTTTAGATCTAACACTCCTTAAAGTTAATTAGGCAATGAAAAATCATATTTGATATTAAAAAAATAGGTGTAGCCAAATAAGGATATTGTTTGTTTTAGAGATTAAAATAAGAATCTCTCATGCATCATTGGTCTCTTAGTAGCCTTAAGGCATCTAAAAAAAACCTAATATTTGATTCACAATCGGTTGGTGTTCTTTAAGCTCATGAAATCAATATGATCCTAAGTAGGATTTTGATAGGCAATACTTTAAGCTAACAAAATTGTATGGAAAATAGGTATTGGCTGCCTCACAACTCCTAAATTTATGGCATAAACCTATCATATTCACTCTCAAAGATTAAGAAAGGGTGAGCTCTCTTTATAAGGACATTCTAGTGATTAGTATTATATAGGGCGTTCATATATGATAAAAGTGTAGTCAACATCCTCTCAAAAAAATCATAGAATAATTAAGCATTCTTTTATCCGAATTGATTCTAGTAAAAACTCTCTTGATAAAGATAGAAGATAAAAAATGCCAGTTAAAAGAGTCATAAACATATCGATAATTAATGGTAACTATCCTAGATGTCACACACTTTAACATGCTTTCATAGTGATTAAGATGTCTTTGGCTTAAAATGTCATCCTCAAAAGATCTTTTCTCCACTAAATAAATATGATGATGGATACTAAGTACTTGGCTATGAGGTTCCTCTCTAACAAATGAGTGGCCACAATAAGATGAAATCAAATAGTGTCTAAAAAATATTGCTTCATTAGCTTTAAAAGTATCAATTTAATATTTTTTTCAAGCGCAAAGCAATTCAAAAATTAAGTTGTAACAAAAAAAAAATTAAACACTCATTTGTCTTATTAACTAATGTCCTACATTATCAACCTAGGTTAAAAACTCATAAATATCAACCCTCTCTTTTTCTTTTATGCAACACCCAATTCTCTTTATAAGTAGTTTTGATATTGAATTAATTATGCTATAATTCACATTTTTGCTATTTAAAATGGAAGATCCTTTTGTTAGATCTTGAAGGAAAATTGGTTAGCTTGTATTTTTCCCTTCATGCACATAGGATGTGTCATGAATTCAATCCCAACCTAGTTAGTTTTGGTTAATAGGGAAAATGGTTTTGTGATTGACAAAAATGTTTTCAAGGTAATTTCTTTGTTTTGCAAAAGCAAGAAATGACCCTCAAATAATAAGATTGAGAATCAATAACTTAATTAATTTTTAATTAATTGGGATTTCTTCTCTTATATCTACAACTATGAAATAACTAGGTGCCAATGTTACATTATGGCAATTACTTTGAAAGATAACTCTTGAAAACTTGCTAAAACATATATATAACTAATACTTAGTGTTCTAAATGTCCTCCCTATCATATGGTGCTACAAATATAAAATTCAAGGCATAAACCAATTTATTGTGCAATAAAAAGGCTTAACCTACAACAACACTCGCGATGTTGAAATCATGGGAGAAATTAGGGGCTTGAATGTTGAAGTACAATAAAGAGTAATTACGGAGATAATACTACTTTTATTTACATTTTTGCAGTTATCTAGATCCCAAAACGAATGGAAGGACTGCCTTTTAAATGTCCAAGGCCACTCTTAGGCAGGTCTAAGAAATGGAAGGTGAATTACAGCTTTCTCATTTCTACTTTGTAATTAAATAAAATTTTTGACATAATTATTTTTAACGAGGACCTACAAATTTGCATCTGTTTTTTAATAATTCTAACTCAACTTAAATACACCATGGACTAGTAGTCTTTCTTGTTTATTTTTGTGTTTTAAAAAAGATTTTGAAAAAATTTAAAATTTTTTTTTTATTTCAAATTAATAGTTTTTTGTGTTTCTAAATCATGCGCTGATGTCAAAAATAATTTTTAAAAAATAAATAAATATTATTTTAATATATTTATAAGTAAAAAACATTACAATATAAGTAGGGACGTAAAACTTAAATTTCTCATTTTCAAACACAGATTAATAAATATAAGATGCGGCAGTGATCATATCATCTTATTTAATGATACACGTATTTTTGAATTTTTTTTTTAAAAAAAAAAAAAAAAAAAAAAAAAAACAGAGAGAGAGATGCCAAGCTGGGCCTAGACTATTACATAATTATTATAATTTATTTCCAAGTCAGGTTCTGATAAAAGAACTAAGCCCAGCCCGATCTTATTAAAACCCTAGCGCATGGTATATATTACTCTTGAACAACCCCGCTGCATCCTCTCTTTAATACCCAAAAAAAATTAAAAAAAAAAAAAGGAGCTCTTCTAGGGTTTCTCTGCATCTGTTGCTGCAATGGTAAAGTATCGCTAACAAACTAAATCCTTTTCTTCTTCTCTCTTTCTGTAAAAATCGTGTCCTTGTTTTGATCTACAAACTGCATTTGGTAATTGATTATCTGGGTGTGTGTTTGTAACAATGGCAGGGGAAGGGAACAGGGAGTTTTGGTAAGAGGAGGAACAAGACCCACACCCTCTGTGTTAGGTGTGGCCGACGTAGCTTCCACCTCCAGAAGAGCCGTTGCTCTGCCTGTGCTTTCCCTGCTGCCCGCAAGAGGAAATGTATGTTTTTTTTTCTGCGTATTGAACTCTGAATCAATCTGGGTATTTATCTGGAAGTAATTTTTCTTTTGCTTTCAAGTCAATGCTCTCTTTTCATATTGATCTGATATCGTTTTGTTCATCTTTGTATGTGTGTGTTAGACTTCTATATGTATCTAGCCTTAAGTGCTTAGCTGTTTATCTCGAACCACTTTTCTTTTCTTTATAGCCAATAAGCAAGTCTTGTGTTTGTGAAAAGAACATGTATATTTGTAGTGGTATGGCTGTGCTGCTCCATTATCTGTAAATAGTAGTGTTGTGTATAGCTTGTTTATATGGGGGAAACCATGATGTTGTATGATGTTCAACCTAGAGCCCCTTTCTTCCCAATTTTAAAAGATTCAAGCCCCATTACCTGCCTTTTGATCTGTGTCAGCTTCCCATGTATAATTTATTTGCATTGATTAACCAGGTTATGAAGATAATTGTGATGGCTGTCGTTTTCGTTTAGCTTTTAAATATGTAACTTCTGCTTGAACTTGTATAGTTTGGTTTGTGAACAAGTTGGTGGATTTTATGTTCTTTTATTGTGGTTTCAGACAACTGGAGTGAGAAGGCAATCCGGAGAAAGACAACTGGAACCGGAAGGATGAGGTATCTCCGCAATGTCCCTCGCAGGTTCAAGAGTGGTTTCAGAGAAGGTAAATAGTATAATAAATACTACATTTGGGTTAAAATGATTCCTTTCTGTTATCTTGACGTTGTTGACTGGCTTTTGATCAGGCACTCAAGCAGAGCCAAGGAAGAAGGGTGCAGCAGCATCTGCTTAAGCTGTGAGTCTTTTTGGGTGTCATCTGGGCACCCAGTTATAGATTTACATGCAAATTATGTATTGGGGAGTTTTGTGAGAACATTGTTGATGGGTACGATTCACCTTTTTGGTACTATTTAGTTAAATTCATTTCCTAATTATGTAGCTGGTTTGATTTTGAATGAGGATGCTGGGACTATTATTCAATTTCATCAAGTTTTTGACTAAATTTTAAAACATAATTCAATGTGTGGATGGTGATCTCAAGCAGCAGTGATATTCCCCGTCAAAGCCAGCACAGGTTATATTACTAAGATAGGGTGGGTTGCCAGTTTATACTTTTTACTAGGCAGCTTCTGAGGACCACCCGTAGCAGTAAAACCGCTTGAATATAAACGTGCACAGCAGTTGTTCTAAGCAGGCCTACTGGTAAATGCCAATGCTATTGTGTACTCAGCCATATTTGACATGGCTTCAAATGTGGTACACTGACTCTCTAGTACAAGATTAGATGGCACTTTTTTCTCGAATAGATGTACCGCCATCATCTACACAGGTAAAATAAGTGGCAGGGGATTTAAAAAAAAAAAAAACTAGCCCATTTATCATTCAACCAAAGTAGATATTATAGTTGATATAAATTAAAAAAAAAACATGTATTTCAAGTAAGGTTTATACTGATAGTGTAATGCTTTAAACAAATCTAAAGAAGCCTTACTTTCCACCACATCAAGTCAAAACGTTTTGAACTGATCTAATTTACTGAGTTCAAATTTTTAGTTTTAATTAAATTTAATCTATGAAAATTAATACAAACTCTACCATGGACACGTCTCCTATACTACTAACATAATAACTCAAACGCTGTGTCTTTAAATGTTGCGTTAGGATTGCAGCCTAGTACCCCAACGATCATTTATTCAAATAACTCTTGCTCTACTCATCTTCAATCACTCTACTGAAAGAATCCTACAATAATTCCCCTCCCACGGCTATTTTGTCCTCTAAGGGAGAACTCTAGAAACCTTACTAAGAAATCCACCACAAACCCCCTAGGTTGCATCTGATGGTGATAATCCTTTCCGCAGAACCAGGATCTGGGTGGCAACTTGGTTGTGACGTTTCACCATCCTCTTGTCCACCACTGTTAATGGTTGAGCGGAGTCTTCACCATTCATGTCAGGTAAGTTATTTGTTTCCTGTATGTTTCTTTAACTATGAAACATGAAAAGCTGGGTGGATTGAGCAGTGGAAGGCAATTGTAATTTACAATCCACTGCTCTAATTCGTTCTATGATCTTGTAGGGACCATAGTATTTAGCTGATTAACTTGTGTGAAATCCTCTGTGCCATGGATTTCTGTCAATGTGGACTTTAGGTACACCCAGTCACCCATATTAAATGACCTTTCACTTCTCTTGTTAGCCACCTGTGTTATTCTGTTTTGCGCTGATCTGAGGTTTTTCTTGAGTAATTGTAGCATATTCTCCCTTTTTGTTAACAGTTCATCCAAATGTTGGAGTCTTTAGGGCAGTAAGGAATATGAAGTGGTGGTGCTTGACCATATGGAAGAACGATAATTGGTATTGTACCACCATTTTGCTAGTGAAAGCCACCTTGACCATTGGTGTGGAGTGTTACCAGTCATGCATCTCAAGTAGTTCTCTAGGCATTTGTTAACTGTTTCCATTTGTCCATCCATTTGTGGGTGACATTTGTTAACTGTTTTCATTTGTCCATCCAGGCAATAATTTGTGGGTGACAGGCAATAGAATAGTGCAACTCTACTCCTAGATAGGCAAAAGCGCTTCTCCAAAACTGACTTGAAAAAATAGTATCTCTATCGTTGACTATAAGTTGTAAGTAAACCATGTCATTTGTAAACATGATCCATGAAAGGAGTAGCCACTGTAGTTGTAGAATATAGATAAGTTAGAGCCATAAAATATGCATACTTACTAAATTGATCCACCACCACAAATATAACTTCTTGCCATTAGATCTAGGTAGTCCCTCTACAAAGTCCATGCTGATGTCTGTAAATGGTGCCTGAAGAATGAGCAATGGTTGTAGCAACCCTGGAAGGAGTACATTTTCTGGTTTATTCCTTTGACAGGTAGTGCATTATCTCTCATATTGCCTCACCTGTTTCTGTAACTTCCTCCAATAACAAGGACTTCCTACCCTCTTAGTAGTCACTGTAGCTCTGAAATGTCCACCTTAGTTGTATCATGATATAAGAAGATTAATTTATGTTAAAGTATAGGGTCATTGTCAACCACAGTCTTTCCCTTTCTATTCAAATGATTGTTCGCCCACTTGTACTGAGGGTGAGATCCAAGATCCTTCTTTAGGTCTACTATGATACCCTGTATAGCCTTGTCTTGCTCCCAAGATCTCTTAATTTCTTCCATAATGTTGGTGGAAACAGTAGACACCAACATAGTGAACAATTCACCATTAGAAGTCCTTGATAGGGCATCAACTGCTACATTCACCATTCCCTTCTTGTACTCAATTTCATAATCAAAACCTAGTAATTTGGCTATAGATGCTCAGAAGGAGAGGATACCTTTTGTTCTAGAAGATACTTGAGATTGACATGATCAGTGCGGATTTTGAAATGTTTGCCCCATAGATAATGCCTCTATTTAGCTACTACATGAAGTATAGCTAACATTTCCCATTTATAGATCGATAGAGCTTGTTTTCCAAGGCCCAAAGACTTACTGACATAAGTTATAGGATGACCATCTTGCATTAACATTGCTTTTATGCCATGTCCTAATGCAAATTGTTTGTTTGGGTCTGGTAGTGCCAAAACAGGAGGTTGTGTCATAACTTCCTTTAAAAGTTTGAAGTTTTTTGCAGCTTTATCATTCCATTCGAATACATCCTTCTTCAACAATTGAGTCAAAGGTTTACTGATGGTTCCATAGTCTTTAACAAATCTAATGTAGTACCTAGTGAGGCCTAAGAATCCTCTCAACTATTTAGCAGTCCTAGGAAGAGGCCAATCCACTACAGCCCTGATCTTTTGTGGATTAGTGGCTACTCCTTCCTTGGAAATGATATGGCCCAAATACTCCACTTGAGCACTACCAAAAACACAATTCTCTTGGCTACCGGCTTATGGACACTTAACAATTCAAACACTATCTTCAAATGCTTTAGGTGGTCTGACATAATATTGATGTATATTAGAATATCATAAAAAAACACCAATATAAACTTTCTAAGATGTTTTCGTTCACCAAGCTCTGAAATGTGGCAGGAGCATTGGTGACCCTAAAAGGCATAACTAAGAACTCATAATGGTCATTGTGAGTCCTCAAAGCTTGAATACATCCTATAAAGCCATTCTGATCTGGTGATACCCAGATCTTAATCTATCTTAGAAAATATAGTTTCCCTCACTAACTCCTCCAATAACTCGTCCACTAGGGGTATGGGGAATTTGTCTTTGATAATGAGTTTATTAAGAGTCCTATATTCAACACAATCTTCATGACCCATCCTTCTTCTTGACCAAAACCACATGGGAAGCAAAAGGGTTATTATTAGGTTGAACTACCCCTGACTCTATTTCGGTGACCATTCGTTCTACAACATCCTCCTATAAGCCAGAATACATGTAAAGCCTTAAGTGATAGGTTGGGCTCCATCCTCGAGAAGTATAGCATGATCATGAGATCCGAGGGGCGGTAACCCCTTTGATTCATTAAACACCTCTTAGTAGTACTCTAAAAGATGTTCCAAAGCAGTGTTTTTCCACAACAGGATTTAAAGTGGTAGACATAGAACAAACTGTGATACCAACCCTTTTAATGATTCTCAAACTGTATAAGCTAACTTCTGCCCACTGTGAAGGACACCCTAGCAGACTGTTGAGTTGCTCAAATCTAATAGATTGTAAGCGAGCCGGATCGTTGCCCTTGAGCAACATCTTTTTTCCTTGCCAATTGGATGACATCCACAATTCTTTATAGTTTGACACAACGTCACCTAGCATGACCAGCCATTGAATTCCCAACATCATGTCACAGTTATTTAGGTCCACAATGAAAACATTAGCTTCAAAATTCTTACATAGAGCTGTGCAACACATTGTTCCTCAATTTGCTTCCACTGTCAAGGGTTTTATGGTAGTAAGGTTATATTGTAATCTACTGGCAGCTTCAAAATTGAGAAAGTTGTGTTCTTCCAAAGTCAACCATGATAAAGATTGATTATTTCTCAACCTTGCTAGTTACTGGGTATGAAAACTCACAGTACCCTCTAAAGCATTGATAGGAATTGAGTAACTTCTTCAGGTTCAAAATTGTCTTCTTCAATCTCCCCTTCTACTACTTCCTCTTCATCACTTCTAATGCAAAGAGAATTGAGCCTTTTATTTTTAAACCTATGTCCAGAAACAAACTTCTCATCACATCAAAAAACACAAGCCCTTTGTTATTCTTTCCTCTATTTCCCCATTCGTCAAAGGTCTGGTAGGTTCAAAAGGAACTCTGCAGTTATAGTTTTGGGTTAGAGCGGGTAGTAAGCTATTTTAAGGTAGTTATAGGTTGCTGCTATTTTCTGGAGGTGAGTTTCTATGGTGAGTTTGTTGGTGACTAAGTTTGGTTTAGGTTATGCCTTGAGAGGGATATTTAGGAAGGTTATGACGGTTACGTTTGTAAGATAGTGTTTTCTTATAATCGAGCTAGGTTGTAAGCTTGTTTCAAAGCTTTCGGTTCAAACATCTTAACTAGATTCTTAATTTCAATCTCCAACCCCCCAATAAAGAACATAAAAGCTTGTTTTTCAGAAATATCAACCTTATTCTATAGTATGTCAAAATCATGTATATATGCCACCAGACTTTTAACTTGCCTAAGATCTCCATAAGTTCCTCTGATGGATCTTTTTGCCCATCAAATCTTGCACATAAAGCTTCAACATATTCTTCCCAAGATACCTCCTCATGAAATTTTGGTGCCAATAAAGGGCTATACCATCAAGATGGTAAGAAGCCAATCTAAGTTTCTTAGAGTTCTTAACTTCCTCTACTTCAAAATATTGATTGCATTTATAAAGCTATTTATACACATCTTCACCATTAAAATTAGAAAAATCACATTTGGGTTTGTGTACCTTATAGTAGTGGTGACCACCTTCACAGTTTAGACAAGTCTTGAAGGCAGCATCTTGTCCCTAATGAGTTGGTTTATCCCTGGTGACACTGGGTTCACCTACTGTTTGCTGCAGAGTCTGCAAAATGAAAGTTTGCTGGCAAAACAGACCACTGATAAGATCTTTTAGTTCTTCAAGCTTGGTTTCATGATTGGACCTTGTACTTTCATCACTTGCATATAGTTCTGCTTATATGAGTCTATTCCCTCCTAGATTCCAGCACCCCCCCCTTTTTTTTGCCCTCCCCCTTGTTCACAGATTCAAGGGAATCTTCAAGCCTTTTAATCTATTGGGATCGAGTGTCAGGTGCCATCTCTCGAGTCCAAAGAGATGATGCTCTAATACCACTTGGAACAAGCTTGATGGGAATAGTCCCTACTTTTGGAGATTTCAGCCAAGTATTCGAAGAGAATAAACTTGTAAAGGCCAACAATGGCAGATCGCAAGTAACTCAGCAAGAGTAATGGAGAGATGGGGGTTGGGGGCCCCCGTTATTCATTTCTTGGATTCATTCTCTACAAGTTTGTTACCTATTAACCAAAAAATTCCAAGATTCCAGCAAGTGTTACCTACACTAGTGGACATGTCTCCTATACTACTAACATTATAACTCAAACGCTGTGTTTAGTTCAGCAGCACAACATAATAACTTTAAACTCTTCGTTTAGGATTGCAGAATAGTACCCTAACGGTCATTTATTCAAATAACTCCTGCCCTACTCCTCTTCAATCACTCCATTGAAAGAATCCTGCAACAATCTCTCACCTTATCCATGATAGCTTTCTGACCAATTCAACATTGTAAAGTCACAAACACCTCAACAGAATTACAATCTGTCATTGTAGAAGCGGCACTCATTGGATCAAAAGCAAGGAAAAATAGAGGATTTATATAAAAAGAGGAACAAGATTGAGAGAAGACATGAAAAAATCATTATATATATATTTTTCATTAATTTCATGATTTAGGAACAATATCCTCAAAATTGCCAAAACAAGAATCTAACTAAACATCAGACCTATGTATCAATTTGACCATCTTTTGATACCATCAATCACAATGTCGGACATGTTTCAGTTGCAAAATTTTGAAAATAACATACCTGAAGGGGAAAAAATCAGGCAAAGATCGACTCGCTATGCTTGATTAATTGGGTTTAAATTCACCAAATTTATGCTTTTCTTCATGCAGCTGCCTGAAAACATAATCCAGTTCTGGAAATGCAGTCAAAAGCAGCAGCTCAAGGAGGTCAAACGCCAGTTGTTTCATACAAACAGATGACTGCAAAGGGGGAAAAACCCACTGAAGCTCAGTAACATCATTTGTATACAAATGATAGGTGAGCCAGGAAATATTCAACAAGATATGGAGTTCTAAATATGGGCAAGGCATGCACTAGAACTGCTATCTTCTTTCAGGGTCACAAATTAACACCTGGAATGATTGGTGTGTACTGATCTAGTCACTGGTGCTACCACTCACACAGATCATTAAAGCACTAAAAGCTTTCATTCTTTGCTTCACTAAACCAAGTTGTCTCACTGCCTTGTCTCCCTCATTAAGCACCATTTATTGAGCAAGGCTGCTTGTTACGCGTTCTGAATGAGGCATGTCAAACCATGGGCGACATACAAAACAGATGTTGACAAAACAACATCAAGCAACAAAACCCAGATCATTAATTCACTAAAAGCTTTCACCCTTCGCTAAACTGAGTTGTCTTAATGCCTTGCCTTCCTCACTAACCATCATTTATTTGGCTTGTCTCATCTCTTCTGAATGAGGCACCCCAAACCATGGGAGAAATACAAAATGGATGCTGACAAACAATATCAAGCGACATAGAAAGATGCCACCCAAACCCCCCCCCCCAATATATTTTCCATTTGAGAAGGTTAAATACATGTCGCACAAAAGCATCTATAATCAGCTGCTACTTTTATGCTTTACATAAGAAGATTTGGATTTAAATCCCACCAAAGAAAAAAATACCTGAAGAAAGAAATAGAGATCTTTTGCGCATTGTTCATACTCCTTTCGACCAACAAGACTTACAATGGCAGCTGGTGCGTTGTCTGCATTTCAAAAACAGGGTTCGTTGAGGCATTTACTGATATTTTAAAATAATATCTGTGATGCAGAAAATACAGAAAGAACAAATACGAAAAATGATATTACCAATCATCAGCTCATATACAAGTTTAGCACGTCGAGCTGCATCCTGTTGTTGCTCCTCATTACTAAATTTAGGTGAAGATACTTCCATGGGTTGCTGGCCATGAGGGGAAATCAATTTAGGAGAAGACACTTCTGAGGGTTGACGGGGTGGCGGTCGTCTCTTTGGATGTTTGGTTATGAATATTCCATCAGGCCAAAGTATCTATTTAATAACAACACAGCTAATATCAGGATAAAACACAAGCATCTCAATTTTCTTTCTAAAGCCTCTTACACAATCAAGTACAAATCTAAAGAACAAGTCAATCCACTCCAGCATATTCTCGTATCAGAGTAGCCCATACCAGCTGCTGGAAAACTGGGAGAAGACAGAAAAAGAAAAGGAAAGGAAAAAAAAAACCAGCATAGCATGTATCCATGGGTAATCCATTCTTTCAATTCAGTCTGCTTTACAAGGATAGTCTTTAGGTTTCATTACTACCTCAGGGGTAAAGACCAGAACATGTCAAGTGAAAACAGGAGATCTTCAATTATTTAAAGGGCACTAGTGGGACCCCAAAAGTTTTCCCCTCACTTCCGACTAATAATATGAAACAAAAAATGAAGAAAAACCCCTCCTTCCCTCACTCAGCATTACTGAAAAGCACTTCAGATGGACCATCTTGCCACACTATCTCACCCTTTGTTTTATGCCCAAAGATGAAGTTCAATGGTGCTGGGTAGAAATGATAAGAGGACATGAACTCAAACCACCCAGACAATTCATCCAATGATCCAATCTATCGGCTCTGTTATTTATCATTTCAGTAAAAAAAAAGTCCAGAATTTCAGTAGTGCTCTAGACTGCATCCGATCTATCAGCTCTGTTATTTACCACTTCAGCAAAAAAAAGTCCAGCATTTCAGTAGTGCTCTAGACTGCCAAGTATTGTTGAAGATTTAGGAAATTTTCAAGATAGAAGAAACTGCAGAACTTCAAAGATTACCTGCTCAACCCGCTTGATCCCCGATGCAACAACTGAACCCCTACGCAGGAGCTGGATTTTCTCTATCAACCAATCATCTAAAGCATCACCCATTCCTAGTTGTAGAATCTGTTTGGCCACCCAAAAAGCCTGCCTCCTGCAATGCACAAATCATTTGTGTCAGCAGCATATCCTCAGCAGTCACAGTGGGATGTCACTATGATGATGAAAAATAGTTTCTATAAAGAGACAAGACATCCACCATATTTCTACATTGCTGTATATTGAGTACCTGATCCATCCACCATCTTGTAGCTGGAAAATGACATCTATCAAATCAAGTATAGGAACAGTCAAATTTGGTGGTGCCCACTGCAATGAAGCAATGAAATTTTATAAGACAACCTTCTATTATTAAGGTAAACCTGCAATCCAGCCCAATCCTTAACCCACGTTAATTACCTCTGTAGGGAGCATGGGGTCATTAGCAGAATCATTAAGGGATGCGGACATCTCTTCTAAACTATCGCCCTCTCTTCCTTTTATATTCTTCTCTAAATTTCTGGCAGATGATGCATTCTTTTGCGTATCTGAATCACAGCCTGGATCCTTGAATGATTTTCCAAATTCTTTGACAGACTTTCTCACTGGAGATTGAGGCGTGTCTTTTGAAATCATTCGTGCTCCATCTACCCCAAGAGCATGCTTTGTCTGCAATATAGATTCCTTGCACTCTGCACTCAATTGTTCCTTCCTAGTGGATAAGGAATCGGTTGCAGGCCCGATAAAATTTGAAACCCTTTTACTCTTTTCAGAGGGCTTATCATCCAGGTCAACTAGAAAGTTCCAAGAAATATGAAAAGAGAGGAAAGATCAAAATAAAGAAATGAAAATCAAAATAAAAGATAACATCCTAAATTGAACAAGCTTCACCTGATAATGTTTCGATGATAGAAAATGAATTTGAGAACACATACGTCTGCATGACACCATATAATAGCAAATGAATAGTATGGGTGAAATATCAGAAAGAACACCTTTCCCTTCCCAAAAAAAAACGGGGGGAGGGGGATTCTCCATTAATAACAGCAGAAAATATGGAAACCTGAGAATCAACACTAAGAAAGTCCCAGACTTCAATAGATCCTGAAATTGTTGGAAGTTGCAAGAGCCTCTGGAAAACAGCAACAGGTTATAGTTAGTTAAAGAGTTGAAGCATGGCACCAAAGAAGTAGCAAACTAGCTCAGAAAAATGTATGTTCTAAATAAAGCAAGTAAGCAACAATTCAGTTGTTTCTCGCAGTTGGCACACTCATATCTAATGAAAAACTTTTAAATATTATGCTTTGATTTCAGTGGTGTGGAGCTAGATTGGCCATGTAAATGTAGCATTTCTTATTTTACAAACATTATATATAAGTTTACCTACCACAAGAATGCTTTTACATGGCTAATCTAGTACCAGCACTATTGAAGTTCCCAATCATAGAACCTTTTGAGTTATTATGTGTTACTTTACAACATAATACTGAAGAGTCCATAAGTACTTGAGTTAACAGCCAAGCACCAGTGCAAAAATGATAAGTGCTGGAATAGTGGCAGCAAATTAAACCTGGATAAATATCTAAATAGGAAATCAGGTTGAAAATCCATTGAAGACCACAATTCCAGCTTATCAAAGAGCTAAAGCTGATATCAAATTCACTCAGACAAAAAAAGTGAGATTAGATGTTGACCTTCAGATATCTGTCAAGCAATTTACACCGCTCTTTTATGACAGGCATATCTAAACCTGTAGAGAGAAAATGCTTTGGCGGCAAATGAAGACTATATTCCGGATATTCTTTGAGCCGTCTATGTAACTCCTCAAAATGTCGAAACCTGTTGACAGTAGAGTTCAGTTACATGAGCTGTATAACTTTATGGGAGAAAATATTATAAAGATCATGTGTTCACCATGTTAGAGCACAATAAAAAGACAACATCTGTTCATGGAAGATGCTTATTACAGAAGACATCAACAAGAGATGAAACAAGAAATTTGAGACAGAAATCCATAGCACCTTCGTTTGATTGACCAACTATTGTTATTTACATCCGTAACAGATAAGGAATAAACAGCAAACGTTTTAGAGTCACTCTTAACAATATTTGCACCCAATACCTGCAACAGCAAGAGGGTTTACATCCTTTATCATTAAATCAGAAGATGAAAGGTCAAGCAATTGAGCAGAGAAAAGTAATGAGCTTTGAAGTGGAGTACCTCACATCTCAACTTATAAAATGCATCCACCATTAATGAATGTTTCAAGGAGTTATCATTTAAAGTGTGGCTTTCAGGAATAAAAACAGATGTTGCAGACGAACAAGCAGTTGATCCACTGTAAACTCTATCCAGACTTTCAACCTCGGAATCATCAGTGAAATCATCAGCTTTAGCATGTCCTTTTAAACTAAGTACGTCCTGCCCATCCCCAGACAAGAAGCTTGTTCTCTCAATCTCTTGCCAAACAGGTACCTTCTGAGTGCTTGGCCTCGACCTTTTCCTGCCAGATTGGGGTCTAGATAATCTTTGATAGTGAGCATGCCCTCTACCAGTCTTCTTTGCCCTGTGGCCATCAGGATTTTCAAGCGGATGATGAATGTGGGAAACAGCCAGGTTTCTGTTAGTTTTACCATCCCAGACTTTAGTTCCTGGAGAATCAAGACCAGTTACAAAGTTCACATCTTCCTCTTCAGAAGTATAAGAGCTAGTGCTGCCTGACTCAGTCCCATCCACATGCATGTGGCTCTGTATGCCATCTCGGTGTGAACTAAATAGTGAGTGATTTGACATGTTCTGATTGACATGATGCCGAGGGTTTTCTACAGTAGACTGCTCAGTACCCACAGACTGATCATTGTGGGTCAGCGAAGCATCGAGTTTGGTTACATCATCCTTCTTGGAATTAGACGTACTCTTTGAATAATCTGATGTAATGGACTTACTTGCAGAAGAATTCTGTGGGGCGTGCTTGATTGCCTGATTTTCACCTTCTTTCTTTCTATAGTTTCTCCCTTTTGTCCACATGTTTTCAAAATTTTCTGGAGCAAGGGCAGCAGTCTTTCTGCGCGACATCATATCAAACATCTCACCCCATTCACGTCCTGAAAGATGTCGTTCAATTTCTCCTTCATTATTAATCTGGGAGTTTTTGGACAGTGAGCTCCATGTGCGGGAAGATGGGGTATCGATGGAAAGCAATGGATCTTTTGAGATATGGCTTCCATTCACCTTATCTTTTTCAGGTGCCTCTGGCCCACTTCTGGATTGATTGGTTTTTAACTGCGTAAGCTCAACCCCAGTTCCAGTGGGGTCTAAAAACCTAGAAAAATGATCGGATGAGATCCTTGAAGACCCATTTGGTTTGGAATGAGATGCTTCTTGTGCTGCAGCAACTCTTTGATTAGCCTTAGAAATGATAACATTTTCAATCCTTTCGTTTATGAACCTGAAAAACAAAAGGAGGAAACAAGAAAAAAAAAAGAATGAAAGAAAGAAAGGAAAAATGACAACACAGAACTATAAAGCAAAACAGAAAGAAAGACTACCTTGGGCTAGCCAAGTTTAACACTGGTCGCATCACCGCACAAGCGAGAAGTTCCCTGACAACATAACGGAAGAAAGAGCACTGCAGATCTGCTGACTTGAAAGTGAAAGAAATGAGGCCATCCATCAGATGCTGCAAAACCTAGAATAAGCGGTCCAGATTGTCACTAAACTTTCAATCCTTCACATTCAGAGGCAACATATGTAGATTCTATGACTTTGCAAATTTAACAAACAAAAAATGAACAAATCAACCTTGTGCTCAGCTTCGGCAGAAAATAAAGCAGGGTGCAATTTGTTCTCAGCAGCCAGAACAAGTCTTAGTTCCTTGTCTCGCTCATCAATGGTAAGCAAACCAGACTGTTGCTTATCAATCTTTGCTTGACTTGCACGAAAAAGCTCCAAATGGGTGCAGATGAGATTAATAAGATCCCTGTGTCACCCTAGATGATTAGTGACAAAGCAAATAACCTTGGAGACAAAGTAAACTAAGAGAAAAGTCAGGAGGAAAAGAACTAAAACCTTGTCAGTAGATCAATAAGATTTACATTTCTCATGCGACTTGAAAATTCCCCAAGAACACCATTCATTAGCTGCACCAGTTCCTCTGGACCTTCCTTATCAGGGGTCAGGCGAGAGTACCATAGATCTGCCACCCACTCAGAGACTAGATGTCTTGTTAAGTGATCTATTGCATCCTCAACAACAGGAGAATTCACTTTCCTTCTCCAGTCAGACTTTTCAACTACCCTGGTAAGTTCAAGAGATTTGTTTTGTGGCAGTGTACTTGATTTTGCAGAGGCAGGTTTGTTGTTATATGCAGCAGCTTTCTTACGCATTTCATAATCCATGGTGAAGTAGCGAAGGAGAATGATCAAGGAAGCAGCAGCAGGCAAGTTGACCCAAACTGAGGAGCTCGTTACTGAAAATGGTAACTGAGAGTAAGTTCCAATTAAAGACAAGCAAAAAAGAAGGCATTGCAAATATAAAAAAAAAAAAATGAGAATACATTTATGTACAACTTAAAAAACAACAGGCTGAAATAACTAGCCAGAATTTCATGTACTCAACCTATACAAATTAAATATTTTAGTTGAACTCCTAAAAGCAGCAACCATTCATGTACTGCAAATGTTCTCTGTGGAAGAAAATAAAGAAATTCTTTTCCTAAGCCTCCCTGTTTGTAGGAAATTAACTGTATACACCCAAAGTATAACAGAATTTACAGATCAATTGAGCTAGAGCTCATTGGCCGTCTTTTCTTTCACATTGAAACAAAGTCTCACTGTGGTGTCTACATTTTTGCTCTGTTCGTGCTGTTAAATAATTAAATATGCACACGTTTTTTTGATCTACTCCATTTTCTAACCTTGTCTTATGGATAATATTGGTATAACTCTTCACTCTACTATGTCCATTAACGATCACTCATGTTCATGAATCTAGAATTTGCAGCAGGTTTATTAGCAGTCAGTTACAATGATTTTGTTAATATAATCAGAACACAATTTTATCAGATTATCTTCTTTTTTTGACATAATTCCCTTGAGACATAAGGAAAGAAAAGAAAAGCAATTTCCTTAATATATTAAAACAAAAGGGCACTCTACCACATCATTTATGTTGAAGCATTTCAGAAAGAAATAATCCCGTCAAACAACAACATAGAGGCATCACTCGAATTAGAGCATTGTTCTTCTTCAAAACATTGAGAACATAGCAAATTAAAAGACATACATACATGCATTTCCATCTTATTATGTGGATGTGTCATTTAACACAAAAGGTATCAATATTATGGCCTGTCTTTTCTTTCTAAAATATTTCAAATACCTCGTATTATTTTTTGGGAGTGTAAAATTCTTTCCAGACTCACAACCTTTCCTCACTGATTGTGTTCCTCCCTTCACTGACCCCATTACTTGTACAATCACTACGTCCAGAAATAATGCCAGAAAAGGGTAAAGGTGCCATCTCAAGCACACCTTAATCCCAAAGGAAACCGGCAATGCTAGTGGCCAGCATTCATTCAATTTCCCAATGTTAACTTGTCTATATCATTAACTTTGTGCTCATCTATTATACCTTGAAAAAATGCCAAAGTAATACCCATAAATAGAAAGGGCAAAAATCAAGAACTTCTTCTTATAGTTAACAGGAACGCAAATGAAAAATCTGATTAAAAGGTAAAAATGATTATCAGATACATTTTTACCTAATTCAATTAATTAATTCATACAATCACAAACTCAAAATACACACACAGCGAGAGAGAGGAAAACTTACAAGACATGAGATAAGATAATCCAACAACACAAATAACCAAAACAACAATCCTCTTCTTGCCTTCATCCATTAAGTCCCGTACGATCACCTGCCTTTGCGTGCTCATTTTCGCATTCACCAACAAGAAATTAATGAACTAAAATCTGAAATTCAAATCCGAATCTCCAGCAATCTAAACATTTCTCCTTTTCATCCCCGCAATCGATCGGATCAGAAGAAATTGAAGCAGAGAATTAAAGTGAAAAATGTGTTATTTGATCCAGAGAAAACTTTATTTTTCATTTCTCATAATTAAATTAACAGAGAAGAACTAAAGAGAAGTTCAACGCGGGGACCGTTAGGTTTTTTTCTTTTTTTATTCTTTATTCCGAATTCCGTATGTTTATGTTTTATATACTATATTTTTAAATAAAAAATATTTTAAAAATAATTAATACTGTATTAGAAAAATAAAAGAATAGAAAAATAAAAGAATAAATTATTAATACTTTTATTTTAAAAAAAAAATAGAAAAATAAAAAATATAAAAAATAAATTTATTCTTTTATTTTTCTATTCTATTTATTTTTCTAATACAGTATTAATTATTTTTAAAATATTTTTTATTTAAAAATATAGTAAAATAATTTTTTTTTTTTAAAATTTAGTTTTATATCATCAAATTAATAAAATTTTAAAAAAAAAAATTATCTTTTTCAAAAACACGACGCTACTACAAAAATAAATATCACTTATAACTAATGTCCTCATATAGATATAATTTCAAGCTGATAGATTTGATGTATGCGCAACATGGCAAGATAAGATCAAAAATTAATTTAGTTATTAAAAACAAATATATGGATAATATTAAATTTTAAATTAATGATAAAAATATAAAATACATATTATCGACATGTTCAATAAAATTAATAAAAAATTGTATACATAGAAAAGTACTAAAAAAATCGATGAAAACTAGACTAGAATGTAAAGCAATAGATGCAGACAAAGCAACATAATCTGCATGTTATTCAATATATTTATTTAATTATTTGTTAATATTTTTTATAAACAAAAAAAATAAAAATTGAATCAAAACAAAATAAGTTTTTCTTATTATTAGAAACTAGATAATTAAATAACTTATATTTTACAACAACCCAACTTTTAAAAAATTATTTAAAATTAAAAAAAATCAAATCTTCTGATAATAAATCATTAAACAGTTTTATATATATTTAACGAGATCTAGGGACTAATGAATTATTTTTTATTTTTGCTATGTGTATGATATTTGGGAATCCAGCGATGATAGCGAAGTCATTATTAGATAATTAGGGTTGTTGTTTGCATGTTTTAATTGTTATTGATATAAATTTTAAATTAATTTTATTTTAAAAAATAATTTTTTAAAAAATAATTTTTCTCTCGTAGTTTAAAAAAAAAAAACACACTACCACAAACATAAGCGGTGGCACCAGCATCCCTGGCCTGCCTGGCTGTTCTGCGTGTCTGGCTAGTCGCCACTAGCAAAAAGCCATGGCAGCGTCAGGCACTGCTCGCACTGCTATGCTTAACGCCAGTCTAGGGCAATGCAAGGGATGCTGCCCTACGCTGTCACCAAGTGTTGCAATAATACTTTTATCGCTGCTGATGGCTGCCACCAGCGTGGGCAAACTAGACCGGCAACAGCAACAAAGCTGTTGTTGCAGCATGAAAAAAATAGAAGTAAAATTATGATTCTGCCCTTGAACTTTGTTTAAGGCATAGTTATTAATCCGACCTAGCGGATCGATTCGATAGCTGGACGAATCTGGATAAAGTAAAAGATCGGAATGAACAAAAACCCGACGAAACCCGGTTGACTAGCCAAATTGACCCATGACCCGGATGACCAGGCAAATCCCAGTTTAGACCGGTTTTTTTTTCAAATATATTTTTTCTCATAGCCAAAGATTTTTTTTTATTATTATTTTTTAATTAGTTATTAACCATTTTTAAAGTTCACTGTATAAATATTAAAAGAATATTTTATTTTTTCAATATGGGATTTGAAACCCTTTAGTATATATACTCTATATTCACAAGAAAAATATTATTTTTTCAATATGAGATTTAAAGTCTTTTAGTATATATACTCTATATTCACAAGAAAAAAGTTATGTTTTTTCAATGTGGGATAAAAAACCTTTTTGATATAAATACTTCAATTTAAAATGATAACATACTAACATAGTATTTCAATGTCCGAAAAAACCTTTTTAGTTTAAATACCCCCCAACTTAAAAGAATAACATGCTAGTATAATATCTTTTGAATATGGGATAAAAAAACATTTTAAAATAATCTTTTAAATTTCATTATTTATAACATGTGTAGTTTATATTCGCATGGATTGTTTCTTAATTTTTTCATATAAAATATTAAAACTTCAAATATATATATATTTTAATTTTTTCAGGTTGATTTGGGTTAACCCGAGTCAACCTGTGTAACCCGGGACTCGGATCCTTGACCAGGTCAACCCCCAAGTCAGGTCTGATAACTATGGTTTAGGGTTTGTTTTAAGGATAATTATGATTCTACCCCTATAACTTATATCTAATTACTTTTATGTATATTTAGGGTTAAAATTATAATTTTAGCCCTTAATATATAAAATAATAATTTTATATCAAAATTAAAACTTTAAATTAAATTAATTATAGAATTAACTTTCCTAATTGGATTAGGATTGATTAAAATGTTTGAATTAACATTTTTTGAGTTTTGTATATCCTAATAGGATTATAATTTAATTAAATAATGTTTAGAAAAATGGTTTTTCTAAAATACTGGGAGTTTTTAAACCAAAATATTTTTATTTAATTGATCCAAAAACAGTTTAGGATATTAATAAAAATTTTAATATAATTATTTTTCTTATTAAATCTTGAAAAATGGTCTTTTCAATAAAAGTATCTATATTAAATAATATTTATTATATTTTAAAAATTATCAAAAGTGTTAGAAATATTATTTTAAATTGCATATAAAGCCAATAATTAGAACTGAAATATGCAAAAATTTTATTATGCATATTAATATGTTCTTATGCATGATGGATGATTATGGACATTAAAGATCAATGTGATTGTGTTTTTATGGTTGAATGATTGTAATATTAATAGGGCATGTATGTCCTATATTTTCTCTATTTTTCTTATAGGTTGTACAATTATTTTCTTATCTAATATCACTTGAATGAAACTCGAGGTTTCTTAATTAATTATGTAAATTTTATATAATTTAAAAATGTAAGAATTTATATAGAAAAATTATTTTGTAATCCAAGATGAAAAAAAGAATGGCGGTAAAAGAATTATAATATGATTAAATTTCTTATTAAATTTTGAAAAATGGTCTTTTCAATGAAAGTATCTATATTAAATAATATTTATTATATTTTGAAAATTATCAAATTGGATTTGAATTTGATATTTCTAAGCATTAGAAATATTATTTTAAATTGCACATAAAGCCAATAATCAGAATAATGAAAAATAAAATTTTATTATGTATATTAATATGTTCTTATACATGATGGATGGTTATGAACATTAAACACCAATGTGATTGTGTTTTTATGGTTGAATAGTTGTAATATTAAATAGGGTCTGCATGTCCTGTGTTTTCTTTATTTTTCTTCTGGGTTATAAAATTATTTTTTCATCTAATTCCCCTTGAATGTAACTTGAGGTTTCTTAATTAATTATGTAAATGTTATGTAATTTAGAAATGTAAGAATTTAGATACAAAAATTATTTTGTAATCCAAGATGAAGAAAGAATAGCGGTAAGAGGATACAATTATGATGCTCGTAAAGGACTTATGAAGATTTGCATCAGCTACCTAGGTTTTGACCACCTAATTCCCTTTGATGGCTTCAGGTAATTACTTTAATTATGTCTATAATCAATCAATTAGAATGACATGCTATGGGTGTGTGTTTATATATAAATTGTTATGTATGAAATGTATATCTATTATATCATGTTATGTATGAAACCTTATTAATTGATAATAAATCTCTCATTAATATATTAAGTACATGTTAAGAACATGAATGGTTGCCTTCCAATTTTATATGCATAAAACCAGAGTTTTATTCATGGATAATTTGTTGAGTCACTCAAGGTTACAGTTAATCGAATATGTTTAATTCTATAAAATTGAGTTCTACTTAACTAACTTATATGATTTGAATGGGTCACTCATGATCATACACGGTTAGAAGCATGGGTTAGGCGAAATATATAAGACATGTTCAAACAAAGAGTTGTCATATAACTGATATATGAGTCACTTAGAGATGTGATTGATAAACTATGTTATCTATCGAATTTAATTTATTTATATTTATTGAGTCACTCAAGGTCGGATAAATTAAATTGAATCATATCCCACTAGGAAAATCTAAACGAGATTCCTTGAATTAATAGAAGGGCTATTACTTTTTAAAAAAATAATAGGAGACCAAATTAAAATTAAAGACTTATCTAAATTTAGAATTTAAATATGTTTGGATGAAACTAATACTATTTATCTTAATATAAATAGGCTGGTGATCAAAATGAGTAGTAAAATATCCCTACAAAGCATATTTGATGCTAACAAAGTGACTGGACCAAATTTCTTGGATTGACACCGAAATGTGAGAATTGTTCTCAAGTAAGAAAAGAGGTTACATATGTGATGGTAGCCAATATATCACCTGAACTTCAAAGGCAACATGAAAACATCCATGCCTATAATATGATTATGCATCTCAAAGAATTGTTTGATGAAATAGAATTTAGAGGTAGGAGACCTTTAAGGAATTGTTCCGCTGTAAGATAATAAATGATTTTTCAATTAACATCTTTGTTTTGAAAATGATTGGCTATATTGAGAAATTAGTTCAATTGGGTTTTATCATTGACCATGAGTTAAGTGTTGACTTAGTTTTGCAGTTCTTATCCTAAAGCTTTTTGCAATTCATTATGAACCATCACAAGAGCAAGTTAGATTATACATTGCTAGAATTACTTAATATGCTTAAGATTGTTGAAGGGGCTCTTAAGAAGGAAAAGGACTCAGTTCTTCTAGAATGTCTAAAAAAATGGATAAAAAGAATAAGGGTGTTGTCTCTAAAGCAAAAAAACCTACCAAGGGTATCAAAAAAGACAAGAGCATTTATCATCATTGTGGAAAGGAAGGACATTGGATGAAGAATTGCAAGGAATACCTTGCAACTGTGAAGGCAAAGAAACTTAATGAAGCTTCTACTTTAGATATGTTTATAATTGAAAAATATCTTACTACCTTGCATTATAGTTCTTGGGTATTAGATACCGAATGTGATTTTCATATTTGCAATTGCATGTAGGAACTAAAAAAAAATAGAAAATTAGTTGAAGGCAAAGTAGACCTACAACTCAGTAATGAAGCACGAGTTGCTGCATTAGATGTAGGAACTAGTTATGCATTAGTTGTAGAAACTAATTATTTTGTTTTGCATAATAGGTTGATAGTAGAACTTTATTATTGTTATTTTGTTCTGGTATTTTAAAATATTATTTCCATTTTATTTAGTATTAAATAAATTTAAATTTATTGTTGATGACAAATGTTGTTCTTTTATAATAATGATGGTTTTATAGATTTGATAACTATACAAATGGTTTTTATATATTTGAATTTACTATGCTCAAGTTCAATATAAACTGCAATAAAATTGAAACACATATTGGAATATGTATTACGAAACTTTGATTGGATCAAAGTGATTAATATTTGACTAAATATATCAAGGATTATCTAAAAGAGAATGAGATTCTCTACACCTTTCAAAACACTACATCTAGATGAAATACATTCCCAAGGTTAAAACATTAGATGTTTAGTCTGAACCTTAAAAAACATAAAATATCTATAAATTTAGTAGGATGTGTCATGCATCAATGAAATAAGAACCTCTCATGAAAGTTGTGAATGACATCTTGCTCATAATTCATAACTCTACCAATTACTTTGAAGTAATATATGATATTTATTTCAAGTAATGACTTGAAACTATGAACTTCATGTTCTAACCAAGTTTGAAACTTAGTTGATTCATCTGAAGAGGTAAAACCCAATGTATTTAAGTGGGTCTTTAAAAGCAAGACTGACATGAAAGATAATGTACAAATGTATAATGCAAGCTTTAAAGAGTAGGAATATTCAATTCTAGTGGTATAATCAATAGCTTTGATTTCATCAAAAAAGTGTATAATTCTTGTGTTTACAAAAGGTTTGTAAGAGTTGTGTCATTTTCATAATATTATATATAGATGACATACTATTGTTAAGAAATGACATATCTTTACTTTAATTGGTAAAGTTTTGACTATCCAATAATTTCTCCATAAAACAATTGGGAAAAACAACCTATATATTGGATATAAAGATTTATAGAGATAAATCTAAAAGGTTGCTTAGATTGTCTCAATCCTGAATATAGACTAGATGGCTTAGCATGAAAGAATTTAAGATTGGATTCTTATCTATTTTACTTGGAACACCTCCCTCTAAAGACATATATTCTAAGACATAAATTGAGAGAGATATGATGGAAATGGTATCCTATATCTGGCTAGAACATCCGTCAGTGGAGAAAGATAAACTAGAAGTTCAAAATTATTTAAATTAAGAGTTTTTCAATGAAATGTTGGATAATGAATACTAGTCAATATATGATTTATTCTAAATGGTAGTGCTTTGAGTTCCAAACAAGAGAGCACAACTGATTCTACAACTATTTTCATATAAATATATATTTATTATTAATAAAGGCTTAATTTATATTTAATATTCATATAATAATAGATTAATAAATCTAATATTTGATTTATTAATCTAGAGTAAAGATAAAGTATATGGGACAAAAATGTTTCGCAAAGAAAATTATAAAGTTGTTATAATTATAAGATTTATATTGCATCAAAGCATTGTTTCTAAAATGTTCTTGGTCGATACTCTCTTAAATACTGGATATTTATTAGAGTCGTAGAGAATGATATATATTATGTTATTTCTTTTATGAAATGAAGCAATTGTTCTCATAAGTTAAGGTATTAGGGATACCTAGAACTAATATGTAGGTGCTTGTCATAAGATATGTACACTGAACTGACCCGCATGAGAATTCCATATTGAGAGATCACATATGTCCATGAAAAAGGCTTACATTATGGTTGTGTAAGTGATCCTTATACTTGAAATCACTAAGTTAACTTATATAGAGAATGATATGTTTTGATCTTGTTACATATTATTTTAATTGAGGTAATGAAATGGTAGATATTGGTTATAACATAAATTATATGAAGGTATTTGAGTGATCAAGAGAGGATTCATCACTCTATGTGAATTAGAGAAAATGTTTTATCTGTTCTTAAATAGTATTAATTGAGAAATCATTGGTCGGGGTGAAATGAAATTTAAAAGGAGTTTCAAATCTTATTTAAATTATCAATAACTATTATGTAGAGAACAAACATAATTTAATATGACAAATATACTCCATATTTTTAATGTTAAATCAGAACATTATTGATGAAAGAATATTAATTACAAGGAGAAACCGATCACTAAAAGGTAAGTCAAATCACTAATGATTTTTTTAATATGTGGGGACACATTGCTAGACGATGCACCTGATCTACAAATATAAATTAATCAATTATTGAATTGATAATAAATTAAATTATTTAATTTATGTAATTATATTTAATGAGAATTATAATTTATATTTAGGCCAACATATTAGGAACTAATGAGTTACACACATTAAGAATTATTAGTCAGAAATTAAACTAGGATGATTTAATTAAGTATGACTTGACTAAAATATATTTTAGAAATTAAGAACTAGAATATAATTAATACATGGATTATATTTCTAGATCTAGAAAAATCAAGTAAGGACTTGATTAAGTTAATTTTTAAAATTGTCCTGAATATATAGATATTATTCAAGGGAAAAATTGATATTTTTTTTTCAATTTATAGGGTTTTTTAGATTTTCCTATAAATAGTAGATTATGCCTCTTATTTTTTTATGGTTGTTTATTAGACAAAAAATTTATACAATTCACAAAATAGAGAACTAATACTCTAGACATAACAATCTCCCTCCCTCCCTCCCTCCCTCATAAATAGGGATTTAAGAGATTTCTCATTGAAAGTTTGTATGGATTACTGTTGGAGGCCAAACAAGTGAAAAACTTGTGGTTTGTGACAACCCAGCCTTTAAAGAATTATTCAAAGCTGAAGAAGATTAGATCTTCAAGTAATAAATCCCCAAACATCTCTATATTTTTTTAACAGGATCTTAAAGACTTCTAAATATTTTTGTTTTTTTAATTTATGTTGTGTGTATGATATTTAAGAACCCAACATAAAAATAAAAGAGTTATAACAAAAAACTAGGGACCAAATGAAAAAACAAATATTTTTCATTTCTTTTCCCTTCCTTTTTCTTTGATTGAGTTTTCTTTGGGCTCATGTGAGATGAAGTTTAGGACTAAACAAAAGAGGTATAAAAAAATTAAGGACCAAGTCAAAAACTTTAATAGTTATCAAACAACCAGAGACTAAATAATAGAAAATTGACAGGGGAGCAAATTATAAGAAAAATTGGCAGCGTATGCAAAATACATTCCAACATGTGAGGAAGTAGTCGTGTTTGGGCGATGCGTGCAGCTTCCTTTGGAATCTGATAACTCCCTTCTCTGATGTCATCAAAATCATCTTGCCAACCCCTCTATCCACAACAACACACATCATTGATGAAGACATGAAGCGACTTTGGTGCCCTCTTTTTCTTCGTTCTCTTCTTTTCCCTCTTTCCTCTATCTCTCCCTCAATTTTCATGCAAGAGCTGGGAAAAAAAAATATTGTACCCGTCCACAATAGTTTGTGAGGGGAGTTATAGTGAATCCTCAACATGAATTATTATTATTTTTATTTCTAATATAGAAGATATTTGGGTTGGTGTTATTAATATTGTTTACAATATTATAAATTTTTAATCAAAAATTAAAAAACAAGATCTTCATATTTATAAATAAATTAAAAAAATATATGAATTAGTAAATCATAGGAAGAGTGATTAATGTTGAGTAAAGACTAAAATATGAATTTCTTTTTATATTTTGAGAAAACAAAACATGTTTTTTTAGTAGAAATATCATTTTTTAAAATTAAAAAATTATTATGACTTTGAAAGTAAGGTTTAATAAAAAAAAAATCATGGATCGATCATTTTTATACACCAATATAAATAAATATAAAAATAATAAATATGAGAAAATTATATAAATAAATACAATAACAAAATAGATATTTTATTCTTATTGAATATTAATGGAAAGATTTAAAAGAGAATTTACATATGATGTTGTTATATGATTATTTGTAAAGTAATTGTAAATATTACTATAAAAGCTTTATCGTTATTGAAAGCTATTACATAATTGAATCACTGTTTAAATATCATTTTAATAAATTGATGTAAAGATAATCTTATTTTAAAAAAAGGCAAGGACAACATAACAAAAAGGTCAGATATATCTTGGCGTGCAAAAGGAACTTGTGCGTCTAGCCCAAAACAATAAATCTAAGCAAACATGGGCCTCGAAGACTAGGCATGCACATCTGGTTTTTCTTGTTTGTTTGTTTTTTCATAAAGGGTTGGTGATATGTTATCCATCTTATTGGTTAGAACAGATGATACGTTGTCCACTTGGGTAAATATCTTATCATCCCCTAGTTCAAATTCTGACCATCAAAATTGGGGTTAGAGTTTTGTTAACCAAAAAAATCTTTTTCAACTTGTTTCTATCTGTAAACACCTAAAAAATATAACATGAGACATTATAAAATCCTTTTTTAACCTAAAACTTTATTTGAAAATCAAAATTAAATAAAAAAAACTTCTCTAGACTCAATCTACTTTTTTTTAGCAAAATAAAAACTTTATATCATCTCCATGAAACTTCTCTCTTTAACACAAACCTATTGACACCAACATTGATTTTTTTTCGTTGTCAAATATGCACAACATACCTCTTCCTCTCTCTTTCCATGTTTTGTTGACTTTTTTTTTTTTTCCATCTCTCAACACTCATAGATTGAAACATAAAAAAATAGAGTTTAGGATTGAAACATATACTATCAAAACTTTAGGGACCAAATAACACATCAACTGAAACTTTAAGGATAAATTGAAGTTTTCCGCACCTTATGAACACTGGACCCTATTTTATTTATTTATTTATTTTAGTTTGGTTTTTAATTATAACCTAAAATTATCTTTCATACTTTTAATTTAATATCAAAATGTTCTTCAACACTACCATATGTGAGAATATGAAAAGGTAGAAAACATTAACCTTAAAAAAAAACTAAAAAGCTTAGGGTTTTTTAACAATAAATTTTCACAATAGCTCCTCTCTTGAATTATTGTGGACTTCAGTAGTGATTTTATTTATTTATTTATTTTGATCATCAAAAATATATTTTTGATTTCATCCTTTATGTTATGTGTTTTTATGTTTTTCATTATTTGTTTATATTCTTTACATTTCTTTGAGCTATTAAGGTTTTGATAAAATTTTAAAACTTGATTGTGAGTTAATTTAATGAGGTATGATTTTAATTTGTAGCATTGAGACATAATTAGAAGAATAAGCGAGCTCAGCAACTCGTGTGGATAAAATAAAGAAACTTCTAAGCTGCTTTACCACCTCTCTCTCTCTGTCACTACAAAATATCACTCGCCGGAAACATTACGGACGATGTCGTCTCCGTCTCCGGGAGTTTCTCCGGTCCCCTTCAACTCCACCCCTCCGCCGCCAGTATCTAACCTCACACCTCCGCCTCCGCCTCCGCCTCCGCCTGACACGACCAACCAAACTGCTTCTCAGGCACCTCCACCGACGAACTCGAATGGTACTCTAACGCCGCCGTCATATCCAAGTGGATCTCCGGGACCGGCAGGGCCGTCCCCGCCGGTACTGTCGGCGTTGATAGTAGGAGTAGTGTTAGGTGTGCTGGCTGGTGTGGGTTTTTCTGTTTGTGTGTACCGGAGGAAGAAAAGGAAGGAAGCGCAGAGATTGTTGCTCGCTGGCCAACCTTCGCAAGTAGCTAGCAAAGGTTTGTTTTGGTTTCTATTGACTTTGAATTGCATACAATGTGCATTTGTGCTTGGATTCTTGATTTGTTTCGTTTCTTGTTGTGTACTATACGCTGTCCGATTCCAATCGATCGCTTTATACAATTTCGTTTATGGTTTTGTTTGGTTTCGCGCTTAAACGTTAAAGACTTGTGTTATTCAATGTGATTTGTAGAGATGGCTGATACAACTCGAATGCATAAACTGTCGTCCCTTTTAATTTTTCCAACAATTTATTTTTGATGTTTGTTGAACTGTTCAAGCCGCTCTTGTCAATTACCTTGCTTTTTATGTTTCTATGCTCTTTTTAATGCCTCCAGATGATGATTGGCAGCACAATACTGCTCCCCCTCCGGACAATAAAATGATGATGTGGCCGAAGCTCACTCATCCGCAAGGAACTCCTCCGAGTAACCAACTGCCACCAATGCCTGGTATTTTTGCTGAACATCCTTCGACAAGCAGCAGCATGGGCTCTGATAAGCAATTTCCACCACCAACTCCTGGAATTGCTCTTGGATATTCACAGAGCACTTTTACTTATGAAGAACTAGCCATGGCCACTGATAATTTCTCCGAAGCCAACCTCCTTGGTCAGGGTGGTTTTGGCTATGTTCACAAGGGAATCCTTGCTAGTGGTACGGTGGTTGCAATTAAGCAGCTTAAATCTGGGAGTGGACAGGGGGAGCGTGAATTTCGGGCCGAGATTGAGATTATTAGCCGTGTCCATCATCGACATCTTGTTTCATTATTTGGTTACTGCATCGCTGGAGCCCAAAGAATGCTTGTTTATGAGTTTGTACCCAACTACACCTTGGAATTTCATTTACATGGTGAGTCCTTTTTTTTAAAAAAAATTATTATTAAAATTTCCTTATTACTAAGAGCTCCAAGATATAAAGCCTGCAAAAAGAAAATCAACGTCAAAATCCATCTGCCATTCTAATGCTTATTTTCTTAGTTCACTAAAAAATACACATCCGTGTCTGCTTGTGAAAATATATGGCTGTAAAATTCTGACAAGCGAGGGTGGTTTCCTGTTCCACGTTTCCTCTCTCACACCTGTAGTTAAGAAAAAGCATCAGTACTCCATTTTATTTTATTGACTTTGTCTATTGGCACAGAAGGGAATTTGAGTAAGCTCTGGAGCAGTTGGGGGAGGGACATGGACTAATTTTAATTTTCTGAAAATAATAAAGGGGGGAAAGTGTAACGAAACGAATGTCAAAGTGATTCTTTATCATTTAATGGAATCAACTCTGTGTTGGCCTTAATAGAAGTTCAAAATATATGGTGTAAGAGTAACGTTAGAGTGAAGAGTGATTTAAGGACAAACTTTTCATGCTAGAATATGGTATCATCGTCTAACCAAAAGATATAGTACATATCAGAGAATGGGAGACCAACCATGAACTGGTCAACAACAATGAAGATTGCAGTTGGCGCTGCAAAAGGATTGGCATATCTGCATGAAGACTGTTAGTATTTTTGCCTGCTACATTTAGCTTGTCCATTTTTCACGTTTAAGCTGTTTATCTCTGAGTTCCCATCGCTTTTTGTGGTAAAATATGTTTCAGGCCAGCCTAAAATCATACATCGAGATATCAAGGCTTCTAATATTCTTATTGATCATAGCTTTGAAGCAAAGGTAGGGTTTGTGTCATTTAAAATGTTTCTGTAATGATTATTGGTCATTTTTTTGATAAACTTGGATTTTTTTTTCCAGTGCCCACCAAATTGACTTTTGAAGTTAAATCCCAAATATCAATGAACACGATCTTAATTTGCCTCCTTGCCCTCCCTTCCTGACGCTGACAATTGACAAAAGGTCGTGTGTTATTCTAGACTTCAAAGGAGTTTTGGATATCTCTTTCATACAAGTTTTTGAACAGAATTTCTTTAAAATGGAGTATTATAATTGAAAAATGATGTCATTATGGTAGTGATGTGGGACAATCAATGAGTGAAAGCAACACAACACCCCAGAGAACAACTCTCAGAAAACTCATTTTATTTGATTGATCAATATTCATAGCGTAGCATGACTTGAGTTACTAGCTAGGGTTCTTAATTATACGCATAAAAGAAAATAAAAATACAAAAGCCAAGTCCTAATAGGAGTAGAAGAACTCAAAACATAGAAAAATCTAAACCAAATAGGATAGCTTGAAATGTACAGTAATTGTAAATATTTGAAATAAAATTCTTCAGCTTATCATAAAATCTAGAATACAAAGCTACAATTCCTTAATACTCACATACTAAGTACCAATTTATTCTTTCTTCATTCTCCTCAAGGTCGAACTGTGACTGAAAATATTAAAAATTTATGTTTTACAAAAGTTTGTGAAAACTTGTGGCCCTTGATTCAGATTGCTGTGTAAAACTATACAGGTTAATATTATTTATTCTATTCAGTTTCCTTGATGTTAAATTATATAATTGATGAGTATACCTGGATTCTTTTTGTTCAGGTTGCTGATTTTGGACTTGCCAAACATTCTTTAGATACGGAAACTCATGTCTCAACTCGAGTGATGGGAACTTTTGGGTAAGATGGGCTTGTCATATTACTGGTGAATAGTTAAGATTGTGCCATGTAATCTAGTTTGGGAAAAAATTAAAAACAAAAGAGTAAACGGTTTGGGTTCTCTTCCATCACCTCTTCCCCTCTGCTTTTCATTTACTATGTGGGAAAATTACTTGAACAATTTCTAAATGCACCATTCCAATTGCAGTTATATGGCACCAGAGTATGCCTCCTCTGGGAAGCTTACAGCGAAGTCAGATGTCTATTCCTTTGGTGTTGTGCTTCTAGAGTTGATTAGTGGGCGTCGGCCTGTTGATAGAACTCAATCCTTTATTGATGATAGCATAGTTGATTGGGTATGTATTTGTTCCTCAGCGTAGCTTATAACAGTACAAAATTATCAAATTAATCACAGTATCCTAAGTGAGAATTCATTGTTTGTAATTTGGCAATGTTAAGGACCGAATCACAAATCACCCCCTCCCCCTAAAACTAAAAACATGTCGATATCCAGGTTGAATTTCAGTGTTTTGCAGACTTTAACTTGCTTATGACAATGCTTATTTACTATGTATGTATGTTGGTGATTGGTGAAAAGATTAGTATAGCCCATGTTATTTTTTGCAATAGTGGGTAGAGGTATCCAATTGCTGGTCACTGGGATTGAGTTGAATCCTATCTTCATGGCAATTGAGATCTTTTAAGGCACTGGATGCATTTGTTCTTGTATCATTTTCTTTTAGTGGTATTCTTAAGTTAAATTATTAGGACATTTAGGTAATGAACATACAAGTTAAATATTGAAAAGGGATTGTTATGCAAAAATAACACTCTTTCATGAATAACCAGGCAAGGCCTTTGCTCAAGCAAGCTCTAGAAGATGGCAACTTTGATGCTGTTGTTGACCAAAAACTGCAGGACTATGATTCTAATGAAATGATCCGAATGATTTGTTGTGCTGCAGCTTGTGTACGTCATTTGGGACGGTTTCGGCCGCGAATGAGCCAGGTAATTCCACAAGCGCTGAGTATACTGCTTTTGATCGTGAATAGGTGTGTCTACTTTATTCATTCCTTATTGATTCAAAGTTGAATAGCTTCAATTCTTCCAATGAAGTTTTGCATAAACTAGTCAATGCCTTTTCTTTCATGATCTTGTCACCATGAACTTTTTTCTGAATTATTTGTTGAAGCACTTAAAACACGTATCCAATATTTTAGAAGTGTTCCAAATTTCCAGTTTTGGTTGGAATTGTGATATATATATATATATGAGATATTGCAAGTTTGACTTTCACCAGAACCAATACTGTTTGGAATCTAAAATATTTGAACTACACTCTATATGCTGGCGTGTAACCCTTCTGCATTTTGTGCAAAGCAGATAGTTCGAGCTCTGGAAGGAAATATGCCTCTTGGTGAACTGAATGAGGGGATCACTCCTGGGCCTAGCATGGTATACAGTTCTGCAAGCTCAGATTATACCAATCGCCAATACGAGGAGGACCTGAAGAAATTCAGAAAGTTAGCACTAGAAAGTCCTGAGCATGATAGCAGAGTGAACCCACTAGCAAGTACAAGCAGCCAAGAGTGCACTGAACCCACAAGCGAGTCTGGTCGGAATCCATTCCGCTCACGCACAGAAGGCCAACAAACTAAACCAGAGATTGATTCACAAAGAAAGGAGGAAAACATCAAAGATACCTAGGAAAGGTCTTAAACAGCTGACTACATCACATTCCTTGGTTTGTCAAAAGTCATGCCTACTCTGGACAAACCACAATTTTGTCGCCAAAATGAGGTTGATGGATGAGGTATAGATAGAGGCTACAAAGGTTCAAATTTCACGCGCACAGTTGAACTCAAATTCCATGGTTTAACTGCATTGGCCTCGTGGGTTCATTTTTCTGGACAATAATTAGGGTAGGTGAAACCACCACCGTTACTATTCTTTATATTTGATTACTCCCTTTAACTGCTTGTTTGTATATTCATGGAGTACGTGGAATTTTATTGGATGCCATCTAGCTAGCTCCTTTTTTGGCCAGGAGATAGCAAATTAATTAAATTAAATTAAATTAATCTATCATTTCGACTTCTTTCCTTGTTTCTTCTTAATAACTTAATCAATTTACATAATCCCTTTCCCTTCATAAACTTAAGGTGGCTTACAACTACGAGCAGAAGCAGCAAGCTCATGCACTCTTTCCTTGTCAATTCCAGTGCAGCAAACCGAGTTGTTCTTGAGACAACAAATGGCCTTCTGTTTTTGCTCAAGTTAAGCCCAAACCCACCAGCATGTAGGAATCTGAGCAAAGCAACGGAAGAATATTCTGCATGAAAGAAAATTCAAATAAAAATCAAAAGAACCATTGAAGAAGTTCAAAGTTCTTATCAGTCACCAAAGAAAATAGAACAAACCATTCATATGATGGAAGGAAATCAGTTTTGGCATATCATGAAATCTCAACCATTCCCACTTTAACTATTTCAGAGTATCGCTACCATCTACTTTAGCTTATACATTTATATTGCGTCTGCAAAATGATTTTGCCAAGTGGGGTGATGTCGCTAAAATAAAAAATAAAACCTCCACTCTTAAAAATACATGTAAGAGTGGGAGTACGGTTTAAAAATATATGTAAGAGTGGGAGTACGGTTCGTTTCCACCTAGAGTATTTAGTCTAATTTTGTGCTATATGAATAAAAATGGAGGAGGTTTGAGTGTGACGAAAACAATTTTAAGAAAACAAATAAAAAATAAGTTAAATTAAAATATCAAAATTAGTCAAAAGAACAAATCGTGGTTTAAGTCAACATTTACCATCGAGTTTTTTACAACTAATCATCGATGAAAATATATATTTATTTATACTTTTAATATTTACCATTGGAACTATTTTTCTATCTCTCTTTAGTTGCGATCAATTAGAAAACAATCAATCTAATTAATCCTAACTACTAAACAACTTAAGACAAGCACTAAAAATCTAATCTAGTAATATCCTTAAGAATTAAAGAGATTAATGAAGCTAAACAACACAAGCATAAGCGATTGCATTTAATTTAGTCGAATATTCTTCCTAAAATTTACTTATTTTTTACGCAACAAATCATTAACCTTAGTTGCTTCACAGATTAAAGAGATCAAACAATTACAGACATGGTATTTAATCTAGCAGTAGATTGCAACGAATAATAAACTAGTAGGCCTCCTAGTAATTAAACAAGACAATCATGAAAATAGACATAAAAGAACATTTAATACTCAAAACATAAATTGAGAAATGAAAACAAATTAGATCTCATACTTTTATTGATTTCAAGGCTTTCGTTTCCTTTGACCAAATAAAAATTTAGTTACATAGTATCATGATGAAAACTCGAAGGAAAAAAAAAATAGAGAAAAAAGAAGAGAGAAGTCTGATCTAATGCCTTTTTTTTCTCTTTTACATATTTTCCCCCTTTTAAAAGCCTACAAAATCTCCTAAAAATACTCTTAATATTATCCTTCATTAATAACCATCAAATCTGAATATTTAATGAAATTATTAAATAATAAAATAAAGTTCTAATATGATAAGCAAAGTAATGTCTTTAGTTGTAATGCATGCACCAAATCTGGAAGCTTCCGAAAATAAATCACATCATATCAGATTTGTAAGCCAAAAAATGTTCCAGCCTGTTGAAAGTACAAGTGCAGGGATTTCATGCCTAACTTTGACCTCGATAAGTATCTCTCAAAACTTAAAAAAATGAAAGTTGTATAGATATTTCTTAGGGTTCCATACATTTTGAATAATCTCAATTAGAGCTCGGATGAGAGAGTTATGACTAGATTACAAAGCTATATCAAAACTGTCAAGAATAGCCCAATTAACTTTGTTTTGCCCTTAATGTCTCTATTTGAATCATAAATTGAAATATAAAAATAATAAGTGCATTTAGACATCAAATAAGTATAAAATACCAAACATTACAAGAAAAAAAATATGACATTTTAAATTAATTCAATAGAAGCTCGGATGAAAGAGTTATGACTAGATTACAAAGTTATGTCAAAATTATTCAGAATCGTTCAATTAACTTCGTTTTGCCCTTAACGTCTCTATTTGTATTCTAAATCAAAATATAAAAGAAATGAGTACATTTAGACTTCAAATAAATATAAAATACTAAACATCACAGGAGAAAAATATGACATCTTGCATTCTCATCACCAAGATCCAAGTTTAATGGGCCCAAACCCCACAAGGGCCCAAAACCTCCCTCAAAGATCAAAAAACATTCCTATGGGCTCGGCTACCATGCCCAAGCCCAAACTTCTTCCAAGGTGCATGGGCTCGAGTATGGTAGCCCAAGCTTATATTAGGAGTACACCCGAGCTCAGGCATGGATGCTCAAGCCCACCATCTGAGCGCACGCCTAGTTGGTGCTAGGTGTGCAACCCAACACCCCCGTGGGCTCGGGCTACCATGCCCCAACCCAACGTGGTTGGGTCCAAGCACCGCTTCTAGATTTATTTTTCACCTCTAATGGGCTCGAGCAACGCATCATTTAAAAATGTTTTAGGACCCCATGCAGGTCCCGTAATATTGTATATTGATCCCACACGTATTATTTTGAGTAGAATACAACTCAAAATATCATAAAGGTGAAATTATATTTTAGTCTTTCCTCTCCACAAAAAGACAAGACTTATAGGCTATAAACACACAATGAATCATTCAATCTCAAGGTTCACAATCTTTTCATTCTTGACACTTTCAACATATATATTTTCAAAGTCTATCTCTCTAAAATATCTTCACGTTTTCTCTCTTTATAAAGTTACTGACTTAAACATCTAAAAGTCCCTACATCCATCAAACAAAACCTTTTGCAAATACCAACTATGAACCATCTAGCCTTTTCATATCAAGCCACTGGATATCTTGGCTAGGGAGAATGAATCATATTGTTTGAACTAAGAGATTAATAGATTATTCAACACATTAACCTTACTCTTAAGCATCTTGGATTTTGGAACTCATAACTAATAATAAAAAGAGTGACATGGCTATTCATACTAATGAACTGAAGATGCCAAATTCAAATGGTGGTGGCGAAAAAAACAGTGAAGTAGTAGCATATTTATTTATGGAAAACTAATAGATAACATCAACAATCAATTAGTTCGTGACAAACTCAATACAAAGACACAAGGCATATCGTGTACTGCAATAATATGCATGATCAAATTCACAAAACATTACTTGCTAAAACTACCATCAATTTTTTAAAATACTTTCACTTGAAAATGCATTAAAATGATATTTTTTCTTTAGTTTTTTTTTAATTTTTGACATTAGCACATCAAAATCATAGAAAACACTAAAAAAATATCAATTTAATATTTTTTTTAATTTAAAAACACTTTTAAAACGTATTCAAACATAGTTTTAAAAGTAAAAATAAATGGTGCCTAAATTGACAAGAAATGTCCATAAAGCAATTTTGAGTTTATAATTTGACTAAGAAGATAAAAGTTTAATCTGGGTTCTTGATTTGTTTTCAATTTAAAGTTTTTATTTTTTGAGTTTTGAAAAAATAATAATTTGCTTTTTAATTAAAATAGAGATTTCATCAACATGAGTAGAGAAAGTAACACCTTAACAAAAAAAAAAAAAAACCTTTTGATAAATTAATAGATTATTTTTGTTTGGAAAATAAAATTAAGAGAGAGAATAATTTTGTTAATTTGAAGAGAGAGAAAACGATTGGTAGTTTGTTAATTTAATTATTTTATCATATTTAAAGATTTTTTGTTCACCCAAAGTATAATTTCTTGAGCTAAAAGATATTAAACGTAATTTTTCTAATAATAATAGTAATAAAAAAAACCTTACGTTCCTAATAGAAACCATGCTGCTACATAACCGACTTTGTTGATAATGACACTACCGCTTATATTATTTTATCGTGGCCCTTATCCATTTTATGACGGGCATTCTGGGAATCAGGAAATTCGACAAGGCGGCTGCCGGCTGGCATCTTGCTGCCGCGAATAATGATAGGGTGGCATCCGGTGGTCGATAATGATATAAATTATATTTTATAATTAAATTAAATTTTTTAATAAAATATTATAATTTTAATGATTAAGTGGTTATTGGTTTGAAATTTATTATTATTTTTTATTTGATAAAAAATAAATATAAAATAATATATATTTATGCAATTTTTAAGTTCAAAATATTTTGATATAAAAAAATAATATAAATTATATCTTTAATAAATTATTCAATAATTTAAAATTTTAAAATATTAAAAAAAAAAAACAAAATTAATTACATTTTCTAAATTTCTCCTCCCTCTAATTCAAGCCTGTTAGCAAAGGTAACAGGCTAACAGCCTCTCTCTCTCTCTCCCCCCCCTAAAAACAAACCATAATTTTCTGAACTAAAAAAAGAAAAAGAAAAACAGAATTTCCTTCTCAAAAAAAGTTCCTTGAAGAATCAATGGCAACTCGTAGACGCATGCTCTTGAAGGTTATAATTCTCGGTGACAGCGGGTACTCTTAATCACTTTTCTCTCGCCTTATATTTATATATATATATATATATATATATATATATATATATTTGATTTTTTCTTTGGCTAATGTGATTTTTGTTTTTGATAATTTATGCAGGGTAGGCAAGACGTCACTAATGAATCAGTATTACTCTTCAGAAATCTTCTTAAGATTTTTTGTTTTTCATTTGGATTTGTTTTTCAATAACGGGTGTGGGTTTTTTTAGGTATGTGAATCGAAGGTTCAGTAATCAATACAAGGCGACGATAGGAGCTGACTTCTTAACCAAAGAAGTCCATTTTGAGGATAGATTGTTCACATTGCAGGTCCCAAACACGATTTCTTTTCTATTTTTTGAATTTTGATCTCTGTATGTATTATAATTTGTTGTCTCCTGGTTTGTTTATTTATTTATTGTTGTTAGATCATTGATTATATTATATATTTATTTCCAAATTTGTGTTATTAAGCTGAGGGTTCAGCTAATTGTGGATAATTATTACTTGTAGCTATTATTAATTGTTTCAAGCTAATAGTTCAGAATTTATAACTAGTTTAAAATGGTTCTTACGTGAATAAGCAAGCAACCGGTTTAGACTTTAGATAGAAACATGGTATGGAAGGAATTAGGTAGTAGAAAGCATGAAACTTGAAGAACATTGCCTGTTGGTGGATGTGTTTTGCATGCAAGTGTTTCAGTTTCCTGGGTACTTGCAATTTCAAATACTTATAGTATGTTGAAGCCAGTATTCAGAAAGGAGAAGAGGATGTTTGATGTATTGGGAGAACGCGAATGAGAGTGATTTAATAGGTTGCATCCTGTATTTAGATGGTTGAAGGGCGATATAGAAATAAGTGAGATCCAATAGTTTGTTTGCTATAATTGTGCTTTGAGGTATCAGGACCAAATTTTCTGTTGATGTGATTGCTTAAACAAATTCATGATTTGAAGCTCCGGTCCAAACTCTTAGTTGAGTGGTTGTCATAATGATGGTAGGAAGGAGGAAAAAAAATGTCACAGTTAATTTGAAAGAGAGTTTTAGTGAAAAATAACTGTAGGTTCTTTTGACCTCAGATGATAATCAATATTCAGGGACATGATATTTTACTTCAAGACCTCCCATAAGTCAATCATGGCATGACTTAAGAGTGGAAATACTTGGTCGTGCAATCTAAATAACTTTGTTGTTTGCCTTGATACTATATGTGCAGATATGGGATACTGCAGGACAAGAGAGGTTTCAAAGTCTTGGAGTGGCTTTCTACCGTGGTGCAGACTGTTGTGTTCTTGTGCATGATGTGAATGTCATGAAGTCATTTGAGAATCTTAATAATTGGCGAGAAGAGTTTCTGATTCAGGTGGTTATTTGCTAATTGGCTGGACAGATTTTTCATAGTTCATAAACAATCTCTGAAGATCATATTTTGTGGTATTAATCTGCAGGCTAGCCCATCCGACCCTGAAAACTTCCCATTTGTTGTGTTGGGGAACAAGATAGATGTTGATGGAGGCAATAGTCGAGTGGTAAGATGATCTTTTGTTTTCATGACTCGTGTGTTTTTCCTCATGTTTGAGAAAATTTCATAAAATGTGTGACTTCGTAATGTTGTTGAGCGGCAAAATACAACTCTCTTATGTAGAGACCTCTAGGAAAAAAGATTCCTCATTGACGTCAATTTATCAACTGTAGGTTTCTGAGAAGAAAGCGAAGGCATGGTGCGCTGCTAAGGGAAACATACCTTACTTTGAGACTTCCGCAAAAGAAGGCTTCAATGTGGACGCTGCATTTCAGAGTATAGCAAAAAATGCTCTTAAGAATGAACCTGAAGAAGAAATGTAAGTGTAAAAGAAGTCCACTGCACTTGACAGCCACTTTCCGATGAATTGTCTTTCACTTGATATAAATTTTTCTGCTGAAGCCAAGTAATTTTTAAGCAATACTTGCTTTATTACCCTATTACATTCTTGTCAAATGGGAAAAATCCAAGGAATCAGATTGCAACTTTTTATCAACTTAACCAATCATACTTGTCATGAAATGCTAACTAATTGTGTTGTATTTGTTTGTTGATGATGAAAGATACCTTCCTGACACCATTGATGTTGCGGGTGGAGGGCGACAACAAACGTCCACCGGGTGCGAATGTTGAAAGAACTTCCAGACCAGCTCTGTTTATTTCCATTAGCAACACAAGTTTCATCACTACGTTATTATTCGGTCAGGTCATTAAAAATATTATCTTTGCATCGTAAAAGTGGCTCTGAAAGCATAATTGTATTTCGTCGTGACGTGTCCTTGAATTTGTATTCAATCTTGTAATCACAATCCATTTGGATTACTATTAAGCATATCATCTGCACTTAGTACAAGAACACTGCTCCCTCGATGATAGATAATTGTATCTAAGGTGTTTTTTTGTTTTTGGTAATGATAGATATCCGGATTAAATTGTGTATATCTTGATTAATTATATAAAATCCTAATAATAAATGCAAATCAACCTTGCCATTTATACACAAGTTTGAAATCAAAGCACAATTTCTTGAACTCATTTGCTAACTAGTAATTAAAGTTACTGATGTTAATAATAAAATATAAAAAATATAAAAAAATTATTTTATTATATTTTCAAGAAAAAAAACACTTTAAAAAGCTATTTCTATTTCAAATGCCCCTGTATTTTATAGAGGCCGTAAAAGAAGGCACGAGATTACAAGACCAGATCCTTCGTCCTTGTCTGGAAAACGAAAGCCTTGAGGACTTTGCCCTTCCACCCGAGCCTTGAGGACTTTGCCCTTCCACCCGACTTATCAAAGAAGCCTTTCTTAACCCTGATGGGTGTATCTTAAGTGGTCAGTCCTTAAATTTGCTCTCTAGAGGTCACCAGTTCGAGTTTCACAAACCTCAGAGCCACTAGAGGCTTATATGGTCGTTAACTTTAGGGCTCGTGGGATTAGTTAAGGTGCGCGCAAATTGATCTGGACACCCACGTTAACAAAGAAAAGAAGAAAAAGAAGCCTTCCTTAGAGCAACCACTGTCGTCAAGTCACGTGCCACCTCTATCTTCACTGACTAAGAAGAATCTGATGATTGCATCCAAGATCCCGGGCTGGAGCAAGCTAGAGACGCTTATGACAAACAAAGTGTGCCGCTGGTTCCGGGAGCCTTGGATATGTTGGTGGGAGTAGAGGAGGGAAATGAGATGCTAGGGTCATAGATGAGTGGTTGTTTGGGTGATGAATAAAGAAGAAAGAAGAGAATGAAAATGAGGAGAGGTGAGTGCTATTATTAAACTCGGCCCGGCCCGGCAGGTCGATCCGGTGGCCGAACCGGTTCGGGTTTAATAAAAGACCGGCTGTGGCAACAACCCCGCCAAACCCGGCGACCCGGAGGGTCGACCCGGGACCCGGGCGACCCGGGCGAACCCAGATGAGACCCGGTTTTTTTTCTTTCAAATGTGGGATTTGAAACCCATTAGTATATATATACTCTATGTTCCCAAGAAAAAAATCATGTTTTTTCAATGTGGGATAAAAAACCTTTTGGTTTAAATACTTCAACTTAAAAGGATAACATAATATCTTTTCAATGTGGGATTTGAAGCCCTTTCATATATATACTCTATGTTCCCATGAAAAAAGTTATGTTTTTTCAATGTGGGGTTTGAAACCCATTAGTATATATATACTCTATGTTCCCAAAAAAAATCATGTTTTTTCAATGTGAGATAAAAAACTTTTTGGTTTAAATACTTCAACTTAAAAGGATAAAATATTATCTTTTCAATGTAGGATTTGAAATCCTTTCATATATATACTCTATGTTTCCATGAAAAAAGTTATGTTTTTCTAATGTGGGATTTGAAACCTATTAGTATATATACTCTATGTTTCCAAGAAAAAAATTATGTTTTTTCAATGTGGGATAAAAAACTTTTTAAAATATTCTTTTAAACTTCATAATATGTATAATCTATATTTACATGGACTTTTTCATTTGAAATATTAAAACTTTAATTTTTTTTAATTTTTCTGGGTTAATCCGGGTTGATCCGGGTTGACCCGTGAATCCCGGGACTCGGTCCCTTGGCCGAGTCAATCCTCGAGCCGGGTTTAATAACTATGGAGGTGAGGGGTCAAATTTTGACTGAAGGTTTTATGTAAAAGATAAAAAAGTTTATCCTGCTTTTACTTTGGATTTTGGTAGTAGTTTAATTTTGTAAGAAAATAAATGTTAGTGTTGGAAGAATAGCAATTTGTAAAAATCAAATTTTGAGTTTTCCTTTTTCATAAAATACTTGAATTGTATTTTTAAAATTTTTAAATTTTATTAAATTTTAAATTAATAATTTTTCAATATTTTTTATTATTTTAATGTACTGATATTAAAAATATAAAAAATATTATTTTAATATATTTGTAAATAAAAAAACACTTTAAAACAAAATTTCACTATAATACCAAACACTCTACGAGTTTGTTTTATTTTTGTGATCTGGTTCTTCAAAATTTGCTTTTATAGGAAAGTTGTGCAACGAGGATTTAACCTGCAAAATATTTAGTATATCTACCATATGGATTATGTTTACAGGTCTCTTTCGAAACCCAGTTTTAATGCCTTTAGTTGTGAATGTTTCAAGTGCTTGACAGGATCTGCTAGAGGTTCTCTCAACGACGCAACCATGAGTGGACTTCAATGCGTATTTGGTATTGTAGAAGTTTTTGTGGTTATAATTTAAAAAAAATTATTTTATAAAAAGTACTTTTAGTTAAAGTTAGTTTGATATTTATATATATTTGATTAAAACTATGGTTAAAATTGAGGTTGAATAAAAAATAATTTAATTTGTTTGGTTAAAAATACTTTTTAAATTGAGGTTATAAAATAACTATAACTAATATATATATATATATATATATATATATTATGGTGGAGGCGGGGAGGCTGGGCCCTGTCAAGGAAATTTTTCCCGGCCTCTCCCTTTGTAAAATAATTAAAATTTTATTTTTTAAAAAATATTTTTTTTAATTTGCCCCCCTTAATTTTTTCTTCTTGCTCTGCCTGTGTGTGTGTATTAATGGTTTTAAATTTAAATATTGTAGATTTAACTACTACTATTACATCATGAAATAAATAATACTTTATATAAAATATTTTTTATTGTTCCATTAAACTATCTACAATTCCATCACGTACAAAATTCATCCGACAAGAACTACAATTTTCATGATTTTTTGAACGTGCAATAAAATTAGGTAAAATATTATCAGGAATAAAATTGAGATTACAGTGCGAGTAAATTTAATTCACTCTAAACTAGTTTTTCAAAAAATAAAATAAAAAATACTGTTCACGTGAACAGTGCGAGTAAATTAAAATTCACTGCACTGGTTTTTCAAAAAAAAAATACATTGTTCACGTGAACAATGCAGAGAAGAAAAGCAGCTGAGAGCTGCTTTGCTTTTACCTGCGTTTTAAACGCAAAACTCAATGGGCCCCATCAAGAATAAATTGCGTTTTAAATGTTACCAAATAATTGTCTGGCTGTGGTTGCTTGAAACGCAGAAGCAATCACGTAAACAAACGGATTATTGAAGGTGGGTGCAATTTTTATAACGCTAATTTTTTGAAAAGTTACCTTTCGTGATGATGACACTGATAATCAAGGCGGAGTCTTTTACAAGGTTTTGGTGGGCTGTAGTATAGGTAACAGCCTTAATAACAATAATAATTCTTATAGCAAACTTAAAAAATTAATTGGTTCACACTTTTCTTACAGCAAAGTGTAAGAAACCTAAACAACAATAAGGCTGTTACCCGGGCAAACTTAAACAACAATAATTAATTAGCTGCACGCTTTAATTTTATCTTTTACAACAAATCTATCTAAACATAAATAACTGATTGATTCGCATGCCTTCCAAGTAACTTGGAATTTTAGCTCTTTTCTTCTCAACAATATACAATTTTAACTTGAATTTTAAAAAAGAATATATACAGAGAGCAAAAAGAGTGTAAAATCATCAGATAAGAATTTACAAACCTTAACTTTTCATTTTGAATTCAATGTTTCACATTCATTGCAGTAAACTATACCCTAGAAATCTAATAGTTTGAATACGTTTAGTTTTTTTGATACTCTAATAGGTCTCAATTCAATTTTTCCAAATGTATTCTTGTAAAAAAACCTTGATTTGGTTAGTAATATAGGTCATGTTAAAGTCAATAGCTTTGTGAGAAATTATTGCGCTGAAAGGAATGGTGAAGCTGGGTCTAATGAATAGACTGAAAATATAAAATATTTAAATGAGTCAGAGAATGTTATTTATACTAGTAAAGGTAATACTATAAGGTTAGTTACGTCGGGAGTTGATAACCATGTTATTATTGATGGGCTAAAAAAGTTAATGTTGAATACTTTTGTTGCTACAAAGATAGTTGAGATTGTTAAGAGGTGGAAATGGGAGCCAAAATTATAGACCCAATTTGAGATGATAATATTATAAATTTTCGTAAATATTTTAATAAAAAGCTTAAAATTGTTAGTGGAGTAAATGGAAAGATGCTAACGCGCTAGTACTAAAATTTTGATAACCATGTTAAAATTTTTATTTTTATTTTGAATTTTATATACTTTAAATTTTATTTTTTTTATTTTGTGTTATTTATTTAAATTAAAACTTATTATTATCTTGATAAATTTAAATATCTGAGTGAATAATTGATTTAAAAAATAATTTATCTATATTTATATTATAATCTAGGACATGAAAAATACCTGGCTCCGCAGTGATAATAGTGTATTTGCCATGTTTCTACAATGTTGCTTCTTGGTACAATATGGATGCGAAGGGAATTCTGACCTGAGAGGACTCTGACTCCATGGAAAGTGAAATCTTCACCGGAGCAGAGGTCAATATGGCCGATAACAAGTCCTGAAATATTCTAGTTGAGAAGATATCCTGTTCACTGTCAGGTTTGCTTGTTATTTGAAGATTTGGAATGGGTGGTGCCTGTAGTGTATAATTCGGTGGAGCACGCGAGGTTTCTTCTCGGTTACTAGAATTTATCCGAATTGGCTTTAGAAATAGACGGCCAGGGTTCTGATGCTAACACTTTTTTCTTTCCTGGAAAACCACATTGAAGATTCGGTGTGCTTTTGGCTTTGCAAATGTATCAAGATCTAGAGACTATAAGGCAAACTAGTTTGATTCTTTTATCATTAGAATGCGTAATTCATACATATTGGCGAGCAAGCCTTTCTCTTAGTTTACTTGCAATATCATGGAAGACAGTGCGTCCATCATGTAAGCCTCCTCTGGGGTATTTCACCAGCCCTGAGTTTCTTGTGGTTCTACGCCTGGATGTCAGAGAACATGCGATTGAATCTTATACCTCTGGTTTGCCATGGTAACTGGTTTTCTACTGGGAATCAACCCTTGGAAGTTGGAGCCAAAAGCTTTGAGATGATGGCAAACCGGTCATGGTGTGAAAAGTTGAAAAAGCATATAGATTTCAGTGGCTGCAATTCTACTTTCGCTAGACATAGCAGGAACCTTGCCTGAGAAGCTCTTTGTACAGGATTGCCAACATCTTTATCTGTCATTTGGCTTTCCTGTGAAGCCTGCAATATGTCCTCTTGCATGTAGCTGGGCCATCTGGAATCTTGGATTAATCAAAATGGTAAACGCTAGAAAAACCTCCACTTCCAAAGCCAAAAAAAACATCAAGCTGTCAATTTCTCGGAAACCTTTTGCATTATTGAAAAAGACAATTACTTTAAGCACCTAACATGATCCATCAAAGCCTAATGTGTGGTTCAATATGATTGGTGGTGATGGATTTGTAGCCTCATCCCCTTGACCGCATTATTCATGTAGGTAACCAAGAATCCTTGGAGCAGGGCCAGGGATGGTGCTTGTATGGCGACTTGTGTGAATAATTAGGATTACTGTATACTCCAATCACGATCTGATGCGATTTTCATTGCGAAACATAACTCACTTTTAGCTGTCATGTTGCCTTTATGTATATTAATTTGCTGTTTGCTAGAGCATCTCTAAAGGGGAGATGAGATGTTATTTTAAATAGCTAAATTGATATTTTAAATGGTATATATATATATATATATATATATATATATATATATATATATATATATATATATATTTTTATTTTATTATGTATACTCTAATAATAAGAGAAATAAGTATTTTTTTTAAGAAGTTTGATATTATTTTTTTCACTTATTTTATTTAATTGATTTATTTTTTTATTAGTTCTACTTTGTTGGTTTTAGTTTTTTTTTTAGAGATACATAGAAATGATATTTTTTTTAAAAAAATGTTTTAATATTTTATTTAATACTCTTATTGATGGATGCAAAACAAGTATTGAATAGCAAGAATTATTTTTTTCCCTGGCTTTTCATTTGGCACACCTGTTGGAGTTGCTATTGTGTTCAGATTGCGTTCCCTGGCCGTTGAAGCAAACTTCACCGTCAACATGATAGCAACGGATGAATTATATTGATTAAAGATTGAATTTAAAGGGATATGACAACTGTTTTGATCCTTTGTCTTTTTAGAAGCTAGAAACTTATCCAACACAAACAAAATGTTTTAATTAAAAAAAAAATACTTTAAAGAGCATGTAATATATCTAATTAAAAAATGCTTTAAAAAGCATGTAATCTATCGAGCGCGGCGCGGCGGGATATCAGGATCAAAATGTTGCTATTTAGTTATTTGGTTCAAAATCATTACGAGACTTAGATGAACTGGTTATATGAAATTCTAGGATAAGGGGTAGATTGTGGCTAGAGATGATATTAACACCCTTAACGCACCTTACTTGAAATAAACTGCATTGTATGGTCTAGATGTGGCTTAAAGGTATAGATGAGTTCCTAACTGATGGTCCGTTTATGACTTAAAACAAAGACTTACGCTCATGAATAAATCTAGTATTTTGAATTTATTATGAGCTCGTATACCCAAATAAATTATTGTGGGAAAAAAATCTATATAGGTACCTTGACATGACTCACCTATTCTGGAAGGCGAAAGAGTTTTCAACAACCTGTATATCATGATGAAAATTATTCCCATTTAAATTGGTAAATATCTAAAATAATTTTGAAAATTTTCTATTCAACTCCTAGTATTTAATATCAGCCTACTTGTAGATCCAATATTTATATAAAAATATTGACTATTAATTCTAAAACAAAATAGGGTTTTTGAAAATTTTGTCAAGTTCTAAATCAACCCTAATACATGGATTCAATAAATTGATTATTAAATAAAAAAAAACATGCAAAAATAGTTTTTGAATTTTTTTGTATATAAAAAAATACTAAATCAACCCATGTATTTTTATATATTTTTAAGTCAAATATGATTTTTATTTTTTGAAAGACTTGACCGTATCCACACAAAATAAAACACATTTTTTTCAATGAGAAATTGTTTTAGAAAGTTTGCAAATTTTTGACATTTCGATGAAAGATAAATATTTTAATATCATATCAGCATCTTACAATATAAGTTTACAACCCTGATATTAAATAAAATTTTTGAAAAAAATATGCGAAAGACCCACAAATAATTTTAAATTGGTCCTTGAAATTTTTTAGAATTTTTTTGGGTTTGGCAAAAAAATGTATTTTTATTCAAAGCAAAACTTTTAACATAGGTTTAAGAGTGTGTTTGTCAAACAACCCTTTAGGCCAAATATTCGTCAACAAAAAAGTAACCAATCAAACAAAGCCTTAGTACTGACCCAAAACAAAACCAATAGGATTGACTCGAAAACACTGGTTCAACTCTGAACAAAACAAAAAACCATGATTTGACTTGAAACTAAATCAAAACAAACAATTAAACCAAAAACAGATCAAAACTAAAAAAAAGCACATAAAAACATAAAAATTTTATAACAAAAACAAACCAAACACCAAGAACATGATGAACATTCAAATCGAAACCTAACAAGCACAAATCATAAACTAGAAAAAATTTCATGCAATCAAGTGCAAGGTTTTGTTCGTAATCATGCGTAAATCAAGAATCAAGCATCAATTTTCTTCGATTAACACTCAAAAGTCACGATTTAATCAAAATATATTTGGACACTTGAAAGAGCCCTAGAATCTAAATGCATGAATATGTATTATTGATGCGTTGTAACCTTAGATTATTTCCTAAAGATGAAAAGCTAACACGTTTGTGTTAAGAATTAACCCAAAACAACTAAAAAACAAGAGGCTAAGGCAAAGTTCATGCGAAAAACATGAACTCAAAGTCTAGAAAATTTCCAAAAATTGAAGAATGAATGCCATAACCTAGATTTGGCTTTCTAGGCCTTTAAACGTCTAATTTTATGGGCATGAGGTTGTAGATAAGGTGTTTATTAGTTGGTTACAGCCCTTGAGGTGGTCGAAAATGCCACATTCATTTGCCTGAACATGCTTATTTGATCATCCAAAATTGCCAAAGAAAGAGATGAATAGTGAGTGAACAACACGTTGTCGAGGTTAAAACCTAGATATTAGGGTTTTTAATTTGGGATTTGGCTAATTTCAATTTGGTCCTTACTCTTCCAATTCCTTTTATTTGCATCAATAATTGTCTCCCAACTTTTAATTGCATGCAAATGCAGCCCTACCTAATTCAAATATCAGCCTCAGAGTTCAGCATCTTTTACAGACAAATCCTTGGTTTTTAATTTGTTCAATTTCATCCTTAATTGACCACTAAAATTTTAATTCCTCTCAATTTGGCCCCTTGATTTGACCGATTTTTACCTTCAAAATTGTGCACCACTTACAGATTGTCCATGGTTTTAGGAATATGCAATCAAGTCCTTAATTGGCCTCAAAACTTTTTTTTTTCACCATTAAACCTTTAATTTGACCAATTAAACCTTTCAAAGTTTAATTTCAATCCCCAAACTTCAATTTCTTCCAATTAACACCTAAATTGACTCTAAAAACTTATTTTCCTTACAAACAAATCCCCAATAAAATTAATTTAGCCTTTCAAAATCCTCATTGAGTTCTTAACCATCCAAATTTGTATTTCTTTACCCCAAATAAAAATATTTTCACCAATGAATCCTTTTGTTAGTCAGAATTGGGATGTTAACTTTTCCAATCTTAAACATTTTGGTTCTCCAACTTTTTCACTTGTGATCTTGGTCCTCTACTACCAATCTTGGGCAATCTTCTAGGCTTTCTTCATATATATCCTTTTGTATTTTTTATTTTTTGTTATGTGTGTGTGTGTATTCAAAAAATGGGTGACAATTTAATGTAGGCTAAAGTTCATGTTTGTTAAGAAATGAGATATGTATGAGGCTCAAAATATGTTTGAAGATTTAAAGATATAGGGTTCCTTATTCATCATGAGATTTTTTATGCTTCCTACCTTTATTTTGTCATTTCAATGGTTTATCTTATTTCAACCCTTAACTTAGCTCTTAAGCCTTTTTCAAATGCAACAAGTCAGTATCGTTTCTAAATTAATAAATTAAATGAAGGACTCATTTGTACATAATAATAATAAAATACAAGTTATTTTTCTAAAATTTAATCAGAAATATGAAATATTTATACAAATAAAAATAAAAGAGAGAAAATATATGGGGTTCTTTATCTATTTGACTGACATGAAAATATGAACTATCTACACATAGATAGAAACACTTTATAAGATTTCATTGTTTCTTGGGATTGGCTTTGGGCCTTTCCTCCGCAGCTAAAATGGAAGGTGAAGAAGACCCCTTCCAAGGGGTCTAAGCCGCTAATAAGATATCATTTAGAAGGAGCTAGAATTATAATTTTGTGTCGAGATCTATCTACCAAGGAACAATCTCAAATAAATAATTTTTATAGGGTATAGGTCTCCTACAAAGTAATGGAGGTATGCAAAGGTTTCTGCAAATTCATCATAAAACCTCAATGTTTGTAATTTTTTTATTTGAATAGAAAATTTTACTTATCTAAAGGCATCTCTTAGTGATGATGCTCTAGAATCCAGTATGCTAGCAAACTTGGGTTTCTAAGCGTTTGGATAATGGATGATCACATGTTTAAATCAATCTCTTATTCTCTAGAACTGAGGGCTTAAAGGGTTAGTGACATAAACCTAATTTTCTACAAACACAATCCATTTCGGTGTGATTCAAGGACCCTTTGATGATTACTTTAATGAATGAACATTAAATTATAAGAATAAAAATGTTTGTTTTTAGTTTGTGTGATCAATGCTGAGAATATATTATAAGAGAGTCAAGATTATGAACCTTATACTTATATTGTTTAGAGAGTATTTATAACCTTTGTACCTTAAACTTTCTTATTTTCCTTCAAAAGGTCGAAAGTCTTTTTTTATTTTTTATTTTACATCTATATATGGAGGGAGTCTTTTACATCAACATTGTCTTCTTACATGATATTAATATTAATAGGAATACCACGTGCCTTTAAGAGGCGACCCTACATCATTTTGTACATAACATTAATATCGATGAGATCAACCTTTATAATCAACATGAATATTGATTGATATGTAGCCAGCTTTTAGAGGACTTTTTGCATAGTTGGTGTGTAAGGGGTGACGATTCTAAATTTCCATATAGTATGTTTGGATTTGGAGTGATCTTAAACCCAAAGGTGTTGAGTATAACGTTGATGATCCTAGATTCTCATATGATATGTTTAGATCTAGAGTGATCCTAGACCTAAGGGTGTTGAGTATAGTGTCATTCTAAGCCTAAAAGCAAAGCATCAGGGCTGAGTGCATAGCTAAGCCCAAGAAAGTTGAGTCTGGTATCTTGTCAGATCCACATGTGTTTGGGTCTAGCACCTTTTTAGACCCACATGCGTTTGGACCTAGCATGTGGCTGAGCCCAAAAAAGTTGGGTCTAACATTTTTTTTAAAACTTTTCACCATGAGTTTTGACTTTTGTTGAGCTTTTAAGATAGGTCATCCTTTTCTTGGCCTCTCTATCCAAAAGCTTTTTTAGTAAATGGATTTTAGTATAAAATACTTTGATCCATTAATAGTTCCCTAAGTTTTTGTGTATTTAATACATAAAGACTTTGAAAATATCTCTTTTATTTAATGCAAGACCTTTTACCTTCCTCATGAGTTTGGTCTGTCCAATATAGAATTGTCGGGATCCTTGTGGGTAAATGTCATATCCTCATTAAAAAAGGTCTTTTCGAGGATCCAAATGATGACTTGACTTTATTACAATAATTGAGTGGACTTCTAGAGATCCAAGATGACATGATATGTCATTAATCCAACATTAGGGGTGATAAATTTCCTTCTTTATAACCCTAACCATTCATCTCCTTCTTTCTTTTACTTTTTGTAGTCTTTGTAAGATTGATTAAAAGATTTCTTTGAGTAACTCCTGTATTTTTATCTTACACATTCTTTTTCCTTTTCTTTTTAGAAAAAATAGACTCTTGTAGGAGTAAATCTAGTCTTATGAGTGAAGGTATTGCTCTTTTTGGTGATAAGTTTGAATCCTGATAAGAAACTAGAAGGAGCAGTAGAGGAGAGGGGTCCATTAGATTAGGTCCCAGGTCTAAAGGTGGACCTTTAGTGCCCTTTCCTTGTAAGGGAGGACATAGGTCTCCTTATTAAGAAAGCTCTTCTTCTAGTGTTGTGAGAAATTATTTGGAGGATGAAAGGTTACCTCAAACCCCTGAGGTTGATGCTCCCAACACCTTGAGTATTAAGGTGATGGCTTTTGCTAATAGTTGGCAGCCTGGAGCTTATGTGTTTTAGTTACTTTCTAGGAGAGAAATGATTACCGAGGAGATTTTAACCTTTGCTCGGGGGTGATTTAAGATTACATCCCCCATATGTATGTATGACTTAGGGTACTTTTTTTTTTTAGGGTTTGTGAGTAACATCTTTGGGTATTATAAGTTAGGCCCAAGACAACTGCACCCTAGTGAATAGGTGATCTTATCAACTTTTGACAAGTTTATTAGGCTTGTTGGCATAGAACCCATCATAAACCTTTTTAGGGTTTGTTACTAGCTTGTCGCGGGTACTAATAGTGGTAACGATATCTGGTGGTTTTTCACTTTTGCCAACAAACCTATTGAAGCCATTAGAAAGGCTTTTTGAGGCAAGCTCGTGTATCAAAAAAAATAAGGAGAAGATGGTTGATCATGAGATATACTAGGACAATTAGTGTTAAGAAAGGCATACACTGAATTTAGGATTGTTCCTACTATTGAAAGGTACCTTTTCTTAAGACAAATAGTAAGCCTCATTTGAGTCATGGTAAGGAGAAAGCTCATGCTCTATTGGCTTCTACCTCAATTAAGTATGAACTCAACAAGATGGTCCAAGGGGAATATCAAGCCATGTTACCAAGTATACAATCTCTTTACCTTTTATTTTTGTTCATTTAAAGTTTATTTCTAATTTTATTTATGTGTCAGGTTGACAACTGAGGGTGGAAAAGAGACTTCAGCTAGATCTCTAGTAGAAAGCTTATCTTCAACAAGGAGGGAGTCATTATCTCTTAAAGTGAGTGGAACAAGCACTAAAGAAGAAATAAAGGAAAATCCTATTATTTTGGATGAGCTCCCCATTCATAAAGGCCTTGTTTATGAGGAAACAATGGTAGGGGCCAGAGTTCCTGATGTAATAAAGGTTAGGGGGAGTTGTACTCTTCTAGTTGAGAGTCTTGTAAATCAGACTCCCCTTGAAGTAATAGCAAATGTCGTAGCCCATTTTAAAAGAAAGAAAGTCTTCACCACTGTGGACATTAGCATTTTAGTTTTGGTAGTGAAGGCCTCTTCAAAGAGGCCTATCTTTTTTTCTCTCGCTAAAACTATAGAGGCTATAGTTTTTAAGTCCTCTACTAAGGGTAAAGAGTTTGATTATGTTTTTTCCCATATTGCCTTTAGTCACGCTCTTTTTGCTTTCCTTGCTTTAAATGAGAAGGAAAGGTGGGCTATAGAGGTTGTTGTTAGTGTGAGGTTTGGGCTTGGTAAGACTAACTTTAGAGTAGTGAAAGAGTTGGAGAGGAACCTCACCATTCCTTTGAACTTTCTATAGATGTCTAACGAGAGCTAAAAACCATCATTTGTTCTTGACTAATCAAATGACCTTTAATGTAAGCAGTTTTATTTTCCACCTTCTTGTCTGGCTTTGTGGTTGTTCTGCCTAGCATTTGTTCTCAATAGACTTTTATTATATGCACCCATTTCAAGAGGCACTGGGTTGTTGAGAGGAACCATATAAGGGATGCCATCTCTAGACATAGGGTGAATCATATTATCTTGCACATGCATTGAGAGGAGAAAACAGTTGTAGAGGCTAAACTAAGGGATCTCAAAATGACATATGCATTCTTGAAAGATATGATACAAGGTGTTGCCCTTTATCTAGGCTCTACTAAGCAACGACTTTTAAAGGCTCTGCATAAAATAAACCTTTTGAGGCAAATAGTCTTGTCTTAGGTGGTTGGGAACAAGATCTTCTTGACTTTGTCCAATTTGTACTTCTTTAACTATTCTAGGGGGTACCGCCAAGATCTACGGAAAAATGAAAACATGTATAGTTATTTTTCACTTTGGATATTTCAGCACCAAAATTTATCTAAATATTTCAAAATGCATCTCTTTAGGTGTCAATGTGTATAGTAAAAATTATGTTTTAAAGTATTTTTTATTTAAAAATATATTAAAATATTATTTTTTAAAATTTATTTTAAGGTTTAGTGTGCATCTGGATTCCAACACTCCTTCCATCATGTTTATGTGTCTGATTTTGAAGATGTATTCCCTATTAGGGCTGCTACTGCACATCGAGGGGAGTATTTGGCTAAGGAGCCTGGGCTAGATATCTAAGCCTCTATATTTTCATCATCATTGTTTTTGCCCTTGTCATTTGGGGTTGATCATTGTAACATTCTTTACTTAAAAAATTCTCTTCATAAAAAATTATCTATTAATTTAGGTTGTATTGATCTAGAGTCCCTAGAAAAGTGTTGGGTTTTTACTATCTTAGCCACATGTTTTTAGGTTCAATGCCCATACTTGACAAAATATTTGTCAAACCTTGGTAGGATTTACCCCCTGATTGGAATGGAAAAGAGACTTTAGTTGTATGTATGTCTTTGTGTGCCTACTAAACCTTTGAGAAGCCCCTAGGATTATGTGCGAATGTTTTATAGAGATGAAAGTTGTCTCGTAGATTTGTTGATGGAGACCGAGTATATCCCATCCTTGAAAAATTGTATAATCACCCTAGAAAGATATATCAATCTTTTTTAAGGCAAGTTGTACATTTGTACTAGGGAGACAATTGATCTCTTCTAAGTAAAATAGTGTAATTGCATTAAAGAGGCTGAATTCATCTCGTTCTTGAAAGGTTGTAAGATGATTACCCTAATAAGATGGTATTAATCCCTTTTGCTGATGGTGTTGTCCTTCCCATCATTGGAGGTTATGCAATCGCACTAGAGAGATCATATATATCCATTTCAAGGTAAGTTATGTAACTGTATTAGAGAGATAGTTGATTATTTTCAAGGTAAATTGTGCTATTATATTAGAGAGACTGAGTCCATCTTATCCTTGAAAGGTTGTAAGGTTGGTGGGTACTTTAATTCCTTCTTCTGAATTAGTGTGGCCTTTAGGCATTCCTTAAAGGAGACAGAAATCATATTAGATCAATGAATAATTTATACTTTATTACTATGATATAATTTCAAATCATATGAATGTCACACGTGAGGAAGAATTTTTCCCTTTGTATCTTAAAGATGATAGGTATTGGCCTTTATTATCCTTGTGATTTTGAAAGGACAATCCCATTTTAAGGCTAGTTTGCCTCTATTTTCTTTATTGCTGATTGCTTCCCAATTTCTTAGCATCAAGCTCTTAACCCTAACATTATGATAGCAGGCAATTATGTGTTAGCAAGCTCCATTTCTGATTGCTATAATCAGATTAGTTTCTTTCATAAGATCCAAGTTGTTTTTTAAGCATAAGTGATTGCCTTTCAATGTGTAGTAGACTACTCGATAACTTGGGCATCTAACTTTGGTTAGGATCATGGCCTCAGTTTCTTAGGTGAGGAGAAAAGGAGTTTCCCAAATAGATGTCTTCTGGTGATTTTGTAGGCGAATGAAATTTCATTTAACAGCTTTGTAAATTATGGTTTGGCCTCTGTTATCTTTTTTTAGTCCATTTAGCATAATCTAATTGGTAAGTTTGGCTTGGCTGTTTGTCTAGAGGTGAGACATTAAGAAGAATCAGTGGTCGATAAGAAGTCTTTACCACTGTTTCTTTATCTTATGGTTATCAAATTGTCTCCTATTATCTGTGATCAAAACACTTGTAATTCTAAATCTACAAATGATGCTCTTCCATAAAAAAAAATGACCTTATTGGTGGTGATATCTACTAGATCCCCCATTTCGATTTATTTGGTGAAGTAGTCAATAGCCACTAGGATGAACTATCTAGTTCTCATGGCTTTTTGGAAAAGGCCTAATATTTTCATCCCTTAATAGGCAAATAGCCATGGAGAAGATATGGTGGTCAGCTCGGTAGAGGGTTGTCTAGAGATCAATGCAAATTTTTTATATTGATCACATCGTTTTGCCAAGGTAGTAGCATCACTAAGGATTATTGACCAAAAAAACCCTACTTGGTGACTTGGGTTGCAAAAGCCTTAAAGCCAGTGTGTAGACTGCATATTCTCCTATGAATTTCCCACAAACATAAGCATTTTTCACTAGGTATAAACATTTCAACAAAAAAAACTTAAATAGATCGTCTATACAAGATCTCATCAATTATGTAGTACCCAATTAGCCATCAAGTTAAACAAATGGCTTTGTTTCTATTCAAGGACAATTATCATGTGTGCATATAATTTTTTATAACAATTCTCCAATCATCCTTTATGTCAACAAAGACAATTATTGACCCTTTTTCTATGCTTAATTTCTCTAGGATTTCAATCTATACCTCTAAAAGAAAGTTATCTAAGTTAGAGTTTACCAACTTGAACAAGAGATTTTCCTTCATGTTCTTTTCTCTAGAAATTTGGTTAAGCAAAACTTCTTTACCCCCATCTTTTCTCGAGAGATGTGTTTGGATTTTCTTAAGATATTTTATCAAGGTAAGGTATCTGGCTTTAAAAGTCCATAGGCATTGTTCTAATATCAACTAGGATTCACTGTAGATATAAAGGGGAAAGGCTTTTGTCATTCCTAAGCTTGCTAGGAGATCTTTATATTCTAACACAATGTTGGTAGTTGAGAACTTAAAATGAATGTTGTACTAAAAAACTTGCTCATAAAGGCTCACAAGTACACTTCTAATGCCATATTCTTCAGAATTAGAAGACTCATTGACATATTATTCCTAATATGAGGTTGATGGCATGAATTTATAAGGGATCATTGGCTTAAATACTGACGTAGGGTTGTCTAGGTCTTGTCTTTTAATGGTAATTCTAGGCTGGTAAAGGAGTTTATACTCTCTTAATTCAATTGCTTATCTCACTAGTTATCTAGACATGTCTAGCTTGTGGAGCATTTGTTGTAGAGGTTGATCCATCAGTACTATGATTTGGTGAGCTTGGAACTAAGGTTTTAACTTCTTAGAGGCACTTATCAAAGATAAAACTACATTTTCTATTTTTTTTAAATATATGCTCTTAGCATCAAGAAGGGTTTGATTGGAGTAGTAAACAAGATAATGTACGTTTTCTTTATCTCTGACCAACATTGAACTGATCGTCTAGTCGAAGACCCCAATATAAAGGAATAGGCTTTCATACTCTTTAGGTTATGATAAAGTTTTAGGTGATAAGAGATGTGTTTTAAGCTCTTCAAAAGCTTCTTGGCGTCCATTCAAAATCAGTGATGTTCTTTAAGGTTTTGAAGAAAAGTAGGTTATGTTCCCCCAATCTAGATATGAATCTATTTAGAGCAGCCAACATTTCCATGAGATGCTAAACATCTTTGATCCTCTAGAGCAAAGTCATATCAAGAATCACCTGAATCTTCTCAATGTTGGGCTTTATTCCTTTATTGTTTACCAGGAAACCCAGAAATTTCCCCCTTTTAATGATACATATTTGGTTAGATTCCAATTCATCTAACAACTGCTCAACACCGAAAAAACTTATTTTAGATCTTTTAGGTTATAATCAAAAGTCATGTTCTTTACGAATATGTCATTTATATAAGCTTTTATATTCTTCCCAATCTAATGCGTAAAACCTTTTTTAATCATCCGTTAGTACATAGCACCTATATTTTTCAAGCTAAAAGGCATAGCATAATAACAAAAGGTTTCTCTGTGATGAAGAAATTTTTTTTCCTCATCTTCTTGGTGTATTGGGATTTGATGGTACCTATAACTGGCATTTAAAGAGCTTAAGAACTCGAATTCAATCATGGAGTCCATTAATTTGATAATATTTGGAAGGGGAAACTATCCTTCAGGCAGGTTTTGTTCAAGTTGGTGAAGTCCACATACATTCTCAGCTTTTCTATGCTTTTTTTTTTATCATAACCACATTAGCTAGATAATCTAGATGCATAACCTCAAGTATGAACCCCCAACCCTTAATTTATCCATTTATATGGTTATTTTTTATTGTCTTTCTCCCCTAGAATTTCTCTTATTCTACGGGACTAATGGATAGTTTGGATTAACATAAGGTCTATGAGTGGCTATGTTTAGATTTATCCTCGATATATCTATTATGTTAAAAGCAAAATCTATTTTTTGGGAAAAAAAAGACCGGTCAGTAATTGTTATTAGTGCGACTTCAGGATGATCCACATTGATGATTTCTCTTTTTTATCCTAATGGCACCTCATTCAACTTTTCTATAGCCTATGTTATGACCTCTACCCTTTTCTTTAAAGACCTTTATTGGCTTGTAAATAGAGTTTTCTTGCCCTTTAAGCATAATGAGGCATAATGTCTGGAAGTCCCTTGGTTTCCCCTCACAATGGCCATCTTTTCTTAGGTAAGGGGATTTCAAGACCAAGTATCGAGTGTTAATGATGGTGTTAATCTTATGAAGGAAAGATTTTCATATTATGATGTTATAGGCTAAAGCCATATCTATCATCATAAAAGGTTGCTAGAGGGTGATGCATCTAGGGTATATACCTATCATGACTGAAAGCTTTAAGGCCCCCTTTACCAGTACCCCTAACCTTTCAATCCTAATCAATGGAGTCTTTACTAGGTTCATCCTTAAGGGATCTATCCCCATCTGGGGCATCACATCCCTTGAGAGGATATTGACAAAGCTGTCACCGTCCATTAATATCATGTGGACCCTGTGGTTAACTAGGACCATGGAGATGACCAATGCATTTTTATAGGGATAAGTCACCCCCTCTTCATCTTCTAGAGTGGAAATAAAGGGCTTATTCCATAGACTTTGTTATCGAGTTGTTATGAAGACATATTTCCTATATTTTTTCTTGTTATTAGTGATGTCTCCACCTGTTGAGATCCATCCTAAGATCACGTTGATCTTTAGGAGAGTTTGGTTGGGTTGATTAGTCTCTTCCTTATCTTGGTTCATGTGGGCATTCCCCTTGATAAACTGTTTTAAGTACCGCTCTAGCTATCACCTTTCAATATCCTTTCTCAAGGTGAAGTGTAGGCCTTGAGGAATTTTTATATAATAATGATGATGATGACGACGATGACGATGATGAATGGATAAATAAGACATTAAGAGGACTTTATTTTGATAAAAATAAATAATAATTAGAGGGATTGTTTTAAAAATGAAAAAGTGAATTTGGACCAAGTTAGTACAAAGAAGAGTATTAAATGTTTGAGGAAGTTTAAGAAAATAACCAAAATGACAATTTAAAGGATTTGTAAAATTACAATTAACCAAAACTTTCACTCTCTTTTAAATCCTTTAAGGCTAACAGGTCAACTATGAGGATAGAAGGGGAGGAAATTTTGAGTTATTTCAATTTTCTCATGTTAAATGCTTAAAGAAGAGTGAAATTAAGTGATAGAGTTGGTTTTGAAGAAGAGTTAGACACAAAAACACTAAAAATAAAGAAGATTTAAAGAGAGAGGGAGAGATTTAGAAGGGAAAGTGAAGAAATGAGAGAAGGATGAAGGAGACTTGGGGAAAACTTAAACTGATTAGTGTTCGAAACCGAAACTCAAATTACAACTCAGTAGGATGTTTAGAACTTGTTTATGTCAATTTGAATGAAAGTTGCTTAATTTTCATTAAAATTCTAGCAAATTGATTTAGGATTCTTTTTATGAATTTGAGGAAAAGGTAGATTTTTTTGAAATTAGGTTTCTAAGATCATTATAGATTATAAAATGAATAAATTTATGATGAAATGATGAGGAAATTAGAAGGGGCTAAAGAAGCCCTAGGTGGCCAACCATAAGTAGAGAGGATGAATAGTGATGTATTCATGGTAACTCTCGTAAATTGTGTTATAATTATGTTATTAATGATGTGAATAATGATTTTGGATGATTGATGTTATTTTATATAATGGTGATGAATTTTTAATGAATTGAGAATTTAGTTCAATTGGAGAAATTGTTAGCTAAAATGTAAGAATTGGTTTTATTATATGCATGACATGCTTTGTATGAAGGTGTGTTTTCATAAATTTGTTAATGAAAGATTTTGATGATTTAACGGTGTAAATGAAAGAAAAGAATTGAAAGGGATTTTCATGGCCTCCTCTAGGTTTGGTCAAGTACCATAAAAGAAGGAAAATGAGATTTATTTGAATGTTCTAGGAAATTATAATGAAAATGTTAGATATAAGAATAAGGAAAATAGTTCTTAATTAAGAAAAGCTATAGAAGTTAGCAAGTTCATGTGTTTTTTTCTTCTTATGGGACTGGCCAACAATGGTGAAGAGAGGGTTGAGTTAGTCATGTTTTAAATTGGTATAGAAATTATATCAAGATATGATGTATAATGTAATTAGAATATAAATAAATAGGGATAAAAAGATGAAAGTTTAATAGAATGATTATACATGATTTCATGACCTTCATGAGAAAAGTTTAATAAGAAATCTAACGATGAAGTTATATGACTAATATAGTTAATTTTGTTGGGGATTGAAATGGAACATTGAGAATGGGAAAATAAGATATAACCACAAAAATGTATTTTCAGTGTATTAAAGGTAGTGTTGACCAATGGGTGAATTGATTCGCAGGGAAAACTTTGGTTGTTGGGCCACTAACTCGAGCTAGAAGAGGGACTTTAAACATAGCAGGTAGGTGCCTATCACCTATAAATTGTTAAGTTATTTTATTATTAATATTGTTGAAATTTATTCTCTTGTTTTTGGTATTATTGTGGAAAGCAAGTAAATAAATGAATAGTAGAAGGAAAGGAAATAAATGAATGAAAAACTTGACTAGCTACTCTTAATTAGAGCTAATAATGTCAAGGGACTTTTGATATTAGCGTTAAGGAATGATGGATTAAAGTATCTAAAAGAACTTGATTAGCTATTTTGGGTTTAGATAGCTAATGATATCAATAGGTTACATTGACATCAACATTTATATGGAACTTGATTAGCTATTCCTAATTAGAGGCTAATGATGTCAAAAGGTTTCTTAACATCAGCATTTTTAGATGACGAATTAAGATACCCGTAAAGGGATTGATTAGTTATTCGAGACCAGGATAACTAATGATATCAATGAGTCATATTGATATCAACATTATTTGTTGACTTTGATTGGTCGATTCCGGGTGAGGGAGACTAATGATGCTTGTAAGATTTCCAGAATTGACAAAACTCTACGGATTGGGAAAACAAAGGGAACTTGAATTAACTAGTTTCGAGAATTGAGGAAGCTAATAGCATCAAGGGAATACCTTGATATCGTGGATTTCCAAGAATTGGATTAGATTTCAAAGAAAGGATAACCAATAATATTAGTGATTTAGTAATTTTATATTCTTAATAAATTATCCTGGAAATGAAAGAAGACCTTACTCATTAATGAGTTATAATGAAGTCATGATTCGTATTCTAATTTTGAGAGATAATGGATGATACAAGTTATTAGGGTGAGATGTAAAAGAGAAAAAGAAAAGAAATTGCCATTATAAGCAAAAATTGTAGTATTAGGTACCAAAAAAAACAAGGGATGCAGAGTTATTATTTCAAAATATTAAATATTGTTATAGTTGCTTCATTTTCATAATAATTATATTGTTGTTTTCAAAGCCTTCCCATTCTCGTCAGGAGTAGTCATTTGCTTATTTTGCTTTTTTTATTATATAATAGAAGAAATAAGTATTATTTTGGGATTGATTATAATCTATTTAATTATGTAATAATGATGTTAGAACACTAATTTTTATGCATAAATATGAACAAATTTTACTATTATGATGTTCTTATGACTTGTATACATAAGTTATAATTTTATCCGTCTTTAAATTGTATAACTATTTGTGAGCATGTTCATGAATATCTGGATGAAATGATGAGTACTTTGTTGTGTTTTGAGATTTAGGATGATTGGATCAAGAATGGAAATTGTGTATAAAAGTGTAACAAGACACAGATGATAACTTGGAGCCTCTTAGTATATGGGAGACCACCAAAATTTTGATAGATTATATATAAAAAACAATTTCAGTATGAATAAGCATAAATATGTGTTTTTGTCCTGGTAATTTGAGATTATTACATGAAGTAATCTTCAATGTTGTGCCCTTTATCTTTGTAGAAAAGACAAGATTTCCTAAAAGTACGGGTATATAGAGGTGACATCATAAGGGGTGGATATTAAATGTAATCCTTCCCTTTGGTGGTTGTAAACACTTCAATGAAAGTAGCATTCAGGGGAAGAGAATGCCTCCTTTTAGGGTAATAAACGCATTCCCTCATGGGTCTCTTATGATTCTACTTAGAGCTATTCTCCCTGCTGTGAGGGGAATGACTCCGCTTGGAGGGCTTTTCCTCCTAAGCCTCCTAGTAGAAATGGGGAGGTCCATATCGTAGAATACTGGCTTCATATACTAGAATGTGGTTTCCCATTACCTGTTTTACCCTTGTCAGGCTTCTATCAGGCAAGGCGTATAAATCTCTATCCATAAGAAGCATTCTCTAACTCCACTTATCAAAGCCTCTAAGGCTACTAGCTCAATCAATTCTTTTACCTTGAGCATCTCTTGGTTAAACCTCTTCAGATATGCTCGAGTGGATTCCCCCTGCTTAGATTACGCTAAAGAGCTTTGTAGAGCTTCTATTGGTGAGTATATTAGTGTTGAACCATAACATGAGTTTCGCACAGAGATCTCTGAAACTCGTGATAGAGCCCGGGTCTAAATTTTTGTACTAGGATTTAGCCAACCCCTTAAAGGTTGTTGGTAGTATCTTGCATATGGCATCGTTGTCTTGGATGACCAACTCAAGGTTGCTGTGAATGTTTTGGATGTGATATCGAGGATTTGTCAATCTATCATAGTTGTCAGGGTCATCTTTATGGAGATATAATCTTTGGGGACATGAGTGCACAAGACCTGTTTGGATAAGGGGGACTTTTTTTTATCCATTTAAGGATGAAGGACTTATCATGGAAATATCTCTCAGTCATGTTTCTCCCTGACTTCTGCCTAGTTGGCTTGGGGGAGATAGAAGGCTCTAGGGTGAAAAGGCGAGATCAATAACTGAGTTCTTTCTCGTGGCGGCCAAAGGGATCACGCTTAGAGTGAAAGCTTCTTAGAAAGGTATCACGTTGATGAAAGTGACCCCTTAAAGGGCTAATAGATCGTTTGGGTGAAATGCTCCCCATATTGTTCCGTCTTGCCTCTTCTGAGTAAGATGATTATCTTTTGATAGAGGGATTTGTTGTTGTGGGGCTGGGACAGAAGGTGTTGCCTCTTGGAGAGGTATCACCTTGGTCAGGACCTGCTGGGATGGTGAGATAACTTAAGTAAGGGCTTGCACCTGTTCAATAACTTATTGAAAACTCGAGGGAGCTAGTTGGGAAAATGTGTAAGCTTTTGCAGGGAGATCTGTAATATTCCCTAACCCGGAAGTTTCTTAATTATCGACCATTTATAGCAATTAGAAATGTTTAAATTTCGCTCTAGAAGAAACAGTTGATGGCTTTTTCAATAGTTTCCCACAGACGACGCAGATTGATGATGCTCCAGAATCCAATATGCTAGGGAACTTGGATTTTTTAGTGTTTAGATAATGAATGATCACACATTCATGTCAATCTTTTATTCTCCAGAACTAAGGCCCAGAGGGTTGGTAAAAGAGGCTTGTTTTCCTGCAAAACAATCTCTTTTAATGAAATTTAGGGACCCTCTGATAATTAAGTCAGTGACTTTATAATGAGGAGTTGTAGTAAATGAACATTAAATTTTGAAAACAAAAATATTTATTCTTAGTTTGTATATGATCAATGCTGAGAATATGTTGTGAGAGAGTTAAGATTGTGAACCCCCTATCTATGTCATTCAAAAAGTACTTATAATTTTTATACCTTGAACTCTTTTATTTTTCTTCGAGGAGTGAAAAGTTTTTCTCTTTTTTTTTTGTACATCCAAGTGGGGAGAGAGTCCCTTATATCAATATTAATATTGATGTAAGTATCTTATTATATGATATTAATATTGATGGGAATATTATATGTCTATAGGAGGTGACCCTAAATTATCTTGTAAATGATATTAATATTGATAGGATTAATCTTTATAATTGATATTAATATTGATTTATATATAGCTAGCTTTTAGAAGACTTCTTGAACAGCTAGTATAGAGGGAGATGATGATTCTAGATTCCTATATGTTATGTTTGTATCTGGAGCAATTCTTCGTGAACACATAACAATGATAGCATAACATGAGCTGCATGCCCTATGTGTTGATAGTGACTTGTGAGATGTACCAAGGCAGAATTAAGAGAGCATGTTAACAGCAGGAGGCATCTCCGTTTCCGACATGTGACTTCCTGTGATTGTAGAATACACTTTAATACAATTTGTGTGTGAATGCATCTCTGGTTTGTAGGCCGAGGCCTATTTGCAATTGTTGCCCATATGTGATTGCATGACTAACAGCATCCCCCAACACTAGAAACTGTTCATGGAAAGATATTATTATTGTACTTTTCTTGATGATCTTTCAATGAAAAATATCGCTAGCCATGTAAAAAGAAAATAGTGCATGGAATAGGATATTCTAAAGCTTAATGGAAACTCTTTCACGATAGTCAAAAGCTTCAAGGAGACCCTTTCCTCGGGTTTGTCTCTTTCTTTCTATCTCACCTTTATTCCTTGCTATTTGATTGTACCAGAACCAGCTAGGAAGAAGGGAGAGAAGTTGGAGAAGAAAGATACCAGGGAAAGGGGTACATGTTGAATTCAAATCTCGAAAAATTGTGCAGCAAAGGATAGTGTTCACCAGAAGGCAGGTGTTCCCGAGTCGTTTTCAGTTAGACCAGTCTTAGGCTACTGATTCTATTTTAGCTACGCAAGTTAGTGAGGGTAGCTCTCGGCATGCCTAAAAAATATGTAAATAGGAATCGTTACAGAAACTTGGACTGAATTTTTTGGATTGAGAATTAATATTCAAAGAAGGTAGACATTTTCTGATAGAAATATAAAAACAGGAAATAAGGAACCCGATGGCTAGGATTCAGGCAAAACACTGGGTTTTGAAACTTCTGGGAGCAATCCTGAGTGGTTCTCTTGTTGCGGTTTTAATTTTGGTTTTGGCGGAACCAAGTTTGACACAAGAAGGTTCAAGGACTGGTGGAACCGAGTCTCATCGCGCAATGAGAATGTTGAGTCTTTTACAAGAAAAAGGCCGAGTAGGTTATACGCATGTTTGGCCGGTAAATCCAGTTTTTCATTAGCTTGTGATTTGCATATAACATTATGGGGTTTTATGCAGTTTTTATTTGGGTCTATTAGCATGTTCTGTTTGGAGGTTCGGACCACCTTAAAATAGTTTCTTGAGGTTTGCAGATAAACTCTCAGTCAACTGGGACTGAGGAAGTGATTTCTGATAGATTCATTCATTTGTTTATTATCTGTCTGCATGAACTTTTTTTCTTTTTTTATATAATTCGTGGGATTTGGAGTCACAGGAAATGAGATTTGGCTGGAAAATTGTGCTGGGTAGCATAATTGGATTCTTTGGAGCAGCATGTGGGAGTGTGGGAGGTGTTGGTGGTGGTGGTATTTTTGTTCCAATGCTTTCCCTGATCATTGGGTTTGATACCAAATCAGCCACAGCGATGTCAAAATGTAAGTTGAAATTTATCTTTCCAGGTTCTAAAACACTTGACAACTTTCAGGATTTTCTAGATTTACTGAGATATTAGGACTACATATTGAGGTCAAAAGCAAACCACTCAAAGTTTTTCTCATAGTTTCACAATAAGAATTAACTCTCAGTTTTACATTACCGTTTCTCAAACTGTTTTGGATTTTACGCTGTCAGGTATGATCACAGGAGGAGCAGCTGCAACCGTTTACTACAACTTGAAGCTGAGACATCCTACCCTTGAACTGCCCATCATTGACTATGACCTGGCGCTTTTGTTTCAACCAATGTTGGTGCTTGGAATTAGTATTGGAGTCGCTCTCAATGTGATTTTTGCTAACTGGATGATCACAATTTTGCTGATTGTTCTCTTCATAGGTATTTATAAACAAAATTTGCAATTTTCTCTGCGATTATCATGGACAACTTTCTTGATTATACTTGGTGAGCTGCAGTGACGTCGACTAAGGCATTCTTCAAAGGTGTTGAAACATGGAAAAAAGAAACCAAAACTAAAAAGGTAGTGTCTAAATTCTCCCTGTCTATGCTAATTTACATACATTCTAAATCTCGTAGGTTGCTAGTCTCACTTGTTATTTATATTTTCAGGAGGCTACTAGAAGCTTGGAATCTAATGGTTGGTGTATGAAATTCAACTTTTGGATGCTCAAAACTTCTTTTTTTTTTCCCTTGCATGACTAATGTCTCTTCAATCAGATGACAGAAATGAAGGGGTTGAGGGTGAACCTCCTCCTGTTGGCCCCACAGTTGGTGCTCAAACAGAAACCAAGGAATATAAAAGGGAGCAGGTGAGAGTACTTGTCTGTATTTCTTTGATATACTCTTATGGTTTTTCAAGCCTGACTTGTGTAACATTCTCAGGTCTCCATTATTAAAAATGTTTACTGGTGGGAATTTGCACTCCTTGTTGCTGTCTGGTTGATCATCCTTGCATTGCAGATTGGCAAGGTATTATCTAGTCCTCGGGCTTTTCCTTTCATTTAATAGACTGTGTCTCTTTGCTTTCGCGTGTTCACGAGCTGGACTGAAGAGAACGCACCTGTCTGGTTGACACAGAATTACTCGACAACCTGTTCAATGGCATATTGGTTATTGAACATATTGCAGGTACCTTCACCACGATAATTAGAAAGTAAACAATTGAAATTAATCCTGATATTCATGAAAACAGTGTCATGTTTTGTTCTTGGCTTTAAGATCCCAGTAGCTTTTGGTGTAAGTTCATATGAGGCATTTAACCTGTACAAAGGGAGAAGAAAGATTGCATCCAAGGGAGATGCAGTCACAAACTGGAAGATACGCCAGCTTGTTCTTTATTGTATCATAGGTCTGTTGGCTGGTGTAGTTGGTGGGATGCTTGGACTTGGTGGAGGATTCATTTTGGGCCCTCTTTTCCTGGAGATGGGAATCCCCCCTCAGGTGAAATTTCCTACCTTCGTATCAATTTGTAGAAGTAAAATAAGAGTTTATTCCCAAACAGAAATATTGAATATTCATCTACCTAGGTGTCGAGTGCCACAGCCACCTTTGCCATGATGTTTTCTGCGTCCATGTCTGTCGTGGAATATTACCTTCTCAAGCGTTTCCCAGTTCCTTATGGTAACTTGCTTCGCTTGCCAAGTTCTCTGCTAATCAAAAAGCTATCAAGTTTAAAATGAGCACCGAGTGATTATCCATCTTTTTTATAGAAAAAACAACACTTGACTAAATCATTGTCTGATGGCATACAGCTCTTTACTTCTTTGCTGTCGCTACTGTTGCTGCCTTGGTCGGGCAACACGTGATAAGAAAGCTGATCAGCATATTGGGAAGAGCATCGCTGATCATTTTCACTCTGGCCTTCACTATCTTTGTGAGCGCAATATTACTAGGTATGTGTCATTTTGAACAGTGCAAATTCATATATAGGTTACAAATTCTTCCAAATTAAGATTCACACAAGAATCTTGTACGTGAAGATTCGTCATTGCTGAAGGAATACTTCTTTCCGAACAGGTGGTGTTGGCATAGCTCGCATGGTCAAAAGGATTGAGAGGAAGGAGTACATGGGATTTGAAAACATTTGTTCCTAGGGACCTTCGTCTCCAAAAAGCTTACCATTATTTTCTAGCTGAACGTAGCTTCTTTTATCCCCTGTAGGACGAGCAATTGGCAGTGCCCTTGTGCACTAACACTAATCTCAATTCCAATTTGCTTTATAATTTTATAAATTGTCAATAAAACTCAACAAAAAACTGCAATCCCCCTGTTTTTCCTCTGTCCACCCCCATTGGACACGATGCTCTTCGAAGAAATCTGCATATTGATTCTTTACAGTATTTTCTACCATGTCAATGAAGGTCTGCGTTTTTCAAGTTTGATTCCCAGGTTTGTAGTACAGTGCTTTGCCTTTTTGTAGATTACTTCGTATCTAGTTGCTTGCTTTCTTCTCCTGACTCTTCTATATGACATTCCTATCTCTCTGAGCAAGAGGCATGTAAGTTTTATGACTGCATATAATCAGCTGTGATTTTCAATTCTTCTGACGAAGCAATAGCTGTCTGGATTTTGTTTATATTCATTAATGATGAGAGACAAGTTATTTATTGAACCAGCCATAATAGATGTGTGATAAGCTGGAGAGTGTCTATAAATTGTTCTATCAGTTTTATTTCCTTCCAATATATTATTCTACCTATAATTGTGTTTGTAAATGTGGTAAAAATACATTTTATGCCAAAACATATTAAAATAATATTTTTTTTATTTTTAAAAAATTATTTTTGACATCAGCATATCATGATATGAAAACATCAAAAAAATATTAATCCAAAACATATTAAAATAATATTTTTTTATTTTTAAAAAATTATTTTTGACATCAGCATATCATGATATGAAAACATCAAAAAATATTAATTTAAGTAAAGAAAAAAATTAAAAAAAATTAATTTTTTAAAAAAAACGCTTCCAAAACACAATGCAAAAAAAATATTATATGACTCATGATTCGCGGTTTATTAGATAATTTTCTTCCAACAAAATAAAAATAAATATGCAACCTTTTTTAACATGTTTTTTTTTTTACATTGTAATAGTAAATTGAAGAGTTGATGGATGCATTTAATTAAATTAATTGAGAATTATTTATACCAATAAATATAATAAAAAAATTATTAATGATAACAAAAAACTAAATCAGAAAATCAAAAGATAAATGTAGTTTAAGATATTTGATCTTACAATACGAGTTATATTCCTGGTTGTATTTAACAACTTTGTTTATTACAATTAATTTTTTTATTTAATCAAATAATAATATAAATAAACATACACATGAAAGTGATTGAATAAAATTAAAAGAAAAAAAATATTATATAAAGTTGAAAGAATTAGGAAAAGAATATTATCATTTTATATGAAAATTATGTAAAAATTAAACGATATTTAACCAAATAATATATTGAAAAGTTGAAAGATAGATGTGGTATCTGATCTCAAAAATGAATTATAAAAGTGCAATTAATAATTGGAACTAATGTTTTATTTAATAAAACTATAATAAAAAATACATAAGAAAGCAATTAAATAAAATTAAAGAAAAACTTAAAGTGGGGCAACACAATATATTGTCTCCTGATATCAAGAAAAAAAAATGCTAAAATCTTATTTGTAAATTAAGTCAAAATCAAATGATATCACATTAAAATATGTTGAAGAAAAGGCAAAAAAAAAAAGTAAAAGCCCAATTAAAAAAGTAATTGGAATGAAAAAAAAGACAAAACAAAGCACAAAACAGAGGTCCATGTGTTTGGCTTAAAAGGCCCAGGATCATGGGTTTTTTCACCTGAACTGACTAGTTTTTTTAGGGATTAATGACCTATCATCTGCTCCTATTATTTTGATAAAAAATATAAAATATATTATATACTTTGATAAACCTATATATAGCCTCAAATAATCCAAAACCGGTTTATAAATTCAAAATCAATTTGAAACAAAAAAAACTTCTCAACTCATATATACCATTTTAGACAATAAAATGTATAAAAAATGCCTAATTAAAGTTTTTTTATATTATTTTTATCTTTTATTTTTATAACTTGTTAATTTTTTTTGTTGATTGAAATTGAGTTTGCAAATTTTCTATACTAAAACAAAAATAAAAGAGTAATGAAAGATTTAAAAAATATATAATATAATATTCAATACATATCGAATTTAAATTTTTAATTACACTCAATTTTTTTTGTGAAAACAAAGAATTTTATTATATCACTTGATTTTGTTATTTTATTAAAAGAAAAGTTTGATTGAAAAGGTAGTAAGAGTTCAAATAATACATAATTGAATTCCACTACTTTCATAAGCCTTTGAACAACTTGAAGAATCTTGACATGAGTTGGTGTAGTATAAAAGATGATTTATTTAATATATATATATATATATATATATATATATATATATATATATATATATTACCAAAAAATATTCAATATGTATCTTAAACTAAAACTTATGATATGAGTTCTCTGTTGGTTTAATTAAAAATAACTTAAAATAACTTATGCTATAAAGTGTTAAACTAAAAAACTTTATGTGCATATGTGTGGATATAGTGTATGTGTTAATTTTTTAATAGTCTATAAAATGATACATAAATAATTCATATATCTCACTAATGTATTCGTTTTACCATTGCATATTGTGTGTGTAATTAATATGGGTGTTCAGACTAATTTACGTATACCTCAACTAATCTCACGTGCTCTGAAATTAATGACCATGTAAGCCTACAGTAATTATTATATTAACAATTATAGAGCTCGAATTTGAGATCACAAGAAAAATAAATCTTTTAATTTTAATTTTTTACCACTAAATCGCCTATAAAATTATTATTGCATATTATATATTGATTGATAGTATGAAAGTGCAGTAACATTTTACCTCAAAAAAAAAATCCAGCATTTTATTTTATTGCACTGTAAATGGGCTGGTCCAGTACAATATGAGTTTTGAGCCCAAACGAAGCAATGGGCCTGACATCCAAGTTACTTAAGTAGTAGCATTTTGATTATTGTAACGGTGACAGAAAAATTGAAGACAGTTGGTATAAATAGAACTAGATGAAATATAATTGATATAAAATAAATATTTTTATAATTTATTTGGATTATAAGAGATAAAATGAAATAAAATATAGAAAAAATTGTTTTATTATTAATACACATTTTCATTAAATTTGCAATATTTGAGACACTAAATAAAAAATTATTATTTTTACTTTAGTCTATAATAAATATTAATTTTGCTTAACTAGCTTCAAATAATAACTTCTCCGCTCATCAAAATTATGTTACAAAATAATTTGTAATCATAGTAAAAAAAATAATTCATTTATAAAAAGGTAATATAAAATAATATTTGATATGTTGGACAATAATGTACTGAATATAACAATTTTTTTGTGAAACTATTTGATGCATCTTTAGGCTGCACAAAAATTATTTTTTGCAATATTTAAGATTGTTATGGTAGACAATTGTTTTTTCTCATTGAAACGAGTAAGACAAGCTTGACAAATTCTATGCACAAAGGTTCATTTAGTTGAATTGGGTTAACATAAAGATAAAAATTATTATTATCATAGTTTTAAAACCTAACTAAAAGTCAACTGGGGCAGTATTCAAGTCACGGGTCTGGATGATCATTGACCTTGATAAACATTACAATAAAAATAATTATTATCATAGTTTTAAAACTCGACTCGTAAATCAATTTGGGTCAATAGTCTAGTTGACCATTGACCTGAGTTAATGTAAAGATAAAAATAGTTATTATCATAATTTTTAAACCTAACTTGAGGGTCGACCTAGGGCCAAGCTTAGATCATGAGTCAGGTTGATCATTGACCCGAGTCAACATAAATATAAAAATAGTTATTATTATGGTTTTAAAACCTTATTTAGAGATCGACCCGAAGTCAAGCTCGAGTCATAGGATGAGTTTTCTATTGACCCAAGTTAACACAATGATAAAAATAATTATTATTATAATTTTAAAATAATAAGGGATTGATCTGGGGTAAGGCCCAAGTCATGGGTCAAGATGGTCAACCCAATTGACCCAAAGTAATGTAAAAATAAAAATGGTTATTATCATAATTTTAAAAAATTAACTTAGAGATCAACCCGAAAGTAAGGCTCGAGTCACGAGGGTTACCTAAATTGACTCAAATTAAAATTAAAAATCAAAACAACCTTATTTTGACAAAAAATATATATATAGATAAAAATCAAAAGATTTTTTTACTAATATTTTATCCTGAGTTAATTGGATTACAAGTCGACCTAAATTTTTTAACAAAACTAAATAAGGTCAATTCTTTCTATATTTTTTTAAACCCAAACCGATCAAGATTTCAGGACAACTGAATCTCGTCTCTAGTGTCCACCAAACACAAAACAAAGCAAATTGTTCAAACCATTTCAAATCACACAAACACAAAACAAATCAGTTATTTTTTCAATCCAGCTCAATAAATATTATCCAATATTTCAAACAGTACCTAATTAAATCATAATTTTCTCCCAATATTTTGATCACAATTGTGTTTTTTTTTTTGGTTATCAATCAATACCTACCTCTTCGTCACTAAATTAAATTTGTCCGAGAACATGATCAATTCTCTTTTTTCTATGTTATATATGTTTTATTTATTATATTAATGTAACCTAGAAAATTCACTTAAAAAATTAAAAATATTCTATATTTTTTATATTTACATTGGTAAATGTGTTTTTGTTTTATTATGTCTGTATTTTTTTTTGTCATAAGAGAATAACTAAATATATAAATTGTATTTAATTAGTATTCCATGATAAAAGAGTCATTAATAAAAGATAAAAATAAAAAAATTATATGTAGTATAAATTTATAGTGAATTTTTATATTTTTAAATTAGTAAGTACATAGAAACGTGTTTTATATACTCTTATTTTCTCTATCTATTTTATCTTAAATAATAACCAAATTTATTTTACAGTACCGAAGAATAAACAAACAACTTCAATAAATAAAATGAGATAAACTCAAAAACCTGATTCCAGAACAGTGTCAAAGCAGCAGCCAAACAGACCCTGAAAAGAAAACCCTTTCACTGTCCCTCTGGTAATGGCGGGAAAATCTAGCGCCGAGGGAGCATAAAACTATTAAAGGCAACACTTTCATTTTCGTTCAATCTGCTAAGAAAGACAAGAGAGAGATGGAATTTAGAGGATTTCCTTACAAGCCTTACTCCATCCAGATTGATTTTATGAAAGCTCTTTATCACTCCTTGAATCAAGGCGGCGTCTCCATCCTCGAGAGCCCCACCGGTCGGTCCCTCTCCCCCTCTCTCTCCCTTCTCTATATATATGTAAATGAAGTGTCGGAAGAGATGTTTGTGAGTTTTCGCAAATAATGTGGATAAATTTTCGTGTTGACTATTCAAGCTCAGAGACCAAATCAGGGCTACTTCATTAGATGTTACTATTTCTTAATGTTTACTAAGAAATGGGGTTTGGTTTTAATTAGGAGTATGATTATATTAAGCTCAGATGATGAGTACCAAGTTAAAATTTGATCTTTTTGCAATAAATTTTACATCTCTTTTTTTTTGTCATTGTAATATACAGGGACCGGCAAGACTCTGAGTATAATATGCAGTGCTTTGCAATGGGTGTATGATAGGAGGCAACAAGACAAGTCCAAAGTACAAGTTCAATCTCCTCATCGTTCAACAGATGATGCTCATATTGGCTCTGATGATGAACCTGACTGGCTCAGAAACTTTGTCCCCAACAAAGACAATCTTACGCAGGAGAAGAAAATCAACAAGAAATTCGGTTTTGGAGGATGTGATAGGAGGAAAAATCGCAAGGAAAGTTGCAAAGACCTGTTTTCACGTGATTTGGAGGAGGAGGAGGATTGTAATAAGAGGAGTGAGAATAAGAGTTCGCGGAAGAAAAATGATGGAGTGGAATTGAGTGATGATGAGTTTTTGTTAGATGAGTATGAAAGTGAAGAGGAAGGAGCTCTTGGAGGTGGGAAATTAAAGAGGAAGGCTGGTGGGGTTTCTATTAGTTCATCAAGTGATGAGGAAGGAGAAAAGGATGGCTCTGATGGTGAGGAGGAAGAGGAGGAGAAGGCGTTCAAGATTTACTTTTGTAGTCGGACGCATTCACAACTCTCACAGTTTATCGAAGAGTTAAGGAAAACTCTTTTTTCCAATGAAATAAATGTTGTGTGTTTGGGCTCCAGGAAGAATTTCTGCATTAACGAAGGTACATGTATCTTGTACTTTCTTCATTGAATCACTGCATGTGCATTCCTGACTTCATTTTTTTCTGGCTTGCATTCAGAGGTTTTGAAACTTGGGAGCTCTGTGCGTGTTAATGAAAGGTGCTTGGAGCTTCAGAAGAACAAGAAAAATGAAGTCTCCAAAATCAAGGTATATGTCAATCTATAAAATCGAATATGATGAGTGCATTGATTTTGGTGCTGTAAGCTCTTGTCGTATAGCTGGAGGACAACAGAGTACTTGAACTTCTTGGTATTTGGGATAGTAGTGTTGGAGGGTAATAGAGTTAAGGTACGATAACTTGAATGGAGTCAATATTTTCTGTTTGTGAAAATGAAATTCCAAAGGCAATGAACATGAGAGCTTACTCCCCCTGCCCCCTAAGTATCGAATGATCCATTTTTGTCTGGGGACAATTGGGCCTGGGTTGTGCAGCTGAAGTAACAAGATTTAGATGGAAAGTGCTTTGTGGATGATATGAGGGACTGGTAGGTTCTGATGCATATACAGATGACCCCCATGTGAGACAATAAAATCTATTAGAGATTGCAACAATTACATGCAACTGTAGATGTTTTAAGGTCAAATTTTCTTGGTACAGCAGTTATATGCATTCAGTTTGTAATAAGCTATCCTATATCAGGTGCTTCTGGTGCGTATGTTTCAGTATACATGGACATGGAAGCCATCCTATATGCATTCAGTTTATAAGAAGCTATCCTATTTTAGGTGTGCTTCTTGTGCATATTTTTCAGTATATAGAATAGAGAGCATTTGACCTGACCAACCAGAGATCCTTTTCACGGTATGGTTTTTTGTATGGAAGTTTGAAAACAAAAACTTAGAAATATCTCGACAAGATATCGGGGACTTTTCTTGCTGAGCTTGTTTCTGAAATGGAATCTTATCTTATTGGTTCAGAGGTTCCAATCCAGCCACACAAACACCTCTTAGAACTATTCCTTCCTCAGTCCATTCAGAACAATGTAAACAACATCTACTTTGCTTGGATTAGAGAGTTTTTCTTGATTTTTGACTGATTACAGTGTATGTATGCAGAATTTCAGCGCGGAGGGAAGAATACGTCGAACCAAGGCTTCTTCTGGCTGTCCAATGCTTAGAAAACATAAACTACAGAAGGAATTTAGGAATGAGACATCTCAACATGGAGCATTGGATATTGAAGATCTTGTTCGCATTGGAAGAAGTATTGGAACTTGTCCATATTATGGCTCCCGAAGCATGGTCCCAGCAGCTGATCTTGTTGTTCTCCCCTATCAGTCTCTTCTATCAAAATCATCTCGTGAATCGCTTGGCCTCAATTTAAAGAATAGTATCATAGTAATAGATGAGGCTCACAATCTAGCTGACTCTCTCATCAGCATGTATGATGCGAAAATTACTTCATCACAGGTGCACAAACTGTCATCTCTAAAAAAATTGGATGTAACATATTGGTTGTTCATTGCATAACCTCCATGTGGATAGAAAAGATCCTTTCCCTGGATAACTTGAGTTGGAATCCTACCTCCACTAACAAGTTTAAGCAATTGACTTTGATATAATAAAATTGGAATTCAATTAGGTATTGATAACGAATTTTCTGTCTTTACTCAGTTGGAGAGTGTGCACTCCCACATAGAGAAGTACTTCACAAGATTTCGCAATCTCTTGGGACCTGGCAATCGAAGATATATTCAAACTTTGATGGTCCTCACTCGAGCTTTCCTGCAAACTCTAGATAACAAGAAGGATTTGAGTAATGTAAATAATTGCCAAGCTGAAGAAATAGCTGCTGACATGAAAGCTGTCTGTGACACTTCTATAGCCATTAATGATTTTCTATTTTCTCTTAATATAGACAACATTAATTTGGTTAAATTGCTACAGTATATAAAGGAAAGCAATTTGGTGCACAAGGTAAATGATGGTTACCCCTTTTTTAATCTTTGCAAACTAGTTTTACTCTCTACCCGTAGTGTTAATTATTCGCCTTCCTGTTTTAAGGTTGCTGTGATTTGGTTTCACAGGTCAGTGGGTATGGTGAAAAGGTAGCTAGCTTGCAGGGAGGTTTGGCTCTCAATCGTAATGGAGAATTTGGGGAGGAAGGAAGCACTCTTTCCAGTTTCCGGGCATTAGTGGACATGTTGATGTCACTGACAAATAATGATGGTGATGGACGGATGATAATCTCAAAAATGAGATCAACATGCTCTGGGCTACAAGGAGGTTTCTTAAAATATGTTATGCTCACAGGGGAAAAGATTTTCTCCGAGGTTTGCTAAGAACTTGTTATTTATTTTGCTTTATTTGGATTTCAAAAATTACAATAAAAAACTTGGGTACTCACGGAAAGAAACTTCATCCAGATTGTGGATGAAGCACATGCTGTCATATTGGCAGGTGGGACCCTGCAACCCATAGAAGAGACAAGGGAGCGGCTGTTCCCATGGTTACCGCCAAATCAGCTGCATTTCTTTTCATGTAGTCATATTGTCCCTCCTGAGAGTATTTTACCAATTGCAGTTTCACGTGGCCCTTCTGGTCAATCTTTTGATTTTAGCTACAGCTCGAGAAGCTCATTGGTCATGGTGAGTACTGCATAGATTGCAACCTCACATGTACTTCTCTGACAGAAATTGCTCTATGATGTTCTTGCAATGTGCACTCTAATTGATGCATTCATCTCATGTTTTTGAGGGGTGAGGGGAGGCTTATGGGACTGTAGTTAATCATGTCTTCAATCATATGAATTTGAAGCGGCATGCTTTGCATTCTAGTCCTAATTTAGCGATACATTGTCTAGTTTTGCAGTCTTGAATATGAAAAATGCTTTGTGTTTGGTAGAAATCTTGTTTTCTATATATCTGATGTTTCCTTCTTATTCTCAAAGGTCTTTTTGCAGAAACTATGGCTAACAACATTTTTCTGAACAGATAGAGGAGTTAGGGCTCTTGCTTTGCAATTTGGTGGCATTGGTTCCTGAAGGGATTGTTGTGTTCTTCTCCTCATTTGAATATGAAGGACAGGTCTATGATGCATGGAAGAAGTCGGGCATTCTTGAAAGGATTATGAGGAAAAAGCGTATATTCAGAGAGCCGAGAAGTAACTCTGACGTGGAACTCATCCTCAAGGAATACAAGGAAACAATCGATGGATTGTCTAGTGGCACAAAAGAAGATGGAGTACGTCATAATGGTGCAGTACTCCTAGCTGTAGTTGGTGGAAAGATATCAGAAGGCATAAACTTCAGTGATGGGATGGGCCGATGCATAGTAATGGTTGGGCTGCCCTACCCAAGTCCATCTGACATGGAGTTGATGGAGAGGGTGAAGTATATTGAAAGTTTGGGAGAGCCAAACTGTGGTAAGCGTCCCGAAATTTCTGTTGGTGAGCACTATTACAATGGGGATGTTCAGACAGCTTTCAGTATCCTAAGAAGTTGCAGGCGCAGAGGAAAAGAATATTATGAAAATCTCTGCATGAAAGCTGTAAATCAATCAATTGGTGAGTGCTAGCATTGTTATCTGCAGATATATAACGTTTTTTTTTTTTTTTTGAACAACCAGATATATAAAGTTGGAAATTAAGAGCATGGTTTATCAGATAAATCATCCCATATTGTGCATATGCTCCAGGGTAAAACCTGGGCTAACTTTCCCCTAAATCTGCTGTTTTAGAAAATTATCTAAAATCAGTATCATACATTTGCATCTAGGTTTTGTAACCATTGTTCTGTTTTCTAAGCAAGAGAATAGAAATCTCTAGGACCATTAATTTAGTTCAGATTCTGGCCAATTTTAACTGTTAAATTATGAACTCACTAAGACACTGATGGATGTCAACAAAGTACTTTTCAGTAAACTAAAACACCTTTGCTTCCCCTGCTCAGTATGCCATGCATAAAATTGGCTTTATATATTTATTTGGAAGAGGAATCTTTTGCCTGTTCTGACATCTGTTTTTTTTTTCCATGACTTGTCACTTTAGGAAGAGCAATACGGCACATAAATGACTACGCAGCAATATTGTTGGTTGACATGCGATACGCATCCGACTCCTCGAAAAGAAGCTTCTCGCATCCAACAAACAAGCTTCCTCTGTGGATAAAAGATCGTCTTGTTTCTGCAACCAACAATTATGGTGAAGTTCATAGGCTACTGCATCAATTCTTCAAATACAATAAGAAGAGAGAGTGTCAATAGAATGTGCTGGAGAAAGATCTACCAGCATTGAAGAAGCAATAGTGGAAAGGAAATTTTGCAAGGTTGGTATTGCCAAAGCAAGATCCTGGGAGAGTTGAGTATGAAACAGGTGCTGATCTAGGGTCAGTTTTGCATAATGAATCCCCGGCCAAGAAAACTTCTTCGAAGAAGGATATTGTACGAGGATAATTAGAGAAGTAGCGTATTCACCTTTATTGAATACCATTTGAAGCTGATTAGGCACGGCACAATAACCTGGAGATAATGCTGGCATGATAATGACAATCGTGGTCAGGTGTCAGTGACTTGGATCCATGATTAAACCATAAGATTCTGAAGAATGAACTAATGCACACAAGTTTGGGTTCTGTCAAGGAACATGTCTTTGTTGTGTTATGTAGAGTGGACTTACAGTTCTATAATTTTATCCGGTTATGTGAATATCATGAAACATATAGAGTAATCTAAAGAAGTTACAAATTCTTTTTCGGACACTTCAGATAAATCAGCTGCTGATTTCAATTTGGATCAGAACCATTGGTTTCTTATGCCTCATTTTTCCTTACAAATCATCGCAGGAAGGCAGCTCTCTTGACTTGTGTACTGCCCTGTGATTGAAGTATGAGTCTCTTTGTTCCCAAGCTTCTTGCTTTTATGACAGTTATTTATGAGTGAATGAAAAGGCTTGCTTTTGTGACAGTGTGCTGTATGAGATGTAATGATGTGAGTTAATGAACAAAGGAACTTTTTACTTCTTTAATTTATTCAATTGCGTTTCATGGGCTTCTTCAAAATCTCAAGGAGGCTGCATGACAACCATCGATCAAACACTGCAGGTTTGGAGTCGGGATGCCATTGCTGCTCTACTCTTCAGTATCGAGTTGCTTGGACACTAAAGGTAAATGCAGTTTAACTGAACCATTACAGAGTAGTAAATGAGCTAAATTATAGCCTGAACCATACAGGGTTGCTTTGACTCATCATACATGGAATGAAGTTTCAGCTTCAGATTTATGAATGAGGGTTGAGCCAACCAATTTAGATGTTGCTGAATGATGACTTTTGCTATTCTTAAAGAAGCAAACGTGGGGAGGCTAAACAATGTTGCTTCAGAACAAGGCTCAAACTTTCATTCCTTCAAGGCTGGTCAATCAAAATTTACACCCCACAAGAAATTTTGATCTAATTACCAATTTCATGCACAAGAGCAATTAACAAGGGCTCAAGCTGTTCATAGTAGGATGGTGGCAAGATTTTAATCCTCGTTATTAGACCAGGATTGGCCCGGTGGGTCGACCCGGTGCTGAACCGATCCTGGTAAGACAAAAGACCGGCTAGTGCAAAAACTCAACCAAACCCGATCGACCCAACAGGTCGACCCGTGACCTCGGCGAACCCGGACAAGATCCTTTTTTTTCAAATGTGGTTTTTCTCCTAGACTTTTTTTTATAATTTTTTAGTTGGTTATTAATCATTTTTAAAGTTTACTATATAAATACTAGAATAATGTTTTATTTTTTAAATATGAGATTTGAAACCCTTTAATATATATATTCTATGTTCTTAAGAAAAAAATTATTTTTTCAATGTGGGATTTAAAGCTCTTTAATATATATATTTTATATTCACGAGAAAAAAAGTTGTGTTTTTTTAATATGGAATAAAAAATTTTTGGTTTAAATACTTCAACTTAAAAAAGATAACATAATATCTTTTCAATGTGAAATTTAAAGGATTTGAAACCTTTTAGTACATATACTTTATGTTTACAAGAAAAAAATTATTTTTTCAATCTAGAATTTGAAACATTTTAGTGTGTGTATATATATTTTATGTTAAAAAAATTATATTTTTTTAATATAACATAAAAAAATTAAAATATTTTTTTAAATTTTATTATTTACAATATATATACCTTATATTCATGTAAATTATTTCTTAATTTTTTCATTACTATGATTTTAACTTTGGCAGCTGTGAGAAAATGACTCCTCTGGCACAAAAATGTAAACGCACCTTGTCTTGATATTAACTGGGTGCTGGCCCTTAGGCACCAATGTCACAGCACATTCGGGTCCACGCATCTCTTGCATATAAATGCAATGAGAGATGGTTCCATAGCATGGGGGTTAATTTCATCACGAGAATATCATCTCTTTCTATGTCAAAAAAAAAAAAAGAGTTCATTAAAATCTATAAAATTAATTGAGGTGGATATAAACTGACCGAATATTTATATAAATAAAAAAATATTATTTCATATATTTTCACATCTAAAATCCAGCCTGAAATGGTAACCAATAAAACATCAGCATGAGCTATAAATCCTTATCCAAATTGAAATTCAAACAATCTCAAATTTCAAATAATGTCAAGGCTGATTTCTGATCCGAGGCATGGTAAGAATTTGTGGCCAGAGGATAAGATATCCCTTTTCATATGCGCACCACAGGCTTTCTGAAGGAGGGAGCAGCAAGGAGTCCAAAATTCAAAAAAACAAAAAAGGGCTAGCTGCTATTATTTGGTTCTTGAATGCATGGATTGTAGGAATAAACCTTTTACACCAACCCACTACCTTTAGCTTTGCATCTTAATCACTACAGCTGCACTTTAGACTACAAAGAGTCAAATTATATAAAGCATTCATGATCACTGTGAAGGATTCCTTGCTCTTCTATTCTCTTGCTCTTTATTTATTAAACAGCTTTTGCTGCTTAAGTAGCACAGACATCTTTTTGTTTATGGTAAAGGCATAATTTGGATTTCTGTTCACACCAACTATCTACTACTGATTAGTAAGCCCTAATGCTTCAAAATGGCCTTCTGATCTATCATCTTAAGATCCAATGGTTCAGTGTCTCCCTTCTTGAAGAGAGAGATGGAAGGGTGAGGATAAAAAGAAAAAGGCACTGAGTGAAACCTTGCCTTTAACCCCATAGCTTTTATCTCTTGGTAACCTTGAGAACCTTCAGCTGTCTTTATCTTTCCTATCTGTACATGTGAAACGACATTCAGAGAAGAAAAGAAGCCAAATAGAATAGAGCTGTGTCTGTTCTTTCAGTCAGAGCCACTAAGAGCTAAACGAGTCTTTTCTCTCTACAATACAATACTAAAACAGCAAATGCAGCTAAGAGAATCCATTCATAAGACCAAGAAGTTCTTTCACAATGCTCTCCAAAACCTTAAGTCCATCTTCTTTGGTGGCTACCAAAAGCTGACCAAGCCTACTTCTTTCAAGCCCTTCTCACGCGGCAGCAGCAATGTGAAGAATTACCGGATAGATCAGTACTATGCTGATTTTTGCAAGGAATGGGAGTGTGATCTGGAAAAGGCAATGAAAGGAAAGAGCGATAGTTTCATGGGGTCAAAAGAGCCAATGAGAGATGAAGATGTGAGTGATGAAAGTGAGATGAAGCTTGCAAACAGTCCGTCGAGGAAGAATGAAGGAGGAAAGGAAGAGAAGAGTAAGAAGATTTCCCAAGTACAAAAAGCGGAAGAAAAAAGCTCAAAGAACATGAATGAAAGCGGTTGTGTATTAGCACAGAAGATGAAGGAATTGGAAATGATGGACGTGAGTGATGTAGAACATGTTTTGGATGTAGAAGAGGCACTCCACTACTATTCTCGTCTCAAAAGCCCTGTGTACCTTGACATTGTCGACAAGTTTTTCACCAACATGTATACAGAATTTTCTGTTCCAAAGGCCTCTGCCAGCACCAACAGTTCATAGCGAAGACTCGGATCAATTAGGTTATAGATTCCAATGTTCGTGGGTTATTTCTTTTGCATATGGATTATTTTCCATATTAATTTTCATGTTCTGTATTCTTCTGAGTGTGTCTAATTTACACAATGATTTTTGATATTCATCTCTGTAGAATGTTGTTTACCTGGATTGCCATGCCTGAGCCTGTCTTTTTACTCAAGGACACCAAACATGTTTCAGATACTTAAGGGCTGTGCATTGTTAATTTAAATATCTAGCCATGAATGTTTTTAACATATTCTTCTTCAAGCATCATAGGTGTTGCGATGTCGCGGTCGCACAAATTAATTACCCTAGCTTAAAACACACAAGATAGTATAGAGCAAGCAAGGGGTCGATCCCACGAGGAAGGTTTAGTTTAGATTTTTATGCTATATGTTATGCAATTGGGGAGTTTTGATTTGTGATGATCTAAACTATGGAAGAAATTAAACTAGCAAACAAAATCAATTGAAATTGAAATATATCAAGAAAACAAACCTTGGTTGCAAGCACACATCCACCTACAGAAATTAGAACCGATCCTTGAAACGAAACTTCAGCTTATATTCTGAATTTTTTTATCTTTTCTTAACATTGGTTAATTAACGGATCCGCCGTATAACTAGCCCTAACCAACAAATAATCACGATTGTCGCGACTAATGATTTAATCCAATGGCAGCCTTAAGATCTAGATAAATTCATTAATCTTAACAACCAAGTTGTCAGCTTGTGTTGCTTTGATCGAATGTTCTCCCTAAGTTTAATAACGTAGTTCCGCTACAATTACCAAGCTTAGTTGCTTCACAAGTTTATATATCACAACTCCGGTTTTGATATCAAACTTAGCAATAGATTGTTCACAATAATAACTTAGAGTCCGCTCTAGCAATTAAGATAAACAATCATAGGAAATATGCATAGGAAAACAAACATAGTCATTCATAATACAAACCAAAAATAAATGGAAGAATAAATCTCACGGTTCTTGAAATCGAAGGTGTTTGCGTCCTTGCAACCAAGAAAACGAGCTTAGCCTTGCATATCTATTGAACAACTACTCCTAAAGATGAAAGAATACATGATTTCTGATTTGTAGAGGGGAGAGTTTGTGTTTCTTCTCTTATGGTTGCCACCCTTCTTTCTTTGATTCTCTTCACACTCTCTCCCTCTCTCTTGGCTCTCTTAATATCATGAACTTAGCTGCCTATTTATACACAAATTGTAAGTAAGAAAAATCAAAGTTCAAGTGTGAACATCAAGAGATGGTGGTAGTGTGAAGGCACCGGGGTGGTGGTGGTCGGCATGGTTTGTGGTTGGTGGTTTGAGGTTGGTGGCTTGAGGTTGGTGGCTGCCTTCCTTGACCTTCTGGATTGATTTACTTGAGGAGCTAAATTGCTGAAATTAAAACTTGGATGCCGGTTTTGATGCTTCGGGATGCAATTTGGATTCGTTTCTTCACGAAACCTGATTGCTGGCAGAATTCAGTTGTCATCTTTGAAAACTCATATCTCCCTCATATGACATCGTTTTTGGCTGAAATTTGGAGCGTTTGTAGACCTTTGAGTCAGGAATCCAAAACAATTGAGTTTGCATCAATTGGATATCTACAGATCCAGATATTGAATTTTGAATGGACAAAGGTCAACACTGGCAGAATGCGAGCTTTGAATTTGAAGGATGTGATTTCCATGCTCTTTGTATTTTTATTTTTCCTGACTTAGATTTCCAGAAAGGTATGGATGTTATCTTTCTAATGCCACTGGAATCACTTCGTTTTGACTTTTAGAGCTCACGCTCTGCACAAAACATCGACTGAGGGTCAAATCTGCCAATTACCTCCAATTTACTCCTTTTTGCATCTTTCATCTAAAGGTGCCTTCAAAACATAAAACAAAGAATATCAAGGCATTTTATACATAAAACAATAGGCAAAACACTAGTTAAATGTGGGTGAAACTATCGAATAATATGGTTACATCAATAGGTGTTTTTTTATGGTCCTGACAGACACCTTCACTTTTATCTCCTCGTAAAAGGCTTAGGTTTAATCAAATAGGATATCACACGCCATGTGGCTATAATGGCCGAAATGAAGGCCTTTTGAGTCTATTAATGTATTAAACCATCAGTTATCTAGAAAAGAATCACTTCCATTTGCAGCATTTGTTCAACAAGTAAAGAACAGCAGGTTGGCTGAATTCAAAAGAGCGCTAAAGCCATATGTTGAATTAATGTCATTTTAAAAGGTAACAGCACGAATCTATCCAGGTTTTTTGAAAATTTGAAGCTACTTCAGAGGCCGAATTCAAAAGAATTCAGCCATCTGTTGAATTAATGTCATTTTATTCACAGATGTTCAAATTAAAGCATAGAAATAAGAAAACACATCAGATGATAGCAGGAGAGAAGAGGAAAGCATAGATTCTGATAAGAGCAATATAGGAACAGTGATTTATAAAAAGATTTCTGTGTTCCTTCGTATGGTAAGGAAAGATTGGTACCCAGGAGACTGACAGTTTCTCTTCATCAAAACCCCTAGATGCGAAAGATGCTAGGGTTTCGGATAGATCAGCATTGGGTGAAGGAAGCTCAGACGTTGCCACATCTCGGAAAGAATGGATAGCATTCCTCCTGCCAGTATACAGTGGATAGAATGGACCACCAGCCTGAAATTCAAAAATTCAATAGTAAGATTATGAAAGCAGTGAAGGAGAAACAGGAAACAGAATGATGTTTATACCTGAACAACACCATCTCTGGCTGCTAAAGCAACGATATCAGCACAAGAAACAACTCCTGGGCACACCATTTCAATCTTTGATTTGATTTTGTCAATTATATCAAATCCCTTCAAGTTTTTATTGGGAGGAGAGTCTTTCTCGGAATCAATGCCTGTAGCAGCATCCAACAAAATAGATGCATCACACCCCTGAAAAGATTCACAAAAGAACTCAGGTCTACTTGTAATAAAAACGAAGATCACTGAAACATAGACGAAATTTTACTTAATCAGAATCACATCAAATCTGAAAGCTTCCGAAACAAAAATCCACAAGAAAGAACTTAACATCAAAATAGTCTTCGATCAAGATTTGTAAGCAAAAGATACCATGAAAGAATTGCCAACCAAAGCTGAAAAATTAAAACCTTCGTCGTACTACATGATGAATAATTAAGCAGTGACTAACCCCCTAGGAATCAACAAAAAGAAAGATCGAAATCATCTACCTCAATAAAACAATCATGAAACACGAGCCTTAGAAGAGCAGGAGCTACACTGGAGTTGACTCTGTAAAGCTCATGAACCACCCTGCGAATGATTCTTTCTGCCTGTGGGCACGAATCACGATAGAAATCATACTCAAGAGACCGGTTTGAATGCCATGATACTTCTTCATCATCGTCTTCCATAGATGTCAAAGGAGACAAGTATACGGAAGGAAAGGAATCCCAAGATGAATATGGCCATTTCACTGCAGTTTTTGATGATGACGAGCTCTTCTTGATCTCTGCATTTTGGTTCTTGACAGAGATCAAAATGCAAAGAATTAATACAAGAAGGCTCAGTTTCCTCATGTTTCCTATTCCAAAGATCGATGTCAACATCTTCTCTAGCTCTTTCCTTCAGTCTCTCTCTCTTTCTTACCTCCCTTCTCTGTGGTTTTCCTTCGTTTTTGAGAGCAGAAGTGAAGAGTGGGCTGCCGAATTCTATTAACAGAAAAGGATGGGAAGTGGCGGGAAAGGGAGTCCGATATGACTATAATGACCTTTTTTGCCTGAGAGTTAGTTAAGAGTGTTTGAGTAGGAATTTGCGATGGGCAAAGAATGCCCTTGGATTGGTTAGGACTTTTATATTAAGGTTTAGATTGCTTTTTTTCTTTTCATCAATAATAATAAAAAAACACTAAAAAAAACATTAATTTAATGTTTTATCAAGTAAAACATATAAAAAAAAAAATTGCTGTAATTCCAAAACACTCAAACATAACTTGGTATAGCAGCAAACAAGAGTGAGAAGCAATTTTACATTAATGAATAGAAGGCAGGAAGTATTTAATTTAATTAATGAATCTAATTACACTGCTCCATAGCTTTACAAAAGCATGCCAGATGGGCATGTAAACCCTATAGCTTACTTATAACTTGGAGAGAATGAGGACGAAAAATTGTAGAAAGTATCATGTGAAGGATTAACGGTATCCTTTTGATCTCTCAATCTCCAACCCCTAAAACCACATAGAGCATAATGGCCAGTGAATCATCCAACAAACTGCTGCATGAGGTGCCAGATTTCGAGCACTGTGTAACCAAATCCACAACCAGGCCAGTAATATTGCAATAGCTAATAAAAGAAGCATCCATTGGTAATAACTGCATGCACTTTCACATGAATCTAGTTGCCAGAAGAAGATACTAAAACATTATGCTCCTTCAAGCGCTTCTGGAAGTGTGCCAGACGATTCTGTAACTGCAGTATACCTGCAGCCTTCTGAGAAAGAATGGCATTCAGTTTAGCAACGTAATCATCGAGCTGATTTCCTGGTTGGTCTGCTTCAACCAACAGGTTCATCTCCTGCAAGATTGTAAATAACATTTATATTCACTCGTAACAAGCCCTTGGACATTTTTTTTCCTTCAAAACCAATACTAATAAAAAATGAATGAAGAATGCTCTGGCCAGATCACAGACCTCTCTCACGATGTTCATAGTCTCTTCCACTTGTTTTCTATGAGCATTTACAAGATCCTCCTCTTCCTGAGAACATGCAACAGAAAATAATGTTAAAAAATTTCAGTTTTAGCACATTCAAAGAATTTATGCATTAAGTAATTATTCTTTTCTAAATCACCTGTAGCAACACATTCAAATCATTATCTGAATGCATATCCCTCCATTTTGTCTGACCATTGGGTTTCTGTATTTTATCCTCTGAAATGGAAAGATTGTATGGCTCTAGCTTCCCATTCTCCTTCCATATTGGTTTCTCCTGTTCATAAGAATCTTCTTCTGATGCATCAAAATCATCTCTTTCATCTTGTTCTGGCCATGCATCATTTGCATCGTCCTCAAATGTGGATGCAACAGGTAAAACTGAGGACAAGGGAACAGTAGTTGATTCCTTTAGGTTTAAAGTTGAGGATAAAACATCCTTCTTAGAAGCATTCCCTTTTGAAAGGCTCTTCACCCTGGAGTGAAAACTTAGCAAATTCAGTATGAAAGATTCGCAACAGATTAAATCATACCATAAACATTTTGCAACTGAAATCATTTTCATGTACCTGTCAGCGTATCTCAAGGTGTTAAGAGTGTGCTCGCATGATCCTGAGCTTGGTGAAATGCATGATATCATAACAGTGCGTGAATTGCCAACAAAAGAATCCCTTAGAACCTCAGTTAATTTACTGCCTCTGAAAGGAATATGACTCTTGTCATTGTCAAGTGCCCTTATGCACTCCTTTAATGCAAGTAAACTCTTGTTAATCTCTGCACCTTCCATCCTGCATCATATATATGAAACAACCAAATCAAACAAACCCACCCACCCAAATTAAAGAAAGGTCAGTAAAGCATATAAAGAAAGGTCAGTAAACCATGAACTGAACACTAGAGATGAAAACACTATGAAATAGAAATCAACTTTACAAGTCATTAAGTGGTGAAAGGGACAGATTACATAAATAAAACACAATAGAAAACATTGAAATATCTACATTTCTTATTGCCTTGTAACTATATTCCCTAAGGATAATTTTATTATCAAGCAATTGATTAAACAATCCCTTTTTTATTGGCTGGTTGTTCAATCCAGTATGATCAGTGAAAATATCAATTTCTACTTCCCTAAGATAATGCAAGGCTGCACATGGAAAAATATCTCATGCCAAACACTATTTCCTAATGGTACACTGAGCTCCATATGCATTATATTCCTGAGTGTTCCTCACTATCATAATATGAAACAGAAACCTTAAATTGCCCAACTTGTATGATCAACAGTGGCAAAAAAATACCACAAAGATAAGGGAGTGGACATACCTTGTTTGTTTATCATTATCTGTGGTATCTGCACCACGCTCACTTCCTGCAAGATCTATGAAGGAGAGCTTGCCAACGGGGCGTGGAGGCTTTGTCTCATTGCCATCAACTGATCTCTTGATAGCAAGCTGTAGTATGGCATGTGAACGGGAGGATTCTTCATTTGCACCAGTTGTGCCAGTACTTCTTGTGGCACTTCCCTTCTCAATGAGGTCCTTAATGGTCTCTACATCTGATACTTTGTACTCTTGCAAACCCACAATACAAACCTGCTGCTTACCATCCTCTCTCATGCAAAGTTTTCTGCACAAAGAGACGTCTCAAATTTAAGCAAATTCAGAAAGTGAAAAGTATGTAAAAGAAAAGGAAAGGGCAGGTCAACTAACTTCCGATCACTTAGAAGATCATATAGTTTTCCTCCGTAAATTTCAAAGAAGCTCACAAATAGCTGAAACCCTTGGTTCCTGTAAGTATGATGCATCAACCTCAAGATATCTCGAGATGCTTTAAGGGGCAAAGGCTTCATAGTATAGGTTTTTCCGCTCCCTGAATGAAGGGGAAAAAAAAACAAGTAAGCTGGTTTTACAGCAACAATCTAGTTGTGCTAAATGATATGAGGTTCTCACCAACATGGGTGGAAGACGTTATAAACTAGCAGGTGCAAACAAAATTTGTGAATTTTGATTTTAATAATTTTAGAGCAAATCACTGTGATGTAAGCAGGCCATACAAAATGAAAAATGCATAAAGCAACAAAAGAAAATACATAATGATAAAGTCCAAATTGTTTATCCATCAAGTCATCAAGCATTGTGATAAAGAGAAGGCACAAAACATATCAAAGTTAGGTAATTCAAGAGCAAATACAAAAAACATTAATCCTCAGTACAAAATCACAGGATTATGGAATAAACTTGCCAAGAAAAGTTATAAAAAAGTAGAAAAAGAACACAACAACAAAGAATTATTATATTAGAATTTGCTAGATTCAACAACAACAAAAAAAAGATGTGTCCAAAAGCAAGCGTGTAAAAGCATCCATCTTATATTTCAGAGACAGCAATTCACCTGTTTGCCCATATGCAAAGCAAGTTGCTTTGGTCCGTTGAAAAATTATTGGAACTATGGGCTCCACTGTCTCATGATAAACCTAAAGAGATTAAGTAAATCCCGCATAAGCTATGAGAACACTAGCATTATTATGAAATTCATTAGTTCATTATGAAGAGAATTTTCCTCACTTCATCATTCGAGACCTCCTCATTGAGCACTGCATCAAAGACAAATTCATGCTTCTCAACGTATTCTGTTAGGTCAACCTGTTGAATATTGTTATCCAGAATTACTACCAAGACACTTATCATAGGAAAAAACTCTACAAATCTATAGAAGAATTATTAATTGAAATATCAATAAACAACAGGGGAGAGCAAAACATCAAATTGAACAAAAAATGGAAAAATCAAGGTTCTTATAGATAAGGCTAAAATAATCATTAGGAGAACTGTGGCCATTAAGATTGCATTTGAACCTCTTTTCTTGTTGTTTTATGTATCTAATATCTACTCCTAAATGTCTTCATTGATGAATTTGGCCCAACTATTTTGTTTGATGAACTTCATCCTGTGTTAATTCATTTTATATTGTCAAGGACCAATTGGGAGACAAAGATCCTTGATCAGCTGTCAGTGATTTGCCTAATATTTATCTGACTTCTTCAAAAGTGTTGTAACAGTTACCTTAAGTTTAGTCTCGTGAACTGTCAGAGAATTGGAGTGTGTGTCTATAATATCTTCTTCATTTTTTGCCAGTTCCTTTTTATTCAATGGTCTCTTGCGCACCTGCATTAGAAAACATCACTTGTCATAACAATATTAATGTTTAAAGACATTCTTACAAGCAAGTCAGATGCTGCATTAAGAAGAAACATTATTAACACTGCCAGTAAATCATGTTCCTCTATAAATGAAATGTGGAGAGAATTATCAAGGTTCACAAAGCTGCCAACAATGGCTAACCTGGTAAGCATTGTATTTAAGACAGGGGAGATGTCAACAAATACAGGTAAACGAAACAACACCAAAAAAGAAACATACCACTACTTTGATCTTTGCAACAGAACTTGTCTTCTCTTTGTCTGCAACAAAGCTTTTCAGGAGGTTGTTATCAGGCAAGCCAGGAGCTCTGCCAGTTTGTTTATTGTTTGAAATGTAAGGGTAAGAATCATCAAAGCTTCTTCCTCGAACAGGATGAAAAAGAGAAGAACCATCATACAAGCCTGGAACTTGCAACTAACCATGAAATACAGAAAGCTTAGCATAAAAATGGAGAAAAAGTCATAGCACCAAACTGCATTGTGAAATCCCAAATTATTTATTCAAGACTAAGGAGCAAAGCGTATTGTGTGAATGTGATGGAGTGCTAAAGAGCCGGCACTATATCATCATTGTTTCTTGATGCAACGACATGTATACTACCTTCAACTTCTTTTGAAAAGTTTGTGCGCATGTCAACAAAATAAAGAAGATTCACCTTTTCATTTTTTAATTGTATTTTCAATTTTTGGAAAATCACAAAATCCATGTAATGCAAGTGTTTGGTTATGAATGGAACTGGTTTCAAAAACGTAAAGCTCTTCTCTATTTTTCAAGAAATGTTTTCCAAATCCAAATATGCACAAAAGAGTCATAAGGGCTTGGGATTTAAAAATCTTTTATTGGATGCAAGACAAGATGTTCTTCATTAGCCACCGAACCCAAAAATCAGAATATCGTTTAGAAGCACTTATAAATTTGAAAGTAGCTAGAACATCGATTCTTGAAACAGAAGAGTTCGATGCTAGTGCAAATATTCAAGCTCAAATTCATTCCATATTGGTAAAAAAGAAAATATAAAAAAAATGGAAAAAGTAGAAGTTTAATTGATTGGAAGATGGATAGATGCAATTGTTGGATGCCCCATTAACGTACAAATCACTCAAACATCCAAAACCGCATTACTGAATCACTAGAAAATGACAGGTTACCCACCTCGGGAAGCAACTCGGTGTCAAAAGAATGCAGATCTAAGAGCCCAGGACTGAACTCATTTGGTGAGTCCTCCCCATTCTTCCTCCGGCTCGAAGCTCTTGAACTAACAGGAGGTGTTGTTGGCTCCGAATAAAACTCATTTCCCCTACTAAAACTGCTTTGCGCATTCCCATACATTCTCAATGCCTGCCCTCCTCCTCCACCACCATAGAGATTATAGTCCTGCATCCAGTTCCACCATTGTTGAGACACAGCAGCACCCAATAAAGGAAAATCACCATTTTGTTAAAAAATAAAAAGAAAAAAGAAGTTCTGTTCAGTTTTACTCATGTTCTCTTTACTTTACTTGCATTATCAAGGGAATCAAAAGGACCAGATCTGTATTTTCCATTCCATCGAACACCCATTATAGTCAACTCCCGATCTAAAGCAAATATATATATATATATATAGAAAAAGAAAAAAGAAAATCCTTAAGAAACCAATAACATTTCACAAAACACTCCAAGATTCAAAATTTGTACTAGCCCCGTTGTTTTATGAGAAAGCAAACAAAGACAGTAGACTCAAAGCAAAATGGGAAAAGTATAAAAAGAAGAAGAAGAAGAAGAAGAAGAAGAAGAAATTAAAAGATCAGGGGAAAGGAATAAAACCTGAAGAGGAGGAATTAAAGAAGAGGAAGAGGAGGAGGAAGAGTTGTTATTTTGAAGGTGCTGAAGACCAGCAGATTGAAGCCATCTCCCATTTTCCAGAAACATTCCGTTGCCGTTGCCGTTGCCGTTGCTGTTGTTATCAGAAGATGAGTACTGTCTTTGATGATGAGATCTCTGCCTTCCCATTCCGTTGTTCATATCACACACTCCCTCTCCCTCTCTCCGTTTCTGTATTTCTATAAAGAGAGAGATTCTTGATTTATTTGCCCCCTTTTTGCTTTCTCTGGGCGAAATAAGAAAAAGAAATTCAAATTGAAACGTTTTGGATTAGAGAGAGAAACGGAAGCAATTAAGAAGATTATTAGAACCAAATAACCTTTTGTAATGTTACAAAAAAAAAAAAAAGGATAGAGAGAGAGTGAAGTGGAGGAGACAGAGAGACAAGAGTTTAGAGTTGAGTAAATTTGAAGGACTTCATGTTGTGTAGGAGATTTTGAATTTTTGAAGACAAAGAGGGGACCAGCGCCTCCAGCACGTGTGGCGCACGTGTGATTCTTACTGTAGATAGGGTTTGTCTATTTCAAAAAAAAATTGATTTGGGAAACTACAATTACGCCCTCTAACTATTGGGTATATTTCAATTAGGTCATTCTCCTAACCATTGTTCTGTGCCGTGTGTTCTTAACACATAAAAATGAGCTCCTCTCTTCCTCCTCGCTTTGATGTCTCGGTTAAAATCACACATAAAACTCATGTGTATCAATTACACTCCATTTTATTTTTCTTTTCTTTTCTTTTTTTCACTTGAGCTTTAATGGTTTAGTTAATAATAACTAATTTGAATTGTGCTTCAAACCATGTTTAATTAAAATTTATTTTATTTTATTTAAAATTATATTTTATATTTTTTATTATATTAATTTGTTAATATCAAAAATAATTTTTAAAAATAAAAAAATATTATTTTAATATATTTCTAATAAAAAAAATACTTTAAAAAATAATTATTATTATACTTCCAAACACGTCCTAAATTTGACACATATTAAATTTAATTTTTAGATGAATTTATAGAATACTAACACAGAATAACAACTTCAAACTCATCTATAACGTAATTTAGTTTGAATAATAGGTCTAAATGATGTAATGAGAAAGGATCTCGTTTTCCAAACTTTTACGTTCATAAATAATTGAAATAAGTCTTATTATAATTATAATAAAGTTACATAATTTATATAATATGTTTATAATATGTTTTTTTCTATTTTTTTATAAGATTAGACCTATTTTATTTACCTTATTATTTAAATATGTATTTTGTAATACGGTATATAGATGTTTTTATAGAAGATTGTTTAGATTGAATTCTGATGTTTTTTTAATATAAAATTAGTGTTTTTAAGTCCCAACATGTTTTTAAAAATTAATTTGAAGTAAAAAAAAATTAATTTTAATGAAAAACATATTTAATTTCAATGCTTTGTTTTTTTGTTAAAAATTAAAAAAATATATTTTAAATTAATTTTTCTAATGTTCTTAAATCGTTTTGATATGCTGGTGTAAAAAATTAAATTTTAAAAATAAAAAAAATATTATTTTGATGTTTTTCAAGCAAAAAACACTTTGAAAAACAATCATTGTCATATTTAGAGGTGAGTAAAAAATCGTTAAATCGATTAAATCGAGAAAACTTTAAAAAAATAATCAAAAAAACTGAACCATAAAAAAAAATCGATTAAACTGATTAGAATATTTAAAAAAATATTTGGTTCAATTCAGTTTTGGTTTTATAAACTTGAAATAGAAAAACCTCAACCAAACCGAACCGATTTAGTTAAAAATAAACGTTATTGAAAAAACAAAACACTTTCAAACACAATGTCAACCATTGTATTCATCATTTTATATATAATCAACAAGAAATGCATTTATTTGGCACTACCAATAACTAAATTAAAGAAACCGAGAAAGAATAGACATGCATGGGTTGCATATGCAATTTAATGTCCAAGTGATAGAAGGAAGATATCAAACACATTTAAATTTAAACGTGAAGGGTAATATTGATATAGTAAGTAGGAGAGAGACTTGCTTGAAAATATAGTTTCCCAAAAAAAAAATATGAGGCATGAAGTATAAAATAGTCATATCCCATGTTGAAAAGTTAAGAAATAATCCATATGAATATAGGTTATATATAATTATCTCACATCAAAAAGTTAAGAAACAATCCAAGTAGATATGCGCTATAAAAAAATACAAGGCTAAATATTTGTAATTTAATTTTATATTTTTTAGATTTAATAAAAAAAATTTAAAAAAAAAATCGAGTTCCACCCAAGTTACATCAAGTCACAAAAGTTTTGGGTTGTACTCTAAGTTCGAGCCTTCGCGTATATGTCTGTCATCCCTACGATGCCTTACATGATTATTGGGTTTGCAGGATGTTCAATGGATCCGGGGATTAGTTGTGATGCGCCTAAGCTTCCTCGAATATCCCGGATTATCAAAAAAAAAAAAAACTAATAAATGGCACGTTTAGATTAAATAAATTGAGAAAGAATTGACATACACGGGTTGCATATGCAATTTTTGGGCATGTTAATGTCCAAGTGATGGAAGGAAGATACTAAACACATTTTTTAAACGTGAAGGGTAATACTAATATAGTAAAAGGTTCTTTGGAATTGCGTTTTAAATAAAGTTTTTAAAAAGTTTGATAATTTTTAAAAATTAATTTTTTTTATATATTTTTAAATTGTTTTGATGTGTTAGTGTTAAAAATAATTTTTTTAAATAAAATAAAAATATTATTTTAATATATTTTCAAGTAAAAAACACTTTTAAAAACAATTATTATCATACTCTCAATCACTTTCTAAATAGAAAAGAGGCTTACTTGAAATCTAATAATAAAAGAATACATAATAGTGTTTGGTTATTATCTTAAGATAAAAATAATGAAAACCCGAGTTCTTTGAAAAAAATTAAAAAATCAATTAAATCGAGAAACAAAAAACTAACTAGAAAAATTAAACCGAGAAAAAAAACAAATCAACCGATTAAAAAACAAAAAAAAATCAAATCTGATTTGATTTTGGTTATAAAAGTTTAAAATCGATTGAACTAAACTAAACTATATCGGTTTAGTTTAAACTCTAGATCTGTTTGGAACTGTGGTAGCGGTTATGGTTCAAAGTGTTTTTTTTTAAATGCATAAAAATAATAATTTTTTTTATTTTTAAAATTAACACATCAAAATAATCAAAAAAATATAAAAAAATAAATTTTAATAAAAACAATTTAAAAATTTAAAGGAACACTGTTTCAAAAAGCATGTAAACCAAACTTATTTTTCTCTGAAACCCTATTCCCCTAATTTCCTTTCTTCCCGTAGCCAGTCTCCCTCTCTGTCTCTATAATCTTTTCAACGAAGGCAGTAACAAAAACAGCAGAGGTGTTGCCTTAAATTACTCCTGCATCAACTTCTGCAATCCAGGTTTCAATTCCCTGTTACAAAACTCCCTATACTCTCCTTTCTTCTTAACCTCCACCACTACCAGTTTTGATGTCATCTCAAATATCTCAGCTGCAATTTCACATCTTCTCTAGGCCCTTCCAAACTCACTCTACAGTTCTTTCTCCTAACTGTAAAGCTTACAACTTTAGCGATCTCCTCCGATTTAGATATAATCTTAGACGCTGAAGCCCCAAGAACAAGCCTCGCTCCCTCTCCACTCTCCTCAGACAACCCAGATGAAACAAACCCAAGAGAAAACAACATAATATCAAAAGCATTCAAACTTGTAGGCTTTCTTCTTTTTTTTCTTTGATTATCCTTACTGTTAATACTAAACTATGCCTTTTACATTTACATTTTGAGGCTCTATTCAAATGTTTGTTAAAAAATCATCTTAAATCAAAAGTTTAAGTTTTTAGGTAAGGTTTCAAATATGATTTATATTATTTTCTAACACACCCCCTCAAATAAAAACTCTTTAAACTTGAAACTTGCACAGGCCTACTTTACCTTGTGTTTAATTTTTATCAAATAAATGGGGATGGTGAGATTCGAACTCGTGACCGCTTGGTCATTAAGGCTCTGATACCATGTCAAAGAACCATCTTAACCCAAAAGCTTAAACTTTTAGGTGAGGTCCCTTTTAGATGAGGTCCCAAGATATGATTTATATTATTCTCTAACAGTGTTCATTTCTGATTTTTAATGTAAAAAAAACCAACCTTGACCTTAAAAGTAATATTTGTTTAAAAATATATTAAAATAATTTTTTTATTTTTTAAAAATTATTTTTAACATAGGATATGATCTGAAAATACAATTTTTTTTATTTTAAGCAAAACAAAATCAAAATTTTTGGGAATGCGGTTTGCACCGCGTACACAAATACACCCAATTCAGTCCATATGATATTTTGAAAAAATTATAAAATCTAATTTGGTTAGATTTTTAAGCCCGAACCAGATCAAACCACATCGTGAATACCCTAGACCCTAGTAAATATAAAAACACAAACATAAAAGTAAATAGGTTATTAGAATAATTTTGGAGTTAATTTATAGATTTTAAAAACAAAAGGTATAAACATGAGATATTTTCAAAAATAATATTTTTTTAATTCTAAATATCATTGAAAAACTCTTAATTCTAAAATTATTATAGCTAAGACATGTAAAAATAAAAATGATTATTATTATAACTTTAAATTCAATTTAAGGGTCGATTCAAGGTAAGGCTCAAATCACGAGTTAAAAGAGTCAACTTAGGTTGACCCGTATCAAAATAAAAATAAAAATAGTTATTATCATAGTTTTAAAATCTAATTAGAAGTAAAGCCCATGTCACATGTTAGGTTGATCGTTGACCTGGTCCCTGTAAAAAAAAAATATTATCATAGTTTTAAAATATAACTCAAAGGTTAATCTGTGGCAAGGCCCGGCACAGGTCGAGAGGGTTAACTCGGGTTGACTTGAGTTAATGTATGAGTAAAAATAATTATTATCATATTTTTAAATCTTGACTCGGGAGTTGACCCAAGATAAAGCCTAGTTTACGGGTTGGGTTGACCGTTGACTTGGGTCAACGTAAAGGTAAAAATGGTTATTATTATAGTTTAAAAACTTAACTTGGAGATTGAAACGAGACAAGGCCTGAGATAGTCAACATAAGAATAAAAGTGGTTATTATCATAATTTTAAAACCCGACTTGAAGGTTAAAACCGGGCAAGGCCTGAGAGGATCAATATAAGAATAAAAGTGATTATTATTATAGTTTTAAAACCCGACTTGGAGGTTAATCTGGAGCAAGGCCTGGGTTACAGGCCGAGAGGGTTAACCTGAGTTAATGTATAAGTAAAAGTGATTACTATCATATTTTTAAACCTTGACTCGAGAGTTGACTATGGACAAAGACTAGGTCACGGGTTAGAAGAGTTAACTTAAGTTGACTCAAAATTCTTTTTAAAAAAAACAAAATCAAAGCGACCTCATTTCAACAAAAAAAATTCTAAAAAATTTAATAGGTTTTTTACTCGTATTTTTATCTCTAGTCGACTATAGTTTTGATCGGGTCAGTTCAGGTCAATTCTTTTTTTTTTTAATCAAGCTGGTCTAGACCCTGAGTCAATCAGGTTTTGAGTCGACCTATTAGGTCGGCCCTAGTTTTACAACTAGAGTTATTATAAAATTATTAATTCTAATACTCAATATAAACAAAAAAAAAACAAAAACAACTTTTTTTAAATATACAAGTTTGATAGTGTGTGTATATATATATACACGTGGTAAAATAATATTTTTTATATTTTAAAGAAATAAGAAATTTATCTTGTATATTACTACTATATATAATTTTATATTTGTTCTCTTTTTCTATCTCATTTTTTTTTACTATTTATTTTTTATTACAGGATAATAACTAAACATCAAATGATTTTAATTTCATGAAAAATGTATGGTTGCATAAGATCAATCTTACACCAATGACATTACCAACGTAAAAAAAATAAAATTAATTATATTTAACTTGGAAATAAAAAACAGTTTTTAAGAAGCAAGGGAATATTATTTTTACAAAATATAAATTTTGTATATAAATTGGAGCCTTTATTATATATCTTTCTTCTTTTGTTTGCTTAATATGTATCTTATTAAATTATCTAATATATATACGCGTGCATGTATCCTTTTAACATAATAATAGGTAAGAAGATTGTTACTCATGAGCACTAAATCCAACTAATCTTAAATTAATATAATTGATCCATGAACTAATCTCAATTATCATATGGAGAAGATTATCAAATATATCCAAATTAGCCATAGAAAACAAACAAATATATATATATATCTATTGTTGCACATCAAATCTGCGCGACATTGGCTGACGATTTTTTTTTCTTGTTTGCTTTAATTCATTGGGAGTCGCCACCTAGTATTTAATTGAGGCTACTAGGAAACCCGAGTATACTGGTTTTGTCAGAGATTCACGGGTAAGGGACTGGTTGTGGTTAGGGAAGGTATTAGCACCCCTAATGCACCCTACCTGAGGTAAGCTGCTTCATGACTTTGATGTGTTAGAGAAGTATTAAAAATTTTGTTATTTCATCGATTATTAGAAATACGACTTATGTGTAAGTTCATAATCTTTAACCGTATGCAAATCAAAATATTAAATTCTTCTTTATTCTTTGCAACTTTATCATAAAAAAGCATACATAAAAACATTCAAACACAAACATACACTTGACTATATTCTTTTTCTTTTTCCCTTTTTATTTTCTTTTCTTTATTTTTTTCTTACATCCACACTTCAAAATACAAATTCAAAACAACTAAACCAAAAATTACATTAAACAATTTTAAATTTTTAGACAACGTTGAAAATGCTAAAAACGATGCAAATATATTAAAAACATATATTTTTTAGATTTTCATTGTTTTTTGCTATTTTTGGAATTTTCCAAAAATTTTATCAAAAAAATAGGTCAAAAATTGGGTAACTTTTTATATATATATATATATATATATATATATATATATATATCCAAATTATCTTTAAAATAAACAAGACATGTTCAAATTCTGGGTGAGTACAGCAGTCCAAAAAGATAAAGGAAAAACTCAATTCTCGATGTTTTTTTTGTTTTAAAATATTTTAAAAAAAATTTAAATTTTTTTATTTGTTTTAAATTAATATATTTTTAATATTTTTAAATTATTTTGATGCGCTGATATTAAAAATAATTTTTAAAAAATAAAAAAATATTAATTTAATATATTTTAAAACAAAAATTATTTTTAAAAGCAACCATAACTATAATTTTAAATATTTTAGAAGAAAACTGCTCCTCAGTCCCACTAAGGGTGGGGCGTGTTTGGCTGAAGTGGGGTTGATTTTTTTGAAGGAGACCAAAATTAACGTCACCTACCATCCCACATGGTGGTGGCCCACTAAATGTTTTCCTGTGGAATCTTTAGATTTATTTATATACATTTTAACCATTTCAAATCAAGATTTATTTATATTAAGTATAATTAAAATTATTAAATAAATTGTATTGGTGGGGACAATTAATAACATGATAATATGTTTACATTATGCTTAATAATACTTTTCAAAGTATATTTGGACGTTATTTAACTTGATATTATTTTTAGATATTTTTAATATAAATAAAATTTTAATTTAAATAAAATTTTAAATCACTTACACTATATTATTAAATACATACTAAGAGTTAAATGTCATCCCTTTAAATTTTCCTCAACCTCGAGTATGTTCCCAAACAAAATTAAAGAGGTTTAAAAGTGAATAAATTTATTTTTAATAAAAAATAGTAATTTTATTGATGATATAAATCAAACAAATACATCACCATCTTTATAGTATACCAATATTAAGCCTATCCAACGAGGAATGTCAAGAACCATCATAAAGCAATGAGGGAACTATCATATGTCCAATTGACAAAAGATTTCTACCATCCAAAAATATCAAAGAGTCTCCATCTCTTACCAACAGGTAAAATGTACCATAACCTAGTAATGTGAAAGTGTTTAGAAGTATTCTCACGGTTATTTTTTAAAATATTTTTTTTGTTTAGAAATATATTAAAATAATAATATTATTTTTGAAATCAATCTTTTAAAAAAAATCAAATGTTGAAGGATCTTACATGATAATAAAGAAAAAAAATTAAATATGAACTTGATAACCCATGTTAAGTAAATTGAAAAAAAAATCAAATATCAATTTTTAGCAAATAAAATATTAAAGAACATAATTTTTTTTAATATAATAAAAAAAATCAGAAAAAACTGACTCGAGTCCACCCGAGTTAGTATGTATAATATGTGACCTAGTTGTCCAAGGTAACTCCCCATTAAAAGCCAACTTAATAAAATTTTAAAGTTTAATTATCAAACAATCCAATGTTAAAGGATTAGATAACCCGAATCATTCTCAAAATAAATGATGAATTCAACAAAAAGCAAATAAAAAAAAAAATAATAGAGCTCAATCTCCAATTAAATAAATGATAAAGGATGAAACAAATAAAAAATAAAACATGAGCTTAATAAAAAGAAAAAAAAAGCAAAACTAGACGAATCTCCTAAACTTAAGTTAATCTACCAAATTTACAACACATGAAATCATATACTTCATCTCAATTACGAAGCTAATTCTCCATAAATTTAATGTTGAAGGATGAAATAAAAAAATATCAATTTAAAAAACTTGTCAAAGTAAAAAAAATAGCAATCAAAATTATGAGTACCAAATTTGATAGGGGAAAGAAAATCAAAGAAAGATAAAATCATAAAACAAATTCAATTTTAAAAATAATCTTAAATAAAATAGTAGAAATTAAAATAATGAAGACCAAATCTAACATATAAAAAAATTAAACGAGGAAGAAATTGAAAACAAAATTCAATCTTATGAATTATTTTATATAAAACAAATAGCAATTAAAAACAAATGGACCAAATATGAAGTAGCAAACAAACTGAACGGGTGCTTTGAAATTTTGAAGTATCAGCATGAAAATCGAGGAAGAGGGAGGAAAAAAGAAAAAGAAAATGAAAAGGCAATCGGCTCCAAACCAGAGATTTGTTGGTCACGCGCACTGTCATATCGTGGAGGGGCTACCAAGAGGATTCTAACTCCACCACAAAAGGCGGTTTTTGATTACCAGAACACACCTCAGGCACAGATGTGTGACATGCACGTGTCTGATTTTTTTTTAAATAATATTTATATTTGTTAAATTACCAAATATCACCTCAAAGAAATTGTTTATTACCAAAAAACCATAATAAAAAGATGAAAACACCCTTGTATGCAAGGATAAGATTTTTTATTTTATTTTAAGGGTAATTATATCATTTCACTGTGCTGATAAAATTAAAAAGATGTAAAAGCCATTGGACATCATTTTAGAATTTTTTAAAGAGTAATTCTGTCATTTCACTATGTAAATGTTTTTCAAAAGATCAATGCACCCCTAATCAATTTGATAATACAAAATGAACCTTGTGAAAAGATCATTTTACCCTCCAATTTCCAGTTCCAAGTTTGTTACTATGAAGGGCAAAACAATCATCATACTGTAGTAATTCACAATGCAATGAGTCTTGGTCCATAGTAGATGACTAAGCCTTCTTAGCTTTATACACACAGATACTATTTAATTATTTGCGGAACTATACGAATGGATTAATAATTAACAAATATATTAAGAGAACTAGGGTTTTTCCCAACTATTTAACTATTTCACTATGAAACTCATCTCCTCTTGTTTTTTTTTTTTTTTTTTTAAATCATCTTAGGAGTTATTTATTTATTTATTTAATCTTTTTTTAGCTTAATTTCATGAGATAATATTTTAAATTATAGTAGAAAGATAAAATTAAAAGACAGAGGACCATGATGTAAAACACGAAGAAAATACATGGCCAATCTAGAAGTTTTTAGAATTTTTATTTTAGCCTAAAAATTAATTTTGTTTATTTTTTAGTTTATAGATTTGAGAGAAGAGAGAGAAAGTCATAAAAAACTATGGAGAAGAGAGAAAGTTTTTGGTTGACCACATTATAGTAATAAAAATAATTAATCTTGGTTTCAATAAGTTTCACTTGACAAGAGGAGTTTGATGATGGTTGTTTTTTAAAAATATTTTTGTGTTTCTCAATAAAAAAAATAAAGGTACAATAAAATGTATATGTAACTGATAGCATATAAAAGTAACTTTTCTAGTTGTTCAGACCAAGACAAGCCAAAATGGGTGGTGTTTCTCTCTCCCTCTTTTCTTCCTTTTTCCATGTTTTTCTTCCTTACCAAGCTAGGTTATCCCTACCTGACACACACATTTATGCATATTTTTAGTTTCTAGGATCGTCGCCTCTATGTGTTTTTAGTTCCTAATATTGTTGAACATATAGATTCTTAGTGCAAACACCATATTTTTCTATACAAACAGGCACTACATTTCCCGTCAATGGTTATTTTGTGATATTGATAACCACCAACTTCTTTACCAATAGTAAAACTCTATTATCTACACACACTCAGGTATTGTAATTGTAATAAGGTATGCAAACATGATCAAAATTTATAAATACCTTAGTCAACAAGTAAGACAAATAAGACAATTTTCATACATGAACATTAATCACCCAACAATTCCATGAACCCCACCACCACCACCTAAAAATTCTCAGAACCACCATTAACCATCTAATAATTCAAGGAACCATCGTTAACCACCTAATAATTCCATAAACTAGAAATAACCATAAAACATGTCATAAAAGTTCATGGGAGAAAACACACAACTTATAAATACATACTCTATACAATCCATTATATTTTATTTTTTTGTACATTATTTTCTCCTCTTACATTTACTAACCTAAGTATTAGAGTGTCTCCTGTTCATATAAGAGACTTGTTTTACAGGAACCACTTAGGCTATAGATAAAAGCCTATATTTAAAAACAATCATCAGCTAAAGACATAACCATGGAAAGCCCAATTCATGGCAAAAGTTTTTCATCACATCATTAGTGGCGCTGTTTATACGAACTTGAACTAAAATCTAGATTATTTCCATTTCACTTATTACTAAAAGTTATTTCAATGACCGATGAAATTCTAAGACGGGGGAGATTGTTTGATCTCCCCACCATAGAAACTATAGTCGATCTTCATCAATTCTCTTATCAAGTGCAAGTGCTTAACAATGTTGTTCTAACTATATAAGAACAACTTTACATTCTTACTTTTCATCAATTAGAAAAAAAAACAACTTTATTAAATGTACCAGGTGCATAAAAATAACTCTAGTTTCATAAAGAAACAAGACAAAACAATATGTAAAGTAGGCATGATACTTTAACTCTTCAAATGAGCTGCGATGAAAAGCACTCCTCAATAAGCCTTAACCATAAAATAGCCATTGCATCAATCTCTTCTAAATCTTGCTCACTTGGTTTTCACTGAAAAAGACCCAGGAAAGATATGAGATTAATAATTGTATGAGCTACTAAGAATAAAAATCACCGCCACTAAGTGAGACTTTCCATTATGTTTACACACTTATCCCTTCAAAGTCGTGTCTTTATCAAGTCCAACTTGGATAACTATAATGACTTTTCTAATGTGATTTAAGCAACACCAAAAGATCTGTTAGAGGTTCTAGTTGTTCCAGTGACAAGACTCAGGGCTAAAAAATTCAAAAAGGCTTTTAATGGACTTCTTTAAGATACATAGGACAAGGTGAACTTTAAAAAGATATTAAATAATAAAGAACACCTTGATTAATTTAATTCATGTTTAAGAAAGACTTGTTGGTGAGCATTTAAACATTACAAAAAGATTGGAATAAAAAAATTCAAATTTACCAATTTTGACCTTTCTCTACTGGTTTGGTCATAACTGGAGCTAAAAAAAGAATTTAGTGTGATTCTAGTTGCATTGAAAAATGGACACACATAACTTTCCATTGGCAAATGAAACTCTTTCTAATTCATTAAGAAGAGAGAGAGCCACACGTTTAAAGTTAGGCATTGATTATACGAATAGATTATAAAAAAGACTTTATTTTTTTTTAAATTAGTTAAGCTATTGTTTTATTTATCTTTTAATTATTAGATTTTTTAGAGATATTCAGGTCTTTATTTAAATTTAGGTTCATTGGATTATTATTATTTATTAGATTTATCCACACCCATAGGGATATCCTATTATATTTAAGATTCTTTCTAGTTTAAATATTTTTTTGTAAAGACTTTTTGACCTTAGACTAGTAGACTATTTTTAATAAAAAAAAATTATTATTCTTGCTATCTTTTGTGAGATTGAGTGTTTCTCATACTAAGTTTTTAATTGGACTTGCAAACTCTTCAAAGGAGTGATCAACTTTGTCGTGATTTTATACTACTCGTTTGTGTCTTTTTATACGTATAGCGTGAGGGTGATCATTGCGTACAACTTTGATTCTCCAAGATAGGTTTTTGTTGGGTCAAGTTGCAAACCATTTAAATATGATTTTAGCATATTTTAGGAGGTGTTTGCATATCAAAGCTTGTGCTATTATCAGGTTATATCAATTTAATCTTTAGTTTATGTTATTTCTTGATTTTTTTCTCTTCCTAGTTTAGGCCAGGGTCTTATTTCTTTAAAAAAGTCCGTTCTTTTCTTATTATTTCAAAGTTTACATCAAACCCTATATAAAAAAATAAAATTTCATCTTATTTAATTTCTTGATTTTGCCTAACACATCAAATAAAAATCATGTTTTTGATCTTCATTTTCTATTTTCTTGATTTCACCCTAGAGTAAAAAAAAAAATCTTGTTTTTGCTGAATTGTATGAATAAAAAAAGGAGGGGACGTTTAAGAAAAAATGTAAGAATTGGTTAAATTGATAACTTAGGGCATAACCAAATACAAGCCCTTGAATTTTAGAGTTGACAGAAAGTTTCTTAAATATTTTTTTTTTGATTTTGTTGAATAGATAAGTACCAAGTCTTGGTATTGGAGAATTGAATTCTTATTTTTCTTGGATTATCTTCCTTTTTTTTTTAATTTAAATTTGGGTAGTATGAATCTTTCTTGCTTTATTTTAATTGTTTTCTTGAAACTCTTAAAGTTAAATCTTGACTTCTTGAATTAGTTAGCTTTCTTTGAATCTTTAACATAAAATCCATTGCTTTTATTTCGTGTCTTCTCTTCGTCATTATATTTCACACAAATTTACATTGCTATTTGTAATTTTATTCTCAAGTTTCATATATTTTCTTGATTCTTGAGTCTTTATTATTATAAAGTTATTATTTTTTTTTAATAATTATTTGATAAGTTTCTAAGTTACCTTTAAGAATCTAAGTAATGGAATAATGATGTATAAGATAATGATATTATTAAAGTGAAAAGCCTAATTGAATTGTGTGAAACCCCACTGAAGTGACATTAAATTGAGTGTAACATATGAGGGGATGTGTAAGGAAGTTTTTATTTGCTCCTAACCTTTATTGCAAGTCTCCATACTTTCATTAAAAAATGTGACACAATCAAATGCAAAAAATCTTGTAGAAAAACAAAGATAGATTCGGTAATGATAGAGGCTTTTATCAGATAAATAAATAAATTAAGTATTTGGATGATTAGTAGATATTGTTTCTAGTCGTAAGGGAAAAAAAGGGTTAAAAGGTCTATTAGATGAACATTTGCTCCTCCAAATGAAAGTGTGACACAATCCTTTTATTGTGCACACACTCGCTTTTCATTTTGAATTCGTACAATGAAATGACCATTTTCCCTTCTAAAACAAAACCAAATAACTTGGTTTGAGGAGTAATATGATTTTTTTATGAGATTAATTTGCCATTATCAAATTGACCAGGGCATCTTAATTATCTCACATTTTCACTACATAGTAAAATTAGTAAATAACCTTTATAAGCAAAATTCATTTAACTTGCCTCTGAGGGTTTTTTTTTTAGAATTTCATTTTAATTTGAAAAATAAAATAACTAAATTACCCTTAAAAATAAATTGTATACCCACTATTTTTTTGAACTTTTAAATAAAAGCAATAATATTTTTTTTTCATGTCTTCAATATTTGTAATGAAAATCTTCAAGATAAGATCTCCATGTTTTCATTGAATTCTCCATATTTTTAAATGTATCTCTATATCTCCAAAAAAATTCTCCAATATCTCTAAATAAAAAAATATTCATGGCGTGATCTTCATTAAAATCCCTATGTCTCTATACAACATCTCTTTATACAATGCTTTAATATTACTTACATGCTCACAAAGTTCCATCAAATATCTAATAATTTTAAGAACCACAAACAACCATCCAATAATTTCAAAAACCACAAACAACCGTACAATAAGTCATTTATGTTTATAGGCTAACACACAACATATAAATACACACTTCCTACCATCTCATTATATTTTTCTTTTCCTTTATATTATTTTCTTTTTCTATATTTATTAATTGAAGTATCAGAGTGTCTCATTTTCTCGTAGAAACTTATTTTGCAAGAACCACTCACCTCAAAGATAAAAATCTATATTCAAGAATAGTCACCAATCAAGAACACAACCATGAAAAACTCAATTCTTGTCTTAAGTTTTTCATGGCTACATCAGTAATATTGATACATCCTTCTACATAATTTAAAATTATAATAATAAGGTAAATAAAATCTTTTCCTTTGTGAATTAAAAAAATATGATAATTTAAAATGTTTTTATAATATTAATATATTTTTTTTATTATGTTCAAAATTAACTTAAAATTTTACCTATGATATAACACCAATAATAATAATAATAAATGCAAGGATGATAATTTACAGGGTTATTTGAGATGGTGGTAAAACTTGCTTTTAAAATATTTTTAATTTGAAAATATATTAAAATAATTTTTTTTAAATTTTATTTTTAATATAAACACATAAAAATTATCTGAAAATGAAAAAAAAATTAATTCAAAAAAAATAAAAAAAATTATAAAACTGCATGTAAACGGCAGCACCAAACACCCCCATTAAATTCAATGAAATCGGAAAAAAACAAAGAAGAGAGAGAATGGAATCGAACTTTCCACACTTCCAATTTTCCACCGACTAATCCGACCAGGAAACCCAATTGAAGCTTCTAGAGCATTTCCTCTTCCTATATCAAGACCATCATAACTATCTTTGAACTAATCCAACATTTGTTTCCTCAATTGCTTGTAATTTTCTTCTCTGAGGCTATTTCTCAAACAATTAGCGATGGCTGACGATGGAGCTGTGACTCTCTACAATAACAGCGCCATTACAGATGCGAAGAAGAACCCTTTTTCCATCAAGGCTGGTTTAGCTCAAATGCTTCGTGGCGGGGCCATTCTCGAGGTCTCCAGCGTACAGCAAGCAAAGATTGCAGAAGAAGCTGGTGCTTGTTCTATCATGGTTTCAGAGCCAGGGCTACGCCAAGGAATTCGGCGAATGCCTGACCCATCTCTTATCAAGGAGATAAAACGGGCGGTTTCGATTCCTCTAATGGCTCGTGCTCGTGTTGGCCATTTTGTTGAGGCACAGATACTGGAAGCTATTGGAGTTGATTATATTGATGAGAGTGAGTTGCTTGCCCTAGCAGATGAGGATAATTTTATTAACAAGCATAACTTTAGGTGCCCATTTATTTGTGGGTGTCGAAATCTGGGTGAAGCGTTAAGGAGAGTGAGAGAAGGCGCGGCGATGATAAGGACACAAGGGGAGATATTAGGCCAAGGTAATGTTGCTGAGACAGTGAAGAATGTGAGAAATGTTATGAAGGAGGTGAGGGTTTTGAACAATATGGATGAGGACGAGGTTTTTGCGTTTGCGAAAAGATTGCTGCGCCTTATGATCTTGTAGCGCAGATTAAGCAGATGGGAAGGTTGCCTGTTGTGCAGTTTGCTGCAGGAGGTATTGTGACGCCTGCTGATGCGGCACTAATGATGCAATTGGGATGTGATGGGATTTTTGTGGGAAGCGAGGTTTTTGACTCTGCTGATCCGTACAAGAGAGTGAGGGGCATAGTGCAGGCCGTTAGGCATTATAATGATCCTCATGTTTTGGTTGAGAGCAGCTGTGGATTGGAGGATTCAATGGCAGAACTTAATCTTAGCGAGGACAGGATTGAACAGTTTGGTCGTGGTGGAGAGTAGCGGATCCACTTGCTAGTGATGTATCTTGCTTGTATGCTTTGAGGTCTTTTTTTCAAGGTTATCGCTGAGGCATAGTTAATGTTTCTTGTTGTTCTATTTGTTTTGTCATGAAATCAGTATGTTGGATGTTGCATCTCTGTGTGTGAAAATACAAATTTGAAATAGAATAAACTGGTTCATCAGCATACTTATTCTTTTTTTTGTGCAGTCCTGCTCTAAGCCTTGCATTCCTGAAAAACTTGAGTATTCATATGACAATTACAGTAGGGAATCAAATCCACATAGCTACTCATTAACAAGCAATCAAACTGTGAGGCCACTTTACTGTAAGATACAACTGATTGAATCCACCTTAACCTTCCTCTGAAGCTTTTGAAATTCATGAAGTAGATGCTCTTCTATCTCCATTCTGTTCCCAAGGTTTAGATGTTCTCGATGCCTAAAGAACAACAAATTAAAGCATTGCCCGTGCATTATTATATCTTCTTCAATTTCCTACATCACCTTTCATTCAAGTACAGGCATTCGGCAATAGCTAATGGAGCCATATTGGTTTGTAACCGCTGCTGCATTATGATTAACAAAGAGGATCGATTCTTATTCAAGTTAGTATTTGCCCAAATGCTACATGGAAGAGTCATAGCGGATGGAGAACATACAGATATTGCAGAGGAAGCTGATTTGTGTTGTGTTGTTGTTCATCATGGTAAATCTTGCATGCCTGATCCTTCTTCACTATGAAAAGCAAGTGAATGATATTACAGTTCTCGTAATGTCATTAGTTTGATATTTGCATGTACTGGATAAATCTTGAAGCTAAGATAGTGGGAGTGGTTCTTGTAACTTGCATTGATGAGAATGAAAAACTTGTTAAGATCGAGTGCATCCCATTGTATCCAGGAGCATTTATGTAGTGGTGCTGGTCAGTTTGGTTAACATTGTTGAGATAGTGAGGAATATCACAAGGTCAACAATGAAGAAACTTGAACTAAATTCAAATTGAAAAAGAGAAGATACTACCAACACCAATGAATATGGGGCTTTCAGATTTTCACAGAAAGTGAGGCATTCTGTGATCTTGCAGACAATTTTTTCCGGGAAGCTCATGCATGTAGCTGATAAGGCAACTCGTTTTGATCAAGATGTTTATTGAATTGAGAACTTTTGTAGTCCATAAGCACGGTTTTAGTTCAGGCTATCTAGGATTCTAGGTGTATGTCGGTGGAAATTAGCTGAGCTGGATGATACTGTAAGTGAGGATGATAGACTCTAATGGCTGGTTATTTTAGATACTTCTGTACAGATACAGAGAAATCAAGCAGATGAAAACAAATTTGTCCTGATGCATCATACGTAATTCTTTGACTGGTTTGTTCTTTTTATAAAATTGCCATTGAATAATTACAACAGATACAAGTCAATTACTGTTGACAAAAGATAAATTTTTCCTAGATAGTGTTCTCTGTTTGAATGCTTCCATTGTTGAATAGACACCGCAATGCAATCTCATAAGCAGCAAATACAGCTCCATTGACTACAAAAGCTCTTGCAACGGCAGTCCCCAAACCTCTCCAAAGCACGCAGTAACCTTCTTCTTTAACACTCCTGCGAAAGCAATCCAGAATGCCTTTATACTTGAGTGGGGATGATGATGATGGTGTTTGAGCTTGTAATCTGGTTTTCACAACATCTAATGGATAGCAGCAGAGCCAGCTTGCAACTCCTGCTAGCCCTCCTGCTGTCAGCATGGTTCTTAAGCTTTCGTGACCATTCTTTCTGCAGCCAGGGTGAAACTGCTCTCTCATGTACTCATATGTCCAAAAGTATACACCATGAGCAGGTGCATCTCTGAGGACAGTGATCACAAAACCCCGGTAAATTCCTTTTATACCTTCTGTTTTCAGTATGCTCTTGGCAACACTTACTGGACCATTATAACTAGCAGCCCCATGGAGATTTGCATGACTTACGTTCTGCAATTGGAGGCGAATTTTTACCAGTTCTACAGGAGAAAGCATAATGCTCTGTATGGCCCCAGTACCAACTCCTCCTAGAACAACACCTTTGTAAGAAGGAGGATCACTAGCTGAAACGGACGAGTCAAATGCTCTCGAGAGGATAGCATAGGTCTGGAAAACCATGGCATTCTGCAAACCGCGAACATTGTCAGTGTGCCAGAACGAGCATAAGCAATGCAAAGACAATGATCATCTATTTAACTAGGTGGTCGGGTCTGAGTTCTTATAACAATTTTTATTTAGCACCGGAAGTGAAAAGTCACAAAGCTTGCTTTGCAAGTTGGAAAACAAAATCAGGAAATAAGATCCATGAGTTATACGAGAGCAAGTATGGAAGAGGTATGATAAGCTACCACCAACATCATCACGTAAGCAGGGCTTGTTATTGGCAGCCAAATTCCTGAGAATGACATTTCTGCTCTTATCTTAAAGTAGTAAGAGCATATTCGTTCGTTCACAGGAGTTGCTTTCCAAATCATAATAGTTTGTTTTTTAAAGTATTTTTTAATGAAAAATACATTAAAACAATATTTTTTTAAAATCTCACCAAGTTTTTACATTAAACTACCAAAAAATAGAAAAATATTATCAAAAACAAAACAATCCAAGACTATACTGGTCATCATAAGAGCACCAAAATCTCACCAAGTTTTTTCACCTACCATCAACTTCAATATCCAAATAAAATAAAATAAAAAGCGGAGTCAAAATCTAAACCAAACTCTCTTATCCTTAGGACAAACAAGATTGAAAACATGACATGATCATGATAAGGTGCTAATCCTCCATGCGATCCAATTCCAAGGTATCCCAACAATAAAATATTCAGAAGATTATAACAAAACTGTATTCAAATTATAATTATGCAAACATAAAATAAACGTGGAAAGATAAGACTATAGCCTATACTGTATGCACAGAAAAAGGTTGTGCCCTACCTGGAAGGTGACGGATGCGAGGGGTGCACCCATGCCTCTGTAGAGAGCAGCAGGCCCTTCTCCGGCCATAACTCGGCGAAGAATACTGAAGGCGGAGCCAGAATTAGGTTGCTGTAGCCGAATACGTAGAGTATCAAGTGGATAACCAGAAATTATACCAGCAATTCCACCAAATCCACCAGCCACAAACTCCCTTCCCCAACTGCTAGCAAGAAACTCTGGCCAAAAATCCATTAAGATCTCACTCTCATCCCCCAAAAAACTCAATATCTTCAGTTATTAACACAGACTCAATTCTTGTTTTTCTTTATCATACACAAACACGCACACACTCACAAAACTTGTAAAATTGGATGAACACGAAACTGTAATTGTATTCTCTCTCCCTTGATTTTCTAAGGTGGATATTAAATATATGTGACGGTGTAAGGAAACGTACCCCAGGTTATTCTTGTTTCTTTCTGAAAGAACCACTCACTCACAGATTTACTCTCTCCCTCTGTCTACCGAAATCTTGAAAAACAAAATACCAAACAAGAAGATTTTCTCTCAAAGCAATAGAATTCACAGCCTTTTATATCGTGATATAATCACCTGGCCTGCACTCGTCGACTTAACTCATTTGCCTACTATTTTGGAAGTGGGGAGGAGAAATATAGAGAGGAAAGGAGAAATGAAGGGACAAAGGAGCAGCCCAAGAACCAGAAATGGAGGAGATGCCAAAAATCTTGGTTACTCTCTGCCTGTTGCTTTCTTATTCTTTTACACGAGACAAATGCCACCGGTTGCTATTTTGTTGGGTTACGAGTGTAGCTTGAAGGAGGGAACGACCAACGTAAGCATCACTTTCCACACCACCATTAGTATCATGACACGTGGAAAAAACACATGACGTAACATTTCAGTGCTCCGAGCCTTGTGTTTATGATCCATCTTTTGTCTGTTTGATATTGATTTGCCCCCAATTGAAATGGTTATCGGTGGTGATGGTGGGGGTGACTCCAGCAAATAAAGCTCATCCCTACTTAATGAAATATTAAATGACTGTTTAGGAATCATCCATTTATGGATGGATGCATTGTTTATTTTTATATTCTAATCATTTTTATGTGTTGATATTAAAAATAAAATTTTTAAAATAAAAAATATATTATTTAAATAAAAAAATACTAATTACAATTTATAATTATTATTACAGACTTCTTCTCAACTTTCTGTTTTCAAATCATAAAATAAGCATTTCAGAGAATTTATTAATTTTTTTTAAATTATATTGGCTTGAGAAGTATGTTTTTAAAATCATTTAAGAATTAATAAGACATAAAAAATGATTTAAGAATTAAACACTTTTGCTGTTTAATAAAAAGAAAATTACTAAATTGATCAACTTTTTATTAAAAACATGTTTGGTATTGCGGTATAAAGCGATAATTTTTCAAAATGTTTTTAGTTTATAAATGTATTATAATAATTTTTTTTATTTTTAATATCAGCACATCAAAATAATCTAAAAATACTAAAAAATAATTTAAAATAAAATATTTTTATCGAAAAACAAACGAGGTGTAAGACATTAAAAAGCATTTTAATTAGTTTTATTTGGGGGAAAAACCACGAATTGTGGTGGGATACATTCAAGCAGGAGCATATTATCATGCACCTCCAATGTTCGTGATAGGTGGGAAAGTCCAAAATTGTGAATAATTTGTGTTAAAATATGAGAGCAATCTCATCAGTAAAAGTTTTAGTATATAACTAGTAAATGTAATCAAGTTAATCTTTAACACAAAATCAGAAAGAAAGACTTTAACATTATGGATATGTTTTTAGTAATTATAAAATTTGTTAATTGGAGAATAGAAAAATTATTTATGCATTTAATTAATATGATTAATTAAAAAGTATATTAACTTATAAATAAGAAAAATATGGATGTTAATTAACAATTAAAACAGGAAGTTGATCTCCCTGCCAAAAAATAAAAGACAAAAATAAATGCATCGATTAATTTTTTTTTTTTTTTAATCTTGGAGACTCAACTATTACTAAATATACAAATAATTCCCATTCTTATAAATGCATTACGCAAATACAATTAGTCTATTTGAAATTTAATAAAAACGTTAACTAATTACTATGCGAATAATAGTTAAGTTAAATAATTTAAAAAATATGAAAGGATATTAATTAAGAATTAAAAAAAATCAAAATTAAAAAAGTGAGGGAAATCCAAGCCCATACACTTGGTTTAAGAGAAAAAAAAGCTTAAGCTAGTGCATCTTATTTTCTTTTATTCTTCTTGTTTTTTTTTAAAAAAATAAACTGATAAATTTTTTTTTTAATAAAATAGACAACAAGTTGTTTGCTTGAACAAACAATATCTCATCCACTATTATAATTTCACTCATAGAAAAGGCAGGGTATGAATTTTAGACCTTAGGAACCTAATTTTTTAATTTTTTTCACTTAAAAAAATTATTTAAACCTCAATAAACTCATTTTAAACCCCAAAACACCATTTTACCACTCTAAAAAAACAAAAATCAAAACAAAATTTTTTTACGGGTTTCAATCTACTTTTTCAATATGGTTAAGTAGCAACATCACTATTTTAAACTCCTCTCACAAACACGAACTTATCAAAATCAAAGCTTGTCTTTTTATGATTGGGATATTTCCGACCAAACTCCTTCTCTCTCATCCCCCTTTTACAATGATTTTTTTTTTCTTTCAACATTCTGGGACTAAAATTAATAAAAAAGTTTTGGGTCAAAATGTAAAAAACTTAAAATCATACCAAATTTGTAAAATTAAAACTTGAAACTTGAGAGACTATAGTGAAGTTTTTGTAAAATTAAAACTTGAAACTTGAGAGATTATAGTGAAGTTTTCCATGCCATTCAACAAAAAATATGGGAAAATTCCTTTTTTTTGTGTTAATTTAAGTCATTGTTCTTTTAATTTGTTATTTTTACCATAACCCAAAATTTTATTTTATAACGATGGTATTTAATGTAACGCAAGAATAATATTTAGAACATCGTATATACAAGAGCATATGAATCTTAACAAATCCCAACATATATAATCATGTGAACAAGACTTGTAAGGATGATAAACAAAGAAATAAAGTTTAATGATTAAAGTGCAAACAATAAAAAATTGACTTTGAATAGTTCTATGAACAATCTAATATACCTTTATGACTAATAAATAATATTGTTTAAGAACCCATATTCTTTTAATTTATAGTGTTAATGTTAAAAAAGAAGGTTGCTTGTACTTTTGAGATTATTAATTAGAGATAATCTTTTGAGGTTATTATAAAAAATAAATTAAAAGAGGCTTAGTTTTTTATTATGCATATACTCACATTTCATTTTGAATTCGCACAGTGAAAGAACTATTTTCCCTTCTAAAACAAAATCAAATAACTTAGTTTGAAAAATAATACGATCTTTTTTATGGGATTAATTTGCCATTGCCAAATTAACCGAGGCATCTCAGTTATCTCATATTTTCAATACATAGTTAAATTACTAAATAGCTCTTATAAACAAAATTCATTTAACTTACATTGGTTTTTTTAATCATTTTTTACACTATTTGTTTTTATTTCATCGTTCAACATTTAATTTATTAAAAATAAAATTTTTTTATTTTTTTATATTTTATTTATATGAAAATAGCTTGGTCTCATGACCCGGGTCATTATAACTATACTAATGGTTTTTTTTATATGCTCATCACAATTTGTGCGAAGAAACTCCCTAATCATTATAACTAAAATAATCATTGTCTAAGATCTCACGTCAAAATTATTTTTTATTGGGTACGTAAATTTTTGTTTTATTCATGTATTTTTTTAATGAAAATATGTCTTTTTGAGAAATTTTTTTATTAAAAATTTATATAGTTTCTGTATGGAAAATAAAGAATGATTAATTTGAGAAAATTATATAAAAAATTAACAATAAAAAACAGCAAAATAGATATTTTATTTTTAGTGAATATTCTTTAGCAGATTTTGAAGAAAATTCTGTATATTAGATTTGTAAATAATTATTCATATAATAATGGCTAATATTACCATAAAAGATATAATCTTATTTAAAAATTATAGCATAACCGGATAATTTGAAAAAAAATTAATTAAAAGAAAAAAATAAAAGTAAAGGGTTGAAAATCCTTTTTCAAAAAACAGGCCAGACTCAAGTGCTTGACCTAAAACTAAAAGTTAAAAGCCTTGATGAATGAGTTTGGTTTCAAGGCCTGCTTGCCTAGCTTTGAGGCTTGCATGTCTAGCTATAAGGCTCGCATGCTTGGTTAAGTTTTTTGTTTTTTTTTATCTAAAAAATGGGTGGACAACACTTCGTTCACCAAATGTTTTTTTTTTTCATTTTAACAGACAACACATCATTTGTCTAGACAAATAACATGTTGTTCATTGTTTTTTCTATCACATTAGGTGATCGAAAAGTTAAGATCCAAGTTTGGGTTAAAAAAAACCCTCAAAACATCATAAAAATCTTAATAAACCTATTTTTTACTCTAAAACTGTAACACGGTAATTTTTAATGCATTTTCATCTATTTACCATAATCTTATGTATGTAAAATAGAGTAATTTCTTATTCTAATTCTTTCTTATATAAAGTCACTCCCACTCACAACATATAATACAGAGTACATACCGCATAGATATCAAACACAAGAGAGATTTCTTCTTATTAAAGTGAAGAACTTATCCAATTTTAATAAAATTTTTGCAGAGTTTCCCTTACACTGAGACTTTATCCAAAATTTTATCTCACTTTAAATACCTGCAAAAACCAACCATAACCCAAATACAACAACTTATGTAATTCATTCTTACTAGCATCCTCAAGCATACCCCCAAAACCATAGTTATCAACTATTTTAATCCATATAGATGATATTGTTTTATGATATAAATACAATTACACACGCACATAATGAAAATTATAAATAATTAACAACACAACATTTAACTTGTTTACAATCCCAAAAATATTAAAAGTTGACATATACATTACTTTAATTGCATATCATGAGATGGAGATTACAAAATTCTACCTAACACAAAACAATGAAGTTCAAACTACGATGTCAATACTATTACGGTGGATAAAATGGACTTGAAATATATAATTGGGTAAATAGAAATTAAATACATGTAAGCACACTTTGCACTTCCGTACTATACTATTACTTTAAATAAACACACAATAGAATAGTTTGTTTTTCTTATTAGAACACCTCTTTTTCAACTACAAAATCCATCATTACAATTAATTAAATTCCCTACATAAATCCACCATTATGACCCGCTCACTGCCTAACAACTAGCTCCTGCCAAAATAGCCTACTAACTTTACACAACTAGTCTTTGCCAAAGCAGCAAATTTTAATTATTCAAAAAATCCCTCGCTCTTGCGATTGGCTTAACCTCTCTCATTATATCCTCCGCTCATGCGACCAACTTAACTTTCTAAAAAAAAACACTCCATTCTTATGTGATCGATTTAATTTCTTTTTAATTCAATAGTCGTCGTTTATGTGGTCAACATTATTCCTTTTAAAGATCAATAGCCCTTACTTATGCAACACATACCTACACTCCAATAGCATGTGCTCCCATAATTGTTGGTCCAACCTTAGAAGCCCAATTTTCAAGAGAACATTTCCAATTAGTATCCAATTCTCTTTAACCCATTTTTTTCACACTTATTCAACATATGATTATTCCTTTTATATTATTTAAACACATTATTTATTCTTTTCTTACCACTTGGTTGTATCTTAATTCAATCTCAGATTTTCCCACATTACCAACTTGTATTCACATGCTATTTCATATTTTTCTTATTACCATTTTTTGCACCTAACATATATTCCTTATTTTTCATATTACCAACCCACAACTCAACAATATAGATAACCATTTAATTACAACCTCACAATTAATTTCTAAGCATACATCATCATTAAAAACACTAACATTACACAATTTCTCTACTTTTCTTTATACATATTACAAGCATAACCCAATATCTAAACATTTATTTCATATTAATCTCAATCATCCTTAAGGGAACTTTATATATTTTTTCTGGTATGTTTGTAGGGAAAAATCACCTATGTTTAACTCCCATCTCTATGACGAACCTAGTGATACTAAGATCGATTTTTTTATGGCCTAAATATGGCTGGCCAAATCCTCCCTCCTCCTTATTTTTTAATAACTTTCTCTCTCTTGTCCAACATCCAAGAACTAAAACAAAAAACAAATGAAGTTGAGAACCAGAATTAAAATTATAAAATAATAAGGACCAAATATACAAAAATTAAAAATTTAGGGACCAAACTAGAGTTTTTCACGCCTTTTTTAACAATGAAAATGAACAATGATTTTATTTATTTATTGTGGTCCTTGTTCTTTCAAATCTTTTTCAACTTTTCAGCTATAAACTAAAATTCTATTTCATAAAATTGATATTTAATTTAAAACCAAAATATGCATAGACTTCGGATGCTTGATAATATACAAAGAAAAGTAAATCTCAATGCATAAAATGATGTTAATATCAATTGCAGGAATGAAATTACAAAAAAATAAAGTTAGATAATAAAAAAAATATATAATGAAGACACTATAAAGGCAACAATACCATGCATAACAATCTGTGAAGAAGAGAACATTGCATTTTACTAAAAACACGTTCTATTTTAATTATTAACTAGATGGCATGCCCGCACGCTGCCGCGGGCTTATGAAATAAATGTGCTTGAAGATGTTATACTTACGAACCAGCGCTATATAAGTAATAGAAACTAAAGGTGTGATGAAGTCAATATTCCATAAGGGAAAAAAAAAGTTGTGTTGGGGATAAAAAAAACTTAGAAAATAAATAGAATGAGTTGTAGCAATCCATAGTCTTTTTTGTGAGAAAAGCTACAATACTTTCCCCACATGATTTAACTTTTTACAACATGATTTAGGTTTTTTGTTAATAAAAAGGAAAAAAATTACAAAGCTAAATTCTCAACCAGCTCAATATTAAAAAAAATAAAATCGACAAAGATAATTTTGGAAAAAAATCATTAAAAAAAAACCAGGTGAGGAAACACGGTAGCAATCCACAGTGTTTTGTGAGGAAAGTTACAGTGTTTTCCCCACATGATTTAGCCTTACTTGTAATTGCAATATTAAAAAAAATTGACAAAGACAATTTTGGAAAAAATATAACAAAAAAAAATGACGTGGGGAAACACTGTAGCAATCCATATTGTTTTGTGAGGAAAACTACAATGCTTTCTCCAATAAAATCGACAAAGATAATTTTAGAAAAAATCATAACACAAAAACAAAAAAAACCCATGTGGGGAAACACTGTATTAATTCACAATGTTTTAAATAAAAAAAATTACAAAGCTAAATTCTTAGTCAGCTCAATATTAAAAAAATAAAATCGACAAAGATAATTTTGAAAAACATTATAACAAAAAAAAACAATATGGGAAAATACTATAGTAATCCACGGTGTTTTTTTTTTTAAATTACAAAGTTAAATTCTGAATCAATTTAATATTAAAAAAATAAAATTGAAGAATAAAAAAATTATATAAAAAAATACTATAATAATCCATAATATTTTATAAAAGAAGCTAAGTGATTTTTCGCATATAGTTTAGCTATATTGTAATTGAAGAAATAGGTGGTGAGAAGTGAGAATACATACTTTGGCGACTTTCTAATAGCAATAATTCAGGACATGGGCATCTTGTATGGGAAGTACAAGCGGATATGCAATAGCCAAAGCTCTGAGTTAATGTCTTGGATAGGACAGAAAAAGAAGGATCTCCCCTTGGTGTTGGTGGGGTCAGCATGTAGATTTTCCACGGAGAAAGTTTGCAAGCAATTCAGGCGTTTGTGTTCTTTTGTTAGGCAGGGTGACATCAGCTCCAGCTCCACTGCCTGAGGAGAGTATTGCATGCCCACTTGTATGATATATCAAATTTGTTCCTCCGTATGCATAGCTTTTTATGTTTTTTTTATTCTCATACCTTTTTCTTGTTTAATCCATTCTTCTTGACCATAATTTTTCGGGGTAGTGAATAGTTTCCCCTCCAAAATGAAGGTTTGTTTTTTCTTTTTCTTTTTTCCTTACAGATTTTTTATGAAAAAAAATCCAGTCAGTCTCCTCACTTTCCTAAAGCCTCTCTTCCTTGTCTCCTGCGACCCTCCATTTTCTTAGCCAAATCAGTCGAGGGGAGTGGCTCGTTACAAAATTTTGACTAAAAATACATCTTCTCTCTTAAATTTAAATAGCTTAATTTCCTATTAATTTTTATTTTATTTATTGTTAAATAAAAATAGATTTTAAAAATTGGTTTAGACTCATTTGTTTTTCGCTAACTTTTGTATCTGCGGTGAAACAAATATAGTAAGGTGTTTGCTAACAAACCAAACTGTGTTTTATGCTGCGGGGCCCATTAAAAAATTGAGTTTAAATGCGTTTTTGTACAACCTGTTTTTTACATGTTTTTTTAATCAATTTCAGAAAAACCCTGTTTGTTTTTGTGTTTCAAAAGTGCTTTTAAAAAAATTTGAAATTTTTAAAATTTTTTCTTTACTTCAAATTAATATTTTTTTGATATTTTCAGATCATTTTAATACGCTAATATCTAAATTAATTCTTAAAAAAAAAAAAATAATATTATTTTAATGTATTTCAAAGTAAAAGACACTTTAAAAAACAACCGCAACCACACTTTTAAACACAACTAACCAAACATTTTATACATGTTTTTTGCTACATATAAACTTCAATCATAATTTTTACCAAATACATTATCTAAATTCAACTAACCATAACTAACCACACTTTTTAAAACTTATTTTTTTTCAAATCACAACTACAAAAACTATTTAAAAAACAAATACACTCTTAGGCTTTAGCCCCTGTTTGAAACAATGTTCCTACAACAATAATGTTTTTTTAAAATTATTTTTTTTTATGATTTTGGATTGTTTTGATGTGGAATTAATTTTTTTAAATAAAAAAATAATATTTTAATATATTTTTAAATAAAAAATATTTTAAAAATTAATTTGAAGCTTTGCCTATGTGGTGATTATTGCTTCGTCTTATTAAAATTAAACATTTATATCTGTCTTTCTTGAGAAAAGCCTTTTCCTTCTTGGCACTCAGACTTCTCTTTGTTTATCACAACCTGTTATTCACTTTTGTTAATATATCCTAACAGTCTTTTGATCTCACTTTTACCTGTCTGTCACTCTCAATCTGATCGTCTCTCTCTTTCTCGTCTCTCACCCCTACTCTGTCTTCTCTCGGGTTGCAGGAAGCTCGCCATCATTTTTATTTTTCACTCTTTTAGCTTCCAACAAGCAGTTGCTTCCTCCTAAGCTAAGTGATTTCGTATTTTTGAACTAGACTTGTTCTTATAATTATTTACCACTTGAATCAGTTTAATTATCAATTTCACTCTAAAACATTTGGTGTAGTTTTCATAGTTTTGAACCAATACCTACTTCTCTTTTTCTTCTTCTCCGATCGAAACCCTAGGCTTCCTAAATCTTCTGGTTACTTACTTGCCTCCACCACCTCCTCCTCCTTTGCAATAAGAACATCTCCTTCGTTTGAATCCCTGATTCTTCAACTCCTCTTCAATTTAGTCCCGGAAGGTAATCCAACCAAACCCAACAAGAGGATACGGGCCCAACCAAGGAGAAAAGATGAAAAAAATATAATAAAAAAGAGAAAATATGTTTTTTTTTATTCCCATTCGTAAGGCTACTTACAATTACAAAATTTTAAATTTTAAATTAACAAAAATTATAATTTTATAAATTTTTTCAGACTCAAAACTCAAAAACTCCGAGACTAGACAGAACATTAAAAAAACACAAAATTAAAAATAATATTGCATTTTAAAACTGCAATAAAATTATAATGTCGCGGTTTACACACGATATTATTAAAATATCCTATTTCACATCTTGTGTTACTTCACCATTTATTTTGGTTTTTTTTGCTAATAACACAATTTATCCCAATCTTTTCCATCATCCTCAGCGAGGGCAATATTCACATTAATGCAATTTAAAAGGGAAAAACATCCTTAGGAAATCAATTACCCAGGATACCATTATTACTAAGCGCAATCAACAAATTGCGAACGAGTTATATCGAACAAAGTTTCCAACAATGCCAGCAAATACATTGTTGGCACATGGATAGAGGACAGATGCACACAATTTATAAAGTTTTACGTAATTCTGGCTCAAGATGAAGACCAACACATCAAGCATAGGACATCAGCGACCATCACACTAAACACGAGATATCATCATAATATAGTTCAGAATACACTAAAGGAAACCATGTCTATCTGGGTTTGAAATCTTCATTTCTTCCCACTTTTCTTCAGCCCAGAACCTCCAAAGCTCCCTTTCTGCTGTGCCTTGGCTCTGAGCTCCTTAAGTGCCTGCTCATCACAAGAACAATCAAATTATTCACCTTCCACTATTGCAAAAGGTAATAAACAAGATAAAACATCCAGTTTCTTTTCTTTTCCTTTTTCTTTAAAGTAATATCCATTGTCTCTTACCTTTTCTTCATCCTTTTTCTTTTGAATGTTGGCCAAATCAGTCTGCAAATCAGTGAAGTAAATTTAAGGACAATAGCAATGGGAATGGTAGGAAATCAGAGTTACGAACTGGATTGCATCATAGGATGGCCAGAGTAAAAAAAAAATTAACACTTTATACAAATAGAGTCCTCCATGTAGAGGTAATTTTTTCTCTAGAAAAAGCAAAATATGCATGGGATATTGCAACAACGCATGCTTAAAATCATAACCAGCCAGTTGTTTAGAGTTTATAAAAGCAAAGAGTTACAAGTAAATAGCAAGCACCATAGTTCCAAAACAAGTCATCTACTCATAAAAAGGAATCTCAATCCCATAGAAATAATCAATTCATACAAGCATAAAGATGCCAAATGAAAAGCAATATAGCAACATAGTATGGTCTATTAAAAGAAATTAGAATTTTGTACTAAATAAATTTTGAAATGGAGAAAATAAATTCAGAGCATCAAATCCAACTCTCTTATTTGAAGCTTAAGCAGCATAAAGGACTTCAATTTGGGATACTGTACCTATCCTCAATTAAACCAATAGCATATTAGCAAAGCCCACCCAAGCTTCAACCACATATTGCCAATTAAGAGATATTTCAATTTCATCAGATGCCTAAAAGCTTAAAACATACGAACTTCAATTCCAATTTGGATTTTCCTTAAAACCCAGATAAATTTCCATATCATAAACCCATAAACTATAAGAATCAAAGTTAATCAAATAAAATCGAGCATACTTTCCAGTCAAGAACGTAAAGCTAAGTACCCAACTCAAAGATTTAATAAAAATCAATTTATTTAAGTTCCAATCTTTCAATTCTTTGCACAACAAAGAAAAAAATTAAAAAAATGCACAGTTTCCAATCAAATTGATAAAGAAATTATTGAAAACAATACCTCGTCGTATTCCTTCTTCTCAGACTTTGGTGCCTTCAAAGGCTTAGCTTTTCCACCTGAAAACAAACAACCACATGATAATTTCAATTTTTCATTCGATCAAAATCCCAATCGAGCAAAGCATCCTCCCCGTGAGAAAACAAGGAAAAAAAAAACCAAAAGCTCTAATTATATGAGAAAAATACCTAGCTTGGAAGACATGATTGAAGCTTTGGGTTAGGGTTTGATTTTCTACGATTCGAAGGAGGAACGAAACTGGGAGAAACCTAACCCTAATTCAAAGCAATTATAAGGGGCTGCTTAGTGGGTTGGAGCCCTATATATATATGTGGACTGAAAGGTCTGACGTGCGTAGCACGTGATTATCTGGTGGCCGTAATTTTATTAATGTTAAAGTACTCATTTTCGAGTTCTCAAAATGAAATATTTCATTGCTGATAGAGATTTATTTTTTAGTGGGTTGACTTCACTGTATCATATCTCGTGGGCTTCTAAATATCTGTTCTAAATACTGGAGTTTAGAAAAAAAAAAATTAACTTTTATTTAATATGAAAATCATTAAGATCAATACTCCCCCTCTATCACGCCATAACTAGTACCACATTCGTGGTAGTAGGAATAAACAAGAAATTATAATTTATTTTTAAGTGCTATAAAAATAATTTATGATTTAATTTTTAATTTAAATCTAGATTTCGAGATCTTTAGTCAAATATATATAGTTATTATTATTACACTCGTTCATCTTTAAAGACTTTAAATCTATCACCCTCGATGAACTATACATAAGCTCTCTCGATAAATTTATGGTTAGTAGATCTACAATATCTTTCTTTGACTTTATATAGTCAATGGAAATAATTCAATTTGAGAACAAGTATTTAATAATATTATACCTATCATGTATATGTCTAGACTTTCTATTATTTATACAACATTATGCCCTTCTAATTACATATTCTTCTAATTACAGATTGACTACTATAATGGATACAAATTTTGACATTGGTTTAGGCCAATATGAAATATTCTTTAAAAAATATCAAAGCCACTTGACTTCCTCTCCAATTTTATTAAGAGTAATAAAATTTAATTTTATTGTGAATTTTGTGATATATGTTTGCTTAGAGGATTTTCATAACACAACTGCTCCACCAAGTGTGAAGATATATCTACTAGTGGATTTTAAATACTTAGTATCGAATATTTAATTGACATCATTATACTCTTTTAATATCGTTAGGTAACTAGTACAATATTGCTCATAGTCCAAGGTATACTTTAAATGTTTAAATACCCTTTTTTATTACTACCGAATGATCCATACTTAGATTATTAATAAATCTATTTATTTTGCTAACCGAGTAAGTAGTATCAGGCATTCTTCACTTCATAAAATTCATTATGCTTTTACTTATTTGATAATATTACAATTGGTTTATTCTCTTACATGTATTCTTGGATAGATATACACTTATGTCAATTAGTGTTTTGACAATACTATTGTCACCTTTAAATTTTTTTACCTAAAATCAATATAATGATATTGAAACAATATCAATTCATCGCTTGTCCTAGAAATTTTTATTCCTAGTATAACTAGAGTTTTTAAACCCGACCCGGTGGTCCAACCGACCCAAGGCTTGGGTCATTTGGGTCAATCCTAATTTTTTTTATAAATCAAAACGACATCATTTTAGTTAAAAAAAATAAATAGTCAATGGGTTGAACCGAGGTTTTGATCAGGTCTTGTTGGGTCATCCGGATCGTCAATTAACGCTTGCGATCGGCCAGTCACTTCGAGTTTTTGACTTCCCTTATTTTTTTAAACCCGCCCGTTCTAGTCTCGGGTTGACTCGATGGGTTGAGCCAAGTTTTAAAACTATGAGTATAACATCCGCAACACCCAAGTTTTTTTGTCAAACTTGTTAGTTAATATTTTCTTAGTTTGATCATATGATCATTGTTTATTAGAATTAACATGTCATCAACATAGAAATATATAATTATATAACCTTTATTTATCTTTTTCATATAAACATATCTATCAACTTTGTTGATTTTAAACTTATTTGACAACATAACTTTTTCAAATTTTACATGTCATTGCTTAGGAGCTTCTTTCAAACCATATAAAGATTTTACTATTACAAAATTTATTTTCTTGTCCATTAATAACAAACCCCTCTAGTTGTTCTATATAGATGTCTTTGTCTAGGTCACCTTTTAAGAAAGATATTCTTACATCTATTTGATGTATTTCAAGCTTGTTAATAACTGCAATAACCATAACTTTCACATATAAGCTATTTTTTTTATACAAGTGAATATGTATTAAAATAATTCACACTTTTTTATTGTCTAAATCATTTCAAAAACAAGTTTAGTTTATATTTGTCATTAGTACTATCAACTTTCATTTTCCTTTTGAAGATCCCTTTATGACCTAATGGTTTACTTCGAAGAGAAAGATCTATCAGTTCTCATGTATGATTATTCATAAAGGATTTTATTTCACTATTGACTGTCTCATTGTAATAAAAAGCTTGGGACATGACATTGTCTCAGAATATATATGAGTTTCATCATCCAACAAGTAAGTTAGAAAATCAGAACCAAATATATTGATCATTTTTGTCATTTTACTCATTATAAGCTTAAATTTATTATCATTATATTTTGATTTATTATTATTATTATTATTATTATTTGAGATAGTCTCAACCATTATCTTAAGTATATGATTTTCTTATGATTTCTTAAATGAAAACACATCTTTAAATAATATGTCTTTAATTTTTGATTACCTGATTTATTTTTTTCAATGATCCATTCTTAGAATATTAGTAAATCTACTAAGCTTGTGATATAGGTGGGTCTAAGGGATTTAATGATTTTGAAAAGTCAATTGTGAAGCTGTCATACTTGGATCATGTAGATAGCTAAATAACTCATTAATAAATCAATGGGATGAAACTAAGTTCAAAAAAAGGTCTCATTACGTTCAACAAGTAGTTAGATAAAAAAAAAAGCCTATAATGTTTTATCCGACTATTAGATCAAACTAAAAATCTATTATGAGACTTTACAAACCCAATTCTATAAGAAGTCAGTTAGTTGTAACCAAATAGGTCGATGAAACTTTCAAATTAGGCTTGAAAGATGTTGTTTGATCTAATATCGTTATATTTATTTATTTATTGTTAATTTTCCTATTTGATTTATGATTTTAATTTTTCCTGCCCAGTAAAGGTTGTTTATTGACATATTTAAGGAGTTATGAACTTCTTTAAGTGAAAAACTACATTAAAGAAAAATATTTAGTAATAAAAATATGAATCATTGCTCTAAATGTCGAGACCTATTTTTGGCAAAATTTTAACTTCCTTTGTACTTACTTTTTTCTTGTCAAGTTTGGCTGAGTTAGCTTACTAACCAAGTAAGCAATATCTAATCTAGTGTAGTTCATTTGTATATGAAGTTTCTAATTATTTAAGAACATTCTAATGGTTATATTTCATCACCTTTATTTTTGGATAGATGTACATTTATGTCTATTGGTGTTTTGACAATACTATTATTATTTTTTTAAAAAGTCTTTAGAGTTTTCTTAATATAATAATATTAAGATAATATCAATCCGTTAAATATCTTGGAAATTCTTATTTATAGTATTTCATTTGTTACAATCATGTCTTTATGTCAAACTTATTAGTTAACATCTTCTTCGTAGACTTGATCATGTATTTATTACTGAATAACCTAGAAATTTTAATATATAGTATGTCATTTGTTACACTTAAGTCTTTCATATCAAACTTATTAGTTAACATCTTCTTCATAAACTTGATCATATATTTATTGCTGTCTAAAATTAGCATGTCATCCATAGAAAGATATATAATGACATGACTTTTATTTATATTTCTCATATAAACACATTCATTAACTTTATTTACTTTAAAATCATTTGACAGCATAACTTGTCAAACCTTTCATGCCATTATTTAATTGCTTGTTTCAAATCGTATAATATCTTGATAAAATCTCAAACTTTATTTTCTCCTCTTTAACAATAAACCACTTGGGTTGCTCCATATAGACCTTTTTTTAAGGTCAACATTTAAGAAATTTATTTTTATATTTATTTGATGTATTTCAAGCATGTTAATTGTTGAAATAATTATTAACATTTATATGAAAGTTATTCTTAACACTAATGAGTGTGTCAAAATAGTTCACACGTTCTTGTTGCTTGAATCCTTTAATAACAAGTCTTACTTTATATTTATCAATAGTTCTATTAACTTTCATTTTCTTATTTAAGATTTATTTATGACCTAATGATTTACTTTCAAGTGGAAGATCTAATATTTTCCATGTATGATTTTTTAAGTGTCCTTTTCTAATAGGAAGCTTTAAGACATGACATTTCCATTGAGGAGCTTCGAGGTTTATTTTTTAATAAGTTAGGAAATCATGAGAAAATAATTTTTGTTGTTTTTGCCCTCTTACTCCTTCTCGACTCAATTTTAGCATCTTCTATTTGATGATGATTAGTTAAAATTTATTTATTTATTTTTTTAAGAGAATGAATTTATTGTGTTTCCTTAAAAGAAAACACACTTCAAAGAATACAACATTTATTGATTTCATTATTGTATTAGGATGAATATCCTTAGTACTTAACTTGTGAATATGAAACCAATATGTATAATTCATAGTTTTAGGTCCTATTTTGGCTTTTTTAGGATAACGTGTTGTAACTTTCCTAAGACAACCCTATACTTTGAGATTTTTATAGAAAGGTCTTCAATCTTTTCATAACTCATATGATATTTTTTTAACTTCTCATGATGTACTTTATTAAGTATATATTTGATAGATAAAATTGTCACCCCTATAAATTTTGAGGTGCTATCTAACTTATCAAAATGATATTTATCATTTTTTTCAAAGTTTGGTTATTACATTTAACAATATTATTTTGTTAAGTTGAATAAATAGTAGTTTGATGGATAATAATATTTTGAGAACAAAATTCCTAAAAAAATGCTTCGTATTCTCCACGTCCATGCTTCTTATTACCTTTATCTTTTTGTTAAATTAATTTTCAACTTCATTATTATAATGTTTAAATATTTCAAGAGCTTAATCTTTTCTTCTTAGCAAATAGGTATAACAATACATTATGCAATCATCTATAAAAATAATAAAATACTTTTTACCACATCTAATTTGCTTAAATTTTAAATCACCTACATGAGAGTAAATTAAATCTAAAAATTCATTTTTTATTTCAATTAATTGAAAAAAAGATTTTATAAATTTTGATTCTATACAAATTTTATACTTAATAATTTTTCTAAAAAAATTGTAGTTGGTAATAATTCAAGATTAATTGTATAAAAGAAACTTAAGTAAGAAGAAATGGGCTTATTATTGATTTCATTATTGGTTATAATAGTCTTTTCACTTATTTTGAAGATGCCATCATATAAATAATCTTTTCCTACAAGCATAGCACTTTTAGTGACTATAAAATTATCACTTTTAAAATCACTTTGAAACCATTTTTTGCTCAACAATAAGTCAAACATAATTTTTTTATAATGTCAACTACATGAAGCACATTATTGAGGGTAACAAGCTATTCAAAAGTCATCTTTAGAGTGACCTTTCCAATACCCATAACCTTAGAGGTTGACAAATTCCTTATGTATAGATGTTAAACATCTACTTTTTTGTAAGTGGAGGATATTTTTTTTTTTTAATTAGCATGAACATGTCTTATGATTGTTAATCAAGTTGACTTTTAAGACAACCACATATAAGCTCATTTTTCACGCTTCATTTAAGAGGTTATCAATCTTAATGACATTGGCTTTAGAAATCCTTTTTTTTCCCTAAGGTTGCCTTGCTAAGACTTATTTAAGTAATATTTGGTTTGATGTCTAGTCTAGGTATATATAAAACATTTGCCATTGGAATTCTTAGCAATGTATTTTCCCTTCAGAATAAGTCTTTTCTTTTTTATTTTAAATATGGGACGTCACCATTTGTTCAACCATATATGCTTTAGGAGTCATTAAAGAATAGTTGACCTTAATCTTAAGAAATTTATTATACTCTTCTATCCTTAACCTTAGAATGAGGCTTTTAACTTCCATCTCCTTATACGTATGCTTAAGGTAGTTATTGGAGTGTTTTCCTAGATAACGATAATTTTTTAATAATATCAGTCATTTGAAAAGATTCACTTAGAACCATCCTGTCATCATGAATATCATGTAAGATAAATTGAAACTCTTGAATTTGGATTATAATAGTCTTTTAATCGACCATCTTGAAATTAAAAAATCTTCCAGCTATAAATTTCTTCATATCGATATCTTTAACCTTATACCTACGATCCAAAACTTTTTATAATGCCTTGCACTTTTATAAAACTAAAAAAATATCAAATATATTGTCCAAACCATTCAGATTATAGTTCTTATACATCAAATTACTATGATTCTATGAGCCCACAACTATAAAAATAAAGGGATTAAATTCATCATCATCCATCTTAGGTGCATCTTAGGTGATCAGATAGAACAACATTTGTTTCATCACCTCTTAAAGTTATTAGACTTTTCAAGTTTTTCATCATACACCATAGAAGGTGATGTTGAAATCCTTTCTATTGAAGTAGTACTTGTAGCTGCAATAATTATAGGAGTAATAATCTATCGAGTAGAAGTCATAGTTATTTTTTCCTAAAAACTACGACAACATATATTTTGGTTAAATTTTGGCTTAAAAGGTGTACAAATTAAATATATTTGTAGGATAATAAAAACATTAACACAAATATTATATATAAGAATAGAGTACTTGTAAAATTGTAGAATTTCAAATCAAAACTAAGTCAAGAAAAAACGTTGTTGTCAAAGATCAAACCCTTTATCCTTAAGGTTAAATTGTCCATCAATAGGTGCAAATAATCATAGTGCATCTTATTTCCTATGATTTCAACAATAATACCTCAAAAGGATATACATCCAATCAAAGTCTATGAACTAGAAAAATCACTTGAACTTTCTCTCTACAATAAAATAACCTAAAGCTAAAAAAAAGGAGCACAAGAGCAAACAAGGTAGAGAGAGAGATCATGTGTTTTCTATTTATTTATTTTCTTATTTTCACTTCTTTCAACTTTTTTTTAAATGAAGTTCCTCCACCCCTATTTATACTTATTTATACTTGAGGTTAGGGTGCATAATTAATTAAAAAATAATTAGAATTAATTCTTGATAGTTCATTGAATTTACAAAATCAATGGATATGAGAAGACTTTTAAACATAATTAATTTCTAAAAATTCACTGAATTGCAAAAACAATGAATTTGAGAATATTCAATGGAACAAAACTAATTTAAGATTAATAAAAATTAATTTTTGATAATTTATTAAATTTATAGAAACATTAAATCTGACTCGATATAAAGATTAATCAATCAATTTCACATTCACCATAAATGAATTTATACAATTTATAAATATTATGCCCAGACCATTCTTTTCCAATAGAAATTTATTATTTATTATAAAAAGAGAAGATTTATTTTTAAAAAATAAATATTTTTTAAGACAATTCTGTGTTAGAGAATTATATAAATAATATCTTAAAACATTATCTAATAGCTCAAACTTTTGAGTTAAGATGATTATTTGATATAATATTAGAGTTATAATGACCAAACACTCACCAATTTCATTTCCCTTCTAAATAAATTAATAAATAGTATAAGTTACATGAATATTTGCAAATTTCAAGTTGAAAAACTTTTATCTTGTGATAGTTATTTTACTCTCTCGTATTGGAAAAAAAAATAAATTTCATTGTAATATAAATTAGTTAACCAAGTTAAAAATGTCTTCAATTTCAACCAATAAACCCAAGAAAATATGATCTTTAAATTTATATTTGCTAAATAAATTAACTTAATTATGGATGTAATACTCTTTTAGATTTATGAATAGAAATTTCTTGGTGGACAAGCGTGCCTTTTTCTTCTTCTTGTGGTTCTACCCTACTCACCAACAAGTATTAGACTTCTTGCTAATTTGCACGTTTTTTTTTTCTTTTTTTTGTGTATATATCGATTTAACAGCGGTACTTTTATTACGCCGTGAATCTCGTAAAGTGAATGCTTTTTCCCGTTCCTCTTGTTCACGGTGTTCTTACCACCCAAGGTTTTGAAGACTAAACTTCCGGAATTGCCTAGTAATAGCACACAGAAAAGGACACAGAGACCTTTGCCTACGCCTCGTTATGTAAGTTACATCCTCTGACTGACATGTCTATTTTTGTCTGTTGCAATGGTGGGTTGCATGTGAGTCGATTGGCCCAATGTTCGGCGATTTTTAGCCCATTAAAAACTTGGGTTTCTCAGACAGTCGCTGTTTTCTGTCTTTCGTTTTACAGTTTGTGATTCTGTTGACCCCTCGGCCTTGAGAGAAGATTAGGTATGAACAACAGCTGAAGATTGGCAGCTAAGAAAGCAGCTACACGCTTCATTCTACTACCCTATCAACCGATTTTCCCCTCTCTCTCACTGATTCACCTTCAGTTCTATCTCTAAAAAGATTTCTCTTCATTCCAGCAAATGTCCTCTCTTTTAACTAACCAATATGGTATGTTCTCTCTCTTATGTTACTCCCTGCGTTGGTTTTTTCTAAACTTTGATAGAAAATTCATAATATATGATCGCTAATGTACTTCTGAATGATGTTACTATGCTGTCTTGCAGTCTCTTCTGCCGTTGATGTTTCGTTCACTAGTGAGGCTGATCAGTGCACTAATGTCTCAGCCAACTGCCTCAGTCACGACTTTATTGTATTACAGCAATCTTCTTCCTAGAAACTTGAATTTAGAGCGAATGGTTAGACGTGAATTGCTCGATGAAGAAAACCATTTGTTCCATTTTCTCATCAGTTTCTTAAGATGTTTATGGTAGTTAACATAGCACAAGTTTGACCCCATATTGATTTTGTTATGCTGAAGGAGCACCGTTTAATTTTTTTTTCTTACTCCGATTCTGTTTCAGAGTGTGTGGATCGATCTTTTACTACAGTACCTTGCTGGGATTCGTGAGTTGGATTTCGTTATCGGAATACATGTCAGAAATCAAAAAGCCTTAATACATGGGTAAAGATTTTGTACCTCTAGACGAATATCAGGGTAATTAAATCTTTTTTTTTTAATCTTCGTTAAGTAGTACTACTCTTGCTGTAAGAAATAGGATTTTCCAGTTCATGTAACGTATTTGAGGCACTGCATGATGATTAGGGAGCAACATTGTGATGCTGTGCATGTACTAGCTTTTTGGGGACTGAAATAACACATATGTACGTGCTTTAACCGTAGTCTTGGCTCTCCGATTGAAATAAGAAAGCTATTTGCTATTTTTGCATTAATTAATGTCTTCTCTGTTCTATTTCCCATAGCAGTAATTACTGTATCTGGCCTGGTGTCTAAGACAGAGAATCTAGCCTGTAATGCAATGTGGATCATGGACCTTCAATCTTGTGCCAGGCGCGCTGAGATTTCTCGGAATCTATGTTCGGAATCTATGTTATTTTTTTTTTTGTCTACATAAATCCTTTGCTCTAATATGAATGACTTGTTTTTAACTATCCTTGAGAAAAATCTTCACATTGCACTTCACATGAACCGTGCACTTTTATTTTATTTTATTTTTAGTCATCAAACTCTTACTCCTTATAATTTATTCTTTTAAGTTAAGTTAGCATAGTTTTGTATGCTTGCATTTCTTTTAATTTGCATTGTCAATCATGTACCAAGCAAAGCCTAGAGATTATTTCAGGATGGATGACAAATCCAGTTTGTGAAATCAAACATTAATTGTTGTTAAGAATATCAATTAAAATAAGATTGATCAACTTGCAAAACAAACAACAAAACATATCTCATCAATATGTTGTTGAGAAAACTTCAATTTGATTCCTGAAGTTTCAGTTTTTCTACTCATTTAATGGTATCTTAAATTATGAGAGATAGAGATGAGAGGGAAAGTCATCAAAAATTATTGAAGACAAGGCAAGTGCTTGAATGACCACATTCTAACCACCACAAGACTAATCTTTGTGTCAATTTGTTCTTCATCTTCTCAAAAAGAGTTCAATTAAGGTGATATTTTTCTATAACCATGCTGAAATAGTAGATTAAGGTTCATAAATGTTTTTTTATTCGTTTAATTTCTTGTTTGTAAGAAAGATTAAATGATATTTAAGGGTTGAAAATAAGTTTATTGAGGTCTCTATGGCGTTTCCAAGTGAAAAAAATTTGTAAAATAAGATTTTGGAGTCCAAAAATATAAATGATAATTTTTCAATCACTAGTTGTAATTGGAAGATTTCGAACATACAACTAGTCATTTATTTGAAAAAGAAAAAAGTATTGGACTACGTCAATTCTTTTAAAAAATATTTTCCAAGCATGCGGACCTAGGTTTTTTGATGAATTGGCCAAGTGTATGGACTTAGCTTATCAGTCTCATCAGCGTTTGGTCCCTTTTTTTTCCTCATCTCTTTTTCATTAATTTTTTCTATTTAAACATTGATTAATACTATCTTTTTTTTTAAAAAAATTCTTAGTATAAATTTTTTTAAATGGAAATTGTTTTTTTTTTTAAATTTCATAATGCTTCAAAGAGATTATTATAATTTGTCTAAATCTTTTTCTCTTATATTTTTTTATCTATAAGTTGTATTTGCAATGGTGTATTTATATAAAAAAATCATTTGTTATTAGTATCGATAATTAACTTCTATGATAAAATAAATAAAAATGTATAAAATAAAATGGATAATCAGTGTGAAATATTTGCATTTGCATTTATTTTTGTTTTAACTATGAAGATTAACTTTTCACTTTAGTATTTATTTAGCATTAACAATTATTTTTGACTTATTAGCTCATATTTTTTTTATTAAGTATAAATATATTTTTAATTTTATTAAAAAAATTATGATACCCAAAAACATATTCATAACACAATCACTTTCTTCTTTTGTGTTAGAAATTAATTTGAAATTTTACCTTTTATGTAAAGTGGATAAAGATTAGTATATTTCATTTGTGATGGTTCTCGCTATCAAATTATATACAGTCAAAATCAATAAATAATACATAAAAAAATTTTAATTTACAAATCTAAACATATATAGATAATTTTTTTTTTCGGACTAGTTTTAGAGAGAAAATTTTTATTTTTTATTATTGGATTGTCTAAGAGATTTCATGAAGATTATTACAAAAACTCTAAAAGGTATAGCACAGTAAAATTATTTTTTATATCCTTAAAAAACAAGATCCCTTGAATTTAGGGGTAATTTAGTATTTTTTTCATGGTTCATTGCTACTGTATGCATGTCAAACTCCTATCATCTCCTCAGCCCAAATTTCAACGGGGTTATGCTATGATGATAGTGAGGATAGGTAGGGATGGTGGCACAGTGGAGGGAGCACTAATGGTGGCGGTGCCTGAGGAGAAGTGAGTGTTAGCTCCTGGGAAACAAGACCCGGAGTTAGGGCAACTAGGAAGTGGGGAATTTTGACCTCCCCACCTGGGAATGTGGTCACTTTTGGGTGTGAAATCAAATTCACAGTGTCCTAGCTTGTTTTGCATTAAATATTTTTGATGAATATAAAATATTCTATATTTAAAATATTTTAATATAAATCTCTTATAACATTTCATAAATAATGACTTGAAAAATATAATCATGATGGAATAAGAGAAAATTACTCCAAGTATACTATTTTTTGGTCTTTTTCCAATTTACATTAAGTTTTTAAATATTACATTTTACAAAAATCTAAAATTTAAAGAAGAACAACACTTTAAATGATGCTTGAAAAAAATTAATAAAAAATTTGTATTTATTTATAAGACTATCGTTATATTAAATTAATAATTAAAAAGCCTCTAAACCTAAAATATAACAAAAATACCACTAAAAAACCTTTCTTTCCCAACCTTTTTCTCACCGTGAACCACCATTTCTACCACATCTCTCTCCTTTTTTTTTTTCTTCTTCACAATAATCTCTTCCCTTCATCATTGCAAAAACGATGTTGTCACCTTCATCCTCTAATATCCAGCCACCAAAAACACATAGCTTAATCTCCTTACAAAATCGAAGCCACCCAACAACTAAATTATATGGTTTTTGAACATTTCAACTAGAGTTTTTTAGACGACAATATATATTTAGACTATATGACACTAAAAGAAAATCGATAAATACAAACAGAAATACCGAGGGAATATTTCTATCGGTAAATTTCCGAGGGATTTTACTGACGGACATATTCCCTCGGTATATACTGAGGGAATTATGGAGGGATAAAAAAATTAAAACAAAGCAAAAAAAAATGATGACGTGTCAGGATTTACCAACGGAATTACCGACGGAATAAATTTTGTCGGTAAATCCATCGGTAAACTTGTATACACTTTTCATCATGTCAATTACAAAGGGAATCACCGACGGACAAAATCCGTCGGTATTTTCCAGAGAGCTCCAGAACTATTCACTTTCCAATTGCACTGTTAATTGTTGTTCTTTATGGACAAAATCACCGACGGATTGAAAAGTCGTCAGTGTTATTTGACGGTTTTCTGAAAAAATTCAATTGATTTAAAATTTTCATTTAAATATTACAGACGGAATCACCAACGGACTGAAAAATTATCGGTAATTGTTGGCGGTTTCTACAAACTTTTTACGAAATTAAAAATTTAAATTAAATATTACCGACGGCATTACCGACGGAATAATTAAAAAATATTAATATTCGATTATCCGTCGGTAAATCCATCGCTAACCTCGCCCAATAAAAAGCCCAATCCCTTTATTTCACAAGAGACAGACTTATTTCTTCTTCTTCTACTACTTCTTCTTCTTATTCTTCTACTTCTACTTCTACTTCTACTTCTTCTTCTTCTTCATTATATGTAAAAAACATCAATATCTATTTCTTTCTCTTCTTTTCTCTCCTCATCTCCTTCTCTTTTTCTCCATGCCTGGTCTTGTCTTTTCTTCTTTCTTCTTTTATCCTCTTAGTTTTTTTTAATTAATATGCTTTAAAAAAATATTTCTCTCTCCTTAACTTCACTTGCAACTACATTAAGGTAAGATTTTTCTTCTTTTTTTTTTCATGATTTTTTTCACTATATTTGTTTTTTATTTTATTTTTAATTGTTTTTGTTCTTAATAATTGTATAAATGTTGCTGTGAGATTTGTTTTTTCATATGAGATTAATTTTTAGTTGATTTATTTATAGGATTTTTAAATTTTTAGCAATTGCAACTTCATTTTTTTCATATGAATTTTTTTAGTTGAATTTATTGTTTTATTTTATTTATTTGTTGCAAATTTGTTTGAGTTGATTTTCTTTCTTTTTTTTTCAAGCATTTTGAGTATATATTATAAAGTGTTGATTTATGTTAATTTAATTATTTTATAATTTTATAAAATAATTTTTTTTCATAATTTTTTAAATAATTACCGGAAACAACAGAAGGAAACCAGTGGATAAAACAAAAAAATGAAGCGGGTAATTTTATTTTTTTATTTCCGACGGATTTACCGACGGACAAAAAATTACCGATGAAAGATTCACCGACGGAGCATTTCCGTTGGTGATTTTGTCGGTAAATTAATTACCGACAGAATATGTCTTTTACGCCGATGGAAAAAGCCCGTCGGTAAAACTTTTAAATCTTGTAGTGTGAAAACATGGGGAATATTGCATTAATTCTGTCATTAAGATGGAGTGAATGGATTGTTGATTGGGGAATAAACACAAGATAGCCATGGTAGTCAAAATGAACACTTTTTCATTATTGTGAAGAATTGGCTGAACAATATGGCATGATACGACATCGATGAACAATCTATACCTTTGATTTAATTGCATAATTCCACCTATTTCTCAGTGTTTTGTGAGTAGTCTTGAAATCCAAGAATTGTCGTTAAAGGAAGGAACTGTTGAGAACTTGGAATCAAATTATGCTATTTCCATGGGTTGGGCACCAACGAACCAACCCTAGCTGCATTTGGACTCCTTCCTTGCAAATCTTAATAGGATTTGCTTGTATCTTCTTGCCTAGATTCCTTTTTTTTTTTTTTTCCCCTTTCTTCAGTTTTCTTGATTAGAAAATCAACTTACATATTTGCATCATAGATAGCCTCATATCTCCGCCAAAACCTTTGTTCTTTACGGGCAATTTAACCTTGACTCGAACAAAAAACCATTCCTTTTCTAACCCAAAACCAAGACAATTTCACAGCCTTGACATGCCTTAGTTTAAACCCAGAATCCAGTTGGTTTGGACCATAATCATACCCGAAAACACAACCAAAACCTTGTTGAGTCCTTGTTTGATTTTCTCTTCAATCATGGATTTATATTTGGTTTTTTCTTCTAGATTTGTGTTTAATAGAAAATACATCAGAGAGGAGAGAGAATTAGAGTGAAGAAAGAAAATAAGTTAGGTGGTAATGGTTATCTCATGCTTTAATATATATTGGAGTATTATTATCATTTTGTAGATTTTTAAAATTTATTTTGATCTAGGGTGCAAAGTATAATATTTAAAAAATATAGGTTGTAAAGTGAAAAAAAAAACCAAATTATAGGATGCTTAAAATATTTTTTCCATAGAATAATTGTGATAATAATAATAGTAGTGGTGATTATAAGATAATTGTTATGATATAGATGAAGAATTAGTGATGGGGTGGTGGTTGTAGATTGATGGTGATTGTAAAAGGGGAAGTGGTTGTGATGATGATGGTGGTAATAGCCATAAGATTTTAGTGGTAGTTGAAATAATTAAAAAATATTATGAGTAAATTAATATTTTAGAAAATAATTTATCAAGTTTTATGAGATGAAAGTATTTTTTTTAACAAATAAAATAAATTTAAAAATTGACTATAAAATATTTTATATTGACTAATTTTTCTATAAAATAGTTTAGGATATATTACAATAATCATCTTGAGGAATTATAAAATTACAGTAATCATCCAAAATTTTATGAATTTGATTAAAAAACTCTCACTTTTTAAGAAATCATTATAAAAACCTCATTTTATACCAAGAATTCCCTTGATTACTATTAAAAAAATTATTTAAATTAAAAACTTAAAAAGTAGGGGAAGGATATAAAAAATTGGACATGATTATTTCTTAGAACATTAACAATATTAATTTCACTATTTAATTCCAGCCATTTTGTTTTAAGTTTCTTTCTTAATACTCTCTTTATTTTTTTAAAAAAAATTAATTCAACTTTTTTTTTTCAAAATAGTAAATAAAAACACTTTGGGTATTATAAGATATTTCTATATAATTTTAAACTTTTAGGAGATTTATGTAATTTCATGACACTTTCGGAGGATATTTTAATTTATCTGATATTATACAAGAAATAAATAAAAGAAAACCAAGAAAACATTTTCCTATCAAATATTTTACACAAAACCAACTCTTTGTTTATGCACTACTGTAAAACATAATTATGTTTTTATTTCATGTTTTATCTCATATATTATAGAAAGAATTATCCTGACTCTCCCAACATTTGAATATTATAGGTTTTACATTATTATTTATTTAATTTCCAAAGTAGCTATTACAATTTTTCAACTCGTCTCATAGGCCTTTTATCAAACTTTGCAAATGCAAGGATGTATTAATAAATCAAATGATATTCTTTTATATATTGTTGATCTTCTTCTCAAACATTCCTCTAGCAAACAAAAAATAAAAATATTACTCACTGGCTATATATGTGTGTGTGTGTGTGTATAGATTTAACAAACATATATTTTTTAAATTAATTTTGTTTCAAATGATGCTTTAAAATTAATGTCCATTTATAAATAAGAAAGTTACTCTCTTCCAAAGAGGAGACAACCACGTATAGACAACCTAGTAAAATTCTCAAGCTCAAATATTTATATTTGTGTATAGGATTGTGAAGACAAAAATACCTATTTTTATGTAATAAGGATTGTTTACAAGAAGTACAGAATTGACTTAGAAGTGCATAAGTATGTTGTTTTAGTATATATTTCTTTAATTAGCAAAAGCAATTTGAAGAAAAATAAACCCACTCCATAAATAATAATAATAATAATAGAAAATTAACAACATTAAGTTAAAGAAACATGTTTAAATTTATAATGTAAATTTAATGAATGTCATTCTTTTTTATGATGTAAATTTATGAATAATCGGTTAATCAATTGGTTATAACAACCTTATCTATTCTTCCGAGCCTAAGTGGTTGGTAATTTATATTTGGTGCTTGGTAGGTCAATGTAGCTTATGATTAGTACTTGCAAAAGATTTTTTTTTTTGGAGGTAGAAACTCTCAAATGTTTAAATAAGTATTTTTTAGAGAGAGAAAATACAATAATATTTTAGAGAGAGATGTTCTGAAAATATATATGCAGTAGATAATGAAGATCATGAACCTTTATTCTGAGGGTCTCATGATGCATTTATAGCCCACGAATTTTGTCATTTTATGAAGAGGAAGTATTGAAGTGTAATTTCACTTTTGTGATGTTTTAAGCTGTATTATGAGTTGTATTCCACTCATTTTATCCAGCAAAAAAATGGAGACCAGGCAGGCCATGTAAGACTTTAATACACTTAATGGTGTTGGTGGAGTGTGGACTTGTTTAATTAAGCCTATTCATTGATAAATAAATCCTCTAAGATTTTATATAAAAATCTATAGAATTGATGATATTAGATTTATGTATTATGCTTGAACCCGTTGGTGTAGCAAACTCGGCCATACCCAGTGACAAAAATTCTCGGGCACAACACTTTTAGGAAATATGCATCAGGCCCACCCTGTTGACTTGGCAGCCCAATAAGCCAAGCTATTGGTCTTGGCAACAACTGCCAGACCTAGGTTGTGCCTCGGCTTGGCATACTGACAAGTCCAAGTGCTAGGTCTAGCGTTATTTGTTAGACTCACACACTAGGTCTGATAGTGCAGTCCCTAAAATAGAACTGGAAATGTCAATCCTTAACATTGGACTGCCTAACGCCAGTCCCTAACATGGGTCTAGCATCGCCAAACCCAACAAAAGTTAGGTCTGGGGTTGACCAAATCTAAAAGGCTCCAAACTTATATTACATATAGGTTTAGCGATGTCAGACCCAAAAACAATTGGGTCTGGCCAACATTAAACCTAGTAATATTTGGGTCTAACCAATGCCAAACCCAAGGTTTAGTGTTGGCCAGACCCAAGCACTAATATATAGGTTTAACGTTGGTGAGACCCAAATGTAATTGGGTCTAGCTAGTGCTAGACCTAGTAGCCGTGGCTGGGTCTGACAGTGGCCAAACATAGCGCGCTCAGGGCTTAGCACACTGCTAAGCCCAACAATGATTGAGTATGGCTAGCGCTGGACCTAACATGCCCGACGCTTGACACATTGCCAAGCCTAACCATGTTAAGTGTGGCTAGCTTTGAACCCAGTGCATTCAGGGCTTGGCACACTACCAAGCCCAACTATGGCTGGGTTTAGCTAGCATCGGACCCAACACGCCTTTACTAGGGTGTGTTTGTGTTTGGAAAAATTATACCAGTATGTTTTCTTAATCCGACATTTTTTTAGTAAAGACATATAAAGATATAGTGATAAAATCTTGGTTGATGAGACCTAGATCTAACTTAATTGTACAACAATTAGGATTCATGGAGTGATGCCCACTTTCTCTTTCTTTTTCTTTTAAAACCCCATCTCTTCCTAGAATTTCATTTTTTTTTTCAAGTTTGGATGTTAAAAATATCATAAGTCTATAAGATGAAAGAATAAAGGAAGGAGAATAAAAGGAAAATAAAGAAAAAGAAAAAACATTAGTTAGGATTTTCTAGGCTTTTATCAAAATTTAAATATGGTTTTCACCTAATATATAAAAAGTGTAATTTTTTAAAGATTGCACAGTACATGTAGTGCCTATTATAATAGCCTGAAGTTCTAACAAAAGAAACCCATCATGGTAGCTTATTTACTGCTATGTTTTAGCCTATGGACAACTTTTTTCATTTTTTTCTACATGCCATGTTCTTTTACATAGGCGGTGAATGCCAAATGATAGATAGTGTAAGGACGATCAAGGCATGACAATTGAATTTAATTGATATTACTATAGAATTTGAACCTCTCCCGTATCACAACACCTTTCAAATTCAAGTTAATAATAGCAAAATGAAAGTTTCAAAAAACCCTTTTCCTAACCTGATAATTGTCTGGGATAAATGAGAAATTTAATTTAAAATAGAGTTACATTTTTATTATATATTCAGAACAAATCTTTGTTTTTCAAAACTCTCTTTTATTTTTCTTTAGTCAAATAATTTTGATACTTTATATGTATGTTCTTGAGAGCATTACGTTTATAAATTTGGTTTACTATTTATTTTTATTTGTGCTATTGATAGTAAGGTGTGGAGTATAATTGAAAAACAATATTGCAATATTCAAACTACAAGCAATATATGGAAGAGAATAACTATTTTAAAGACAAATGATTGATAATTTCTTCAATCTATATCTTGAAATTCATATTTTATCAATAAATAATTTAAGTTGAATTCTTTTTAAATATTGATTTGTATATGTTTTATAAATATACAAAAACTTATTATCAGGTTAACTTTGATACTTCTTCAATGAAAAACTTTTTCAAGTTCAAGGTAGTCAGATAATATCTTTTGTTTTCACCTCTTAAAGTCAAATATACTAAAATCTTACAAGAAAAGATGGTGGAATCTTCAATATTAAAGTAGTACTTGCTAAAACAAAAACATCTTGTTATATTAGACCATGCATCATAAAATGTGATAGTGAAATCTTTACTATTAAAGTAGTACTTGCCGAAACAATACTAGTTAGGATAAACAGTTATTGAGTTAAAGTCATAATAAAACCTATATAAAAAACAACTAAATATATTTATAAATAAATATTTTGGCTTCTCAACAAGAAAGTAAAGCAAGTAATGTAATAAAGTAAACTTGTAAAAAAAATAACATAATAAACAAAAGTATTGAATTTATATAAGACAAATTAATCATTTTTGTTTGTTTTAGTTCAATAAAATATCCTTATTAACATGCATCATATCATATTTTTTTTAAATAATTAAATAAAAAGCATGAACATACGATACAAGATAGCAAATATCATGTATAAACTAAACAAAAACCATTTATTTGTAAGTTTAGTTTATAAAGTTATATGACATGCATTAATTCCTTCAAAGTGATTCAAATGAAAAATAACAAACCTGATAAAAGACAAACTATAACATAATAATTAAAATTTCTAGCAACATTATAAAAGACTTAAAATATGACATATAAACTAAACAAAGACCGGTCCGAATAAAGTTTTTAAGATTGTTGTCTAAAATTGTTACTAGTGAGCATGAAATGTTTAGTTTAGGATAACAAGTTTAGTATATAAGCATTAAATTTTATATGTTATTTGTTAACGTGAAGGCCTTGTTATTCTTTGTATAGTATAGACATGCTAGTTTTTCATGTGTGCTCCAACCAAAAACCATTCCATACATAGGAAAATCATTAATAGTTCACATAAAAAATGCTTTCATCTAAAACTTTTATTTCCTCGATACATCATATATCAAAGCCTCAGATGACCACAACTACTTCAACTCATCAATCAACAGACGAAGATAAACATATATATTTTGACCTAGACTATTAGGACCGGGTATTAACATAGAAAAAAACATGAACTCCAACCTCATACACATCCCCATTGGAAAGTTATAAACCTTGAGCATCATCGGCCAACAAGAATAAAGAGCAGCAAATGATCTAAATGGATTAAATTTTTTTGTACATAACCTAAGATGAAAATTTCGTGATTCCACTGAAAACTAAGGATGCACCCTATTAAAATGTTTTCAGACTTCACCATCGGAAGGGTGCACCATCACTCCATCCACCGCATCATGTGAATGATGTCATGTAATATACTCAACAATCTTTTATGACATGAATAACCTTTACAATCTAGGTATGATTGGAAAGTATCTAAGTTTTCTATGTGCGATAAGAGTCTTTCCCCTACAAGTTCTAGGTTTATAACAAGAATGCACATATGTTATACACTCGGTCAACTCTGTATTTTCAAGGTAGTACAACATGTAAAAGTTTGGACATATGTTAATTTTTTGGTATCCTAGGCTGAGGGGTTTCATCATGGATTTAACAGCATAAAAGTTCTCTTTAAGCTTATTCCTTTCAAGTAAAATGCTTTTCGATCATTCAACAATTATATCATAATCAAACTCACTCAACCCATGATCTGACTTGATAGTGAACATTTGTGCAAAAGTCGATAATTTACTATGATTTATGCATCCATCCCATAATGGTTTGTTGAAGTCTTTCAAAAGATAAAAAAATCCTAGTCATGTCTGCATTAGGATCTTCATCTACTATTAGACATTGATCGACATAACTCTAATTCATTCTCATCACATCCATAACCACATTTCTATAAGGATTATTATTGTCATCTACAACTTTATGCACGTTGTTAGAACTAGAAGTTGACCCCACCATCTTTTCTACTATGGTTTCGTGAGAAAGATATGGTTCTCCGTATGCAAATCAACACGAGTATCTTTCCATGAACCCTTTTTATAGAAGACATATCGTTACAACCTCTGGATTGCTTTTTACACCTCTTACATAGACATCTAATATTGTCTCCACTAATATTTCTTAAATGAAATAGTGTGTAATTGATAAAACCCTGAACCCCATTACAAAATCTATCAAACACAACCCTTCAGGTGAATCTCGATACATCTATGAATGATTGACTATTACTTATGTCAAACCTATATAGAATATTGATGACAACATGTATTAATTAATTACATAAACTAAATAAATAATTGAACATTTGTTTAACTCAAACTTGTTCAAACTATTTTAATAGTACAACTAATTCATTATCAATTATCTATATAAATTCAAATGTCTATAAATTTACCAAAAATTTCAACTCAATAATAAAATTGATAAAATATAAAACAAACTCGTTAAATAAGTCATTATTTATTTCATCGCAAAACTCTTAAGTCACAAATTCAAATTAAATTTCATCAATTTACAAACAAATACAATTATATAAAATCTCAAATAAACCCTAACATGTACAAATCATACATTCATACAACAAATTTCTATGAGAAAAAACTATAAAATAAGTAAACACCCAAACAAAATACATATACTATAAAAATATGCAATAAAAAATTAACATTTTAAAATTAAGTTGAAATGAAAAATGGGTATTTTGCTTACTCGAACTGGGGAATCTACAATAAAATTTGAATCATAATAAGGATGTTGAATTGAGTATTGTGGTCGTTAAATGTGTAGTGGGAGATTGATTTGTGATAAAATTAGGGGGGGTGTTGTTTGTTGTAGAGAAAAATGAAAGAAGAAGAAGAAATGGGGGAGAGGGAGAGGAGGGTCGCTCGTTAGGTTATAAATTAAATATTACTGATGGATTTAACATGCACTCCATCAAGCCTGATTTTTTTGTTCATATTTTAAAAAATAATAATATCTTTTAAAAAAAATAATATCTTTTAGCTGGCATGATAGTTTAATTATTCATATTGCTTTGTATACATGTCTATTTAATTCTTTGTAGTATATAATTTAATATTTAGATTTAATTATTAATTAAAATCAATTTAAATAATTCCATTTTTATTTATCTTTGAAAAAATAAATTAACTATTATTTTAATTTTATATCCAACAACAAAGAAAAATAGCACCTCTGAAATGATCCAAGCCAAGACCTCCTGGAAAAGTGGGTCCAAATATCTTCCTTCTAGTTTCAAACCGCGTTATTGGACAGGAACTATATATATAATATAATATTTCTTAATCCAACGTATGTCGGTTTTTGCAGCACAAATTCAATCTTATACCATTCACACTTGTACTGTGTACAGGTGTCTGGTTGCTCTAAGAAAAATCTCATAATTTCTCCTGAGAACCAGAAGAAAGGTTTTGAATTCAGATGCAGAAAATGAAGCACAATATCTTCATCACCTAGACAACTTCTTGGAAGTTCACTTCTCTAGTGATACTACGCGTTTCATCAACTAAGATACGATCTCTACATCTATATATAAGTTAATGAAAGTACCTCGTGCCAGCACATTCCCTCAAACATCACAAAATTACTAAAACTATTAGTGCTTTAAATTACTGTGTTACATGGAAGGGAGGAATAGTACTGCTCACCATGGTGGTATAGCTTCTAGCTATACAGGAGTACGAAAGAGAAAATGGGGCAAATGGGTGTCGGAGATACGTGAACCTGGGAAGAAAACTAGAATTTGGTTAGGCAGTTTTGAGACACCAGAAATGGCAGCAGCTGCTTATGATGTTGCAGCTTTACATTTTAGGGGATGTGAAGCAAAACTTAATTTCCCTGAATTGGCTGGTAAGCTACCAATGCCAGCAAGCTCCAGTGCTGACCACATTCGCATGGCAGCTCATCAGGCAGCTATTAGCCTTAGGCCCTCTACTGCTGACTCGTCCCAAGCTGGTAGCTCTAGCTCCAATGTCGGGCCTATCACGGTGAGGCTCTCGCCAAGCCAAATTCAGGCCATCAATGAGTCACCATTGGATTCACCAAAGATGTGGATGCAAATGGCAGAGATAGCAACGCTAGAGGAGTCCTCCATGATGTTCTCTGATGACATTGAAGAGGATGAGTGGGATAGCAACCAAACAGATTCTCTTTGGGATCCTTAGAGAACGGATCGAGTCCGAGAATACGCTAAATAGAATAGGCGTATATGCAAGAGTTAATTAATTTTCAATATAAACTTTCACCTATATTTTTTTTTTGTTACGTATATGTGTTCTAAATTTTTAGCTGGTGAATGCTTAAAGCACAATTTACATTTATGTTCCTTCCACCGAAAATATTATGAGCTTGAGTCTCTCTCATAAAAGCAAAACAAAAGAATAAACTAAAGATTTATAGAAAACACAAGACGTAGTTTTTTTGCTAGGTTATTGATTCCTTTTTGGTTACATGTATTATGAAGAAATGAATGCGCACGCCGAGTAAGGGCTTTGGAAGGTTTCTCAGAGATATCACTGTTCCATGGAACAGTAGTGAAGGAGCCATGGAAGGTGATCAAGTTTTCTAAATGAGGGCCGAATTCTACTTCCTCCTTTCTCCCTTTCACTTCCCTCAATCCATCCTTTCTGATAAACAAAGAGACCCACAAACACCTACACCTCCCCCTTAGGTGATTCTAATTTCAAAGTAATTAAATCTCCTCTGTTTTTCTTTTCTTTTAAAACTATTAAATCTCCTCTTCCTCCCTCATAATTCCCTTCTTTGTAACACTCACTCAATTTCCCTTTTTTTTTTCTTTTTAATGCTTTAGCACTTGCTCAAATATACCTTAAAACAAACAGGTTTTGTTTGTATGCTGATAAATGATACTTTTCTCAGAAAAGCACTCTCTTCTTTAAGGTTGTTGATACAAACAAGCGATCCCTAAAGATTATGGAGGATGAGTAGATATGGATTCTAATCATGGCTTAAGGAAAGCATCGGTACTGCAAGTGCAGTAGTGTGATACTTTTGGTTCCATTCCTTGTGATTCTCTATTACAGGAGTCTTTTAGCAGTCTGTTTCACTCTTTGTTGACAGTATAATAGAAGTTTTCAAGCCTTCGCTTTGGTATTTGATTCTATCAAATATGAATTGCCTATTTATGATCTCAACTAAGGCTGTAGGCCACATCTAAAGAAACATATTGAATCCTATACTCCAATCCAACGAAGCCTGATTCCAACAGTTTATAGTTGTGTTTTTGCGTGTCCTGCTCTTTTAGACCATATCACAGGGCAAAAGCAGAAGCCCTCACTGTTTTCTGTGATATGCTTGAAGTTAGGGTACAAGAGATCTTAGAGTAGAGTTCATGAGCTTTTATGATGGTAATTCTATGATGGTTTTTTGGGCTGGTCTTCCAAGTAGAGTTCATAAGCTTTTAAAGCTTCAAAACAGAAGCCTGGAAGTTTCTGTACAATGCTTTCTTATTCCAAAATCAGGCTGGAAGTTTCTCAGAACGAAAACCCTAGTGAGGATGATGTTGGACTATATTCTTTTCCGTTAGTAGCTTTTAAAGCCGTGTTCAGAATCCCATCTTTGTTCCTTAATGCATGGTTTTCTCAGTGGTTTCGTTTTCTCAATGATGAAACCATGTTATCTTTCTTGTAACTTTCTTGTTTGCAATGCAATCTTATAGGTAATAAAATTCTATATCAATATACTTACTTTTATAATAAAACACTAGATTCTTTGTTAATACAATGAATGATGAGTTGTCCATGTAAATTTCAGTAGGTTTTTTTTGTGGCATTCACAATTTCTTCAATAATTTCTTTAGCCACATGAAATGACAAACACATGATATAATAGCTACATATTTTGCTTCACATGTTGACAAAGTGACTGTAGATTACTTTTTTCAACTCCATGTGAATGTCGTGTCTTCCATATAGAAAACAAATCTCCTAGTGCTTTTTTTATCATCCATATCACCAGCTCAATCAGTATTACTATAACCCACAAGATCAAAGCTATTAGAATATCCATAGAATAAGCCAAAATCTATGGTACCTTTGATATATCAAAGAATTCTCTTCAAAGTTTCGTAATGTGTCATAGTTGGCTTCTCCATAAATCTACTTGCAAGTCCTCCCCTAAAAAGAATATCCAAATAAGTACATGTCAAATATCTCAAACTCTTAACTAAGCTCTTGAATGTTGTAAAGTTTATCTTTTATCCTTCATTATTCTTTGACATCTTTACTCTATACTCAACCAAAGTATTTATTCTTGCACAATCCTTTATCTTGAACTTCTTGAGAGCCTCCCTTGCAAACTTTTTTTTATTCACAAAGATTTTATCTTCTCCTTGTTTGATCTCAATCCCTATGTAGTAGGCCATGAGACCAATATTCATCATCTCAAACTCCTTGATCATAGCTTGCTTGAAGTCTCTAAACATCTTTGAATTATTTCTTGTAAAGATTAAGTTATACATATACAAACAATAAGAGTATCACCACTCTTTTTTATCTTTACTTAGATAGTATATTCATGAGGGCATTTACCAAACTCATTCTTTAAGAAGTAGTCATCAATGTGATTATACCAAGCCCTTGGGGCTTGTTCAACTTTAATACCTTGTCTTCATATCTCTTCAATTCATAACCCATAAGTTGCTTAATATAGACCTCCTTCTCAAGAAAACCATTAAGAAAAGCTTATTTGATATCCATTTAATAGATTCTCCATCTATGCTAGGAAGTCATGGAAATAGTTAATCGAATGGTTTTCAATCTAGCAATGAGAGCAAAAACCTTGTCATAGTCAATCTCATGCTTTTGACTATAGTCTTTTTGCACTAACCTTGCCTTGTATCTCTCCACCTCTCATTTGATATTTTTCTTTTCTTTGTAGATCCACTTGACACCAATTGACTTCTTTCCATTTGGTCTACGAACTCATATATCATTTTTCTTAATGGATGCAATCTTCTCATCCATAGCAATTCTTTATTTTGCATCCTTTATTGTTTATTCAAACACTATAGGATCACATATAGCAAGATGATAATATAGTGTTACATCAATATCGATAAGAATAGTTACCTTATATAATTCATCAAGGCTCTTCATCCTTCTTGGTGGATTTGATGGGTTGTCATTACTTGAACTTTTACTAGAAGAAAAAGATAAAGGTAAAGGTGGCACCATTGGTGATTGTGGAAGAGTAGCTTATTCTTGATGATCTTCATATCTCATCTCCTTTTCATTAAGAAGCAGTAAAAAATTATATTTCTCACCATCATCTACCTTTTAAACCCATGTTCCTTCTTCATCGAACTCAACATATCTATTAATCATCATATTTCCTTCATTGGGGTTGTACAACTTATATCTTTTGGATTTTTGATGATAGCCCACAAAGATCATCCATTTTCTCTTATCATCCAACTTGGTCCTTACTTAATCATCTACATGTACATAATCAATGCTTCCAAATACTTTCAAGTGGGTAGCATTTGAATTTCTTTCATTTCATGCCTCTTATAGAGTCATGTCATTCAAGCCTTTAGTAGAACACTTATTTGACAAGTAGATAGCACAATCTATAGCTTTAGCCCAAAAATATTTAGGCATCTTCTTGGTTTTAAGCATGCTCTTGCTATATTGAGAATACGTCTATTCTTTCTCTCCACCACGCTATTTTTTTATAGGAATCTAGGCACCGTTAGGAGTCTCTTAATACAATAATCTTTACAAAACTTATTAAAATTATTAGAAAAAAGTCACCTCTCCTATCCATTCTAAGTGATTTTATAGAATAAATTGTTTTTTCAGCAAATGTCTTAAACTTATTAAAACAACTAAACATATTAGACTTTTTTTTTAAGAAGTATATCTAAGTTTTTCTACTATAATCATCAATAAAAAGTAGAAAATATAGATTTTTACCAAATGAACATGGTTTGATAAGACCACAAATATCAACATGTATCTCTTGTAGGGGTTGACTTGCTCATGATGTAGACTTTTTCAAAAAGCTCTTACAAAATTGCTTGTCCATTAAACATCCTTCATACAACTGATTTGGATGCTCAATGGATGGTAGACCCTTTAATATCCTTTTTTTTTACCATCATCTTCAAGTTATCAAAGTTTATACGGCAAAGTCTTATATGCCAATGCCAAGTCTCATCTTTCACACATGTCTTTATGCATTTAGGCAAATTCATCTTTATGTTTAGCAAGAAAATTCTATATTTTTTTAATGGCTACCTTTGCAATTATAACTCCTTTAGTGTCAAGTAATGTCAAAATACGATCTTTCATCTTAATCTCATAACTCTTCTCTAACAATTGTCAAGCTTCATATGTTGCTTTTTACCGTTGGTACATAAAATACATCACCAATAAATTAATGACTTCCATCTTTCAATTTAATCAAAATTGTACATTTTCCTTTGATGACAACCTTTGAATAATCCCTAAAGGTGACATTACCTCTAATTGCTTCATAAAGCTCCATGAACTTGTCTTTGTCTTCAAACATGTGATTGTCGGCTCCATTGTCTAGATACCACATGTTATATTTGTATTGTATACTTTCATCATGGATTAGTAATAAAATGGTTTTTTTCTTATCTTTACAACAAGATTGACATTCTCTTCAACCCTTCTAGTTGGATTTTAGCAATCCATAGCATAATGACCCATCCTCTTAAAATTATAACATTTTTTTCATACCTAGGTCTGGGGTTGCCACTATCAGATGAACCGGTCAACCAGTTTGCTTAATGCAGTCGACCTGTTGACTTGTTGATGTTGTCATGACCTCCTTTTTCAAATCTGTGTTTTTCTCCTCTTTTTTGTCTACATTCTCTACCCCTTGGGTATATATAGAGCTATCTTGTTTTGAAAAAAGTGTTTGGCACCCACATCTTCTTGAGTTTTATTGATTCTTTCCTCATGTGCTTGTAATTTTCCTATAAAACCTTGAATTATAAGAAAATCCATATTTTGTGACTCTTTTATCGCAACTACAAGATAATGGAACTTCTTTTACGGTAAGCATATGATCTTCTCTACCACACATGTCTCTTTCATCTTCTCCTTATATCTCTTCATTTGATTGTATATGGTCAATACTCTTGTAAAGTATCCTGAAATATTCTCTAATTCAATCATATGTGACTTTTCAAAGTCATAACATAGCTATTTTAGTCGTACCTTTCTCACATTGTCAGTTTCTTGGTTTGATTATTGCAAAACTTCACATCTTGCTTGGCGGTAGTTGTGTTTGTCATTATCTTAAAAGTGGCAACATTAGTGGATGATTATGAGTGTTTGTTGATCCTTCATTCATGACTTTTGCACGGCCTCTCTTTGGGCTGAAATCAACATTGCTCCTTTTATAGTCTCCACAAAGCTTTTCTCAACTGTTTCCCACACATCTTAGGAATCTAGCCAAGCTTTTACTCTAATATACCAAGTTTTATAGCTCTCATTTATCAAACGGGGGCATTGAAGTGGGAAGTTTGGATTGTCCATGATAAACAATCAAAAAAAGCTCTAATACCACTTATTAAAAGACAAATAAGTGTGGTATAACATCAGAAATAGTAATTCAAAATTAAAAAAAAAACTCAAGAATAAGAAGAAAATTGAGAGGAAGGTACACTTTTATTAAGTGTTTCTCTTTAAGCTTTCTTAGTTATTCTGTCTCTTTTTTACTTTATAATAATGTTGAATTAGAAGCCTTTTATAAGCATAAAGTCCTAGAAAATTAAGGAATTAAAATAATATAAGGAAATCATAATCTGAACAGGAAAAACATTTTTTCACACCTCAACCAATTGACCGTTTATTAATTAGTTGACCGCTTCAATTTACTCCACCCAGTTACTTTGTCTCAATCGGTCGACCTGTTCCCAACCAGTCGACCAAGTCAACTAATTTTTAAAAATCAGTTTACTTTCAACAATCTTAGCCAAGAGTTTATTGTTTCATGTCTAAAGAAAAAGATAAGTGTTTCTTGAAAATAGATGTGGTTCCAAAGATTCATTTGTGTTGAATTCTAGTCTTCCTTTTAAATATCTATGGATTTCAATGGTAAGCTTCGCAAGTTTTAACAATCCAAAATTTACCTGAAGTATGATTTCTTGATGTTATATGTATAATGTAGACTATTTGCAAATTTAAAAACACATTTGTTTTGTTAGAAAGTGTTTTTTTTTTAAGAATCAAGTGTCGAAAAGAAAAAACGTATAAATGTTTCTTGTATAAATGTTGATTTTTTGGCTTAAAGTTGATTTGGGAAATGTAAATGGAAGGATTCAAATCATTTCTATAGAAACCTGAGATTTCCCTCTCTTGTCATGTAATGAAGGAAGGGGGGATACTATTGCATTTTGAGGTGCAATTGAACTATTATTCTTAATATGTTTACAATAGGACCACTTATCTTTGTTATTATCTGAAGTTGTCAGCTATGACTTTAAGTAATCATTAAAACTTGCATCAAACCATTGTATAGAATTAGATAGTGTTTGGAATTGTGGTAGTAATATTTGTTTTTTAAAAGTGTTTTTCACTTGAAAATGTATTAAAACAATATTTTTTTACATTTTTTAAAAATTTATTTTTGATATTAACATATCAAAACAATTTTAAAACACTAAAAAAATCAATTTAAAGCAAAAAAAAAATTATTTATTTTCAAAAGCGTGGTGCCACCTCAAAAACAAACACTTAATGTTTGTTTAGGAATGTGTTTTCAATAGTGTTTGGATGTATTTTAAAAGTGTTTCATTTGGGTTTACTCGGGTCTTACTGGTCCCTGGTTGACCTTCTGAGTCGACTAGGTTTTGCCAAGCCAAATCCCTAGCTGATTTTTTCTTAAACCCGGACTGGGTCAACCCGCTGGACCGGGTTTGAAAACTTTTATCAATAACGAGTTGCCTTGCTTATCCTTGAAGCTTAATTTTTTGATATCCAGTTGATCAACATTTTAGTTCCCTTCTAACTAACTAACTAATTATTATAAAAACCAAATCCCATAGTTATTTTATTATAGCTCAATCTATAGTAAAATATATCTAGGGTTACAATGAAATTATCATTTTACTCTTTACTCTTTTATTTCTAAAGCTTTGATTAGGGGGCAAAGTTGTCTTTGTACACGGTCAATTTTTCATTCTCTATTTCTTTATGGGCAACAATGTCTTTCAATTTTTTTCATAACAGTGAAATTATTGTATTGCCTTTACAAAGTTAAAAATCATGACCTCTGGTTCCAGGACCTTATAATAATTTCAAATTTCAATGATCAGTATAATTACTCCATTACCCTTACTATTCAAAATTTTTAGGCTTGAATTCAGGGGCTTAATTGTAATTTCATAATGGTTTTTTTTGTTATTAATGTTTAGTCCTAGTAACCTTTTTGTTTTTGTACAGATAAAACAAGAAAGAGAAAAGGTTGCTGATGTGTCAGCTGCTCTGCAGTCTTCGGGTAGCACGTACGACTGATTGTAGTGGTGTTAATTGTGATTCTACCATATCATTTGATTCGTCTCGGCGTCCTCTTCTACTATAGGTGGCGTGTGTATGATAGTTAGGTCTGGTTTGGTGTCAATTTGTTGTTTTTTGTTTCTTTTCCTTGTTTTCTTTTCGTGAATGGCATGCAAAAAAATATAACCTTTCAAATTCTTTTTTCTTTTGATTCAGTACCTCTTCTCATTATTGAAACTATTTTATTTACATTGATTATTTCTAATTTGATTTTATTTTTTATTTCATCCCTGGTTGTTTGGTTTTTTAATTTTTTTTTATCAAACTTGGTCCTCATTCTTTTAATTGTTATTTTTTTTGAATAATTTTTTTGATTGATATGTTTTTCTTCAATTACATCCCTAAGCATTTATTTTCATTTAATTTTTATGTCAAACTTAGTCCTAATTCTTTTAATTGCTATTTTTTAAAATCATTTTCTTAATAGATTTGTTTTTTTACAATTTCATCCCTCAATATTTAATTTTATTTTATTTTTATGTCGAATTTAATCCTAATTCTTTTAATATTTATTTTTTTGTTTTGCGTTTTTTTTATTGAGTTTTTTTTTCAATTTCATCCCTCAATATTTGTTTGATTATGAATCTTGCTTTTTTTTTTTTTTGGATTTACCTATAATAGGGTCAACCCAGTCTCATAACCGGGTTCATAATTCTGAAAAATTAGCGCAAGTCGACTTTGGTCTTTTTGTAAAGAATTTTTTTCAAATAGTTTTTTTGCCGGTATTTTTTTTGCTTTCTTATTTATGGGATCATCTCAATTTCAATTTCTAGATCATGTGTTTGATTTGTTGACTCGGATTGGCTGTCGAGTTCACTCGAGGCTTTTTTATGTTTTTTTTTCATATATTTCCATCATATCAACATGTGTCAATTCCTTATATTTTACTGATGTATTGAGCCTTGCATAATATTTTTTATTTTGTAGTTTATTCAGTTAGTTTTATTTGTATTTCTCGTTTAAGTCATGAGTTTTTTAGGGTAGATTTATCTTTAATATATTTAAATAAATAAGTTTAGTAAACACAATCAGGTGAATGCTGCATTTTATGATATTAAATATCTTAATCTACTTTCATCTCTCAATTTTTACAGTTTCTTTCTTGGTTATTGTTACTATTTGTTTTTTATTTACATAAATGGTTATCGATTTATTTAATTAGATGATTGCATATGTTTTTTAATTTACACTTTGAATTTTTTTATGTAAAAAAATAAAACACATTGAAGCAGCCTGTATACCACGTATTTTTTTTAAAAAAAAATATAACTTGCGGCAAAGTGAAAGTTAAATGGCTAATACATATACTAAAACAAAACAATGTTTTCTTGTAGAAATGGCAAAACTACAGATTTTGCCTTTTTTTTACTGTAGCCATGGTAAAATTGTATTTTTTTTAAAAAAAAAGTTTTCTTTATTTATATTTTTTGCTCTTTACACCTAGAGTTTTTATCATTTTACACTTGACCTATTTATCAATATTTTTTTGATCTTCATTATTTTGTAATTGTTTTTAGTTTTTCATTTTTTTCTTTACACTTTTTGAAAAAAAAAATTCTTTTTTATTTTTTATACTTTGAATATTTATTACTTTACACTTGACTTATTTATACTATTTTTTTGTTCTTATCTTTATTCTTTTTTAATTTGTTTTAAAACAATTTCTTGACATTTTTTTTGAAAAATTATTATACAAATACTAAGGAAATAGTGTCAAACTATAGCAATTGCAACATTATTTTATTTTTCTGCTACGTTAAAAATTAACTTGAGATCTTATATATTTTTATTAACGCATACGATCTTTACTATATTTTATTTATTAATGTATCAACTTTTTGATTCATGGTTATATATGTTACTCAATATCAGAAAACGTATTAAGAACACCTTCATATTAATTTCTTTGCATTAGAAAAAAATTACTTAACTTGGAGAAAGGTGAGTTGAATAAATGCATTAACACTTTGTTTTTTGTATTAATTGACACAGATGATTCTCGGTGTGTTTAATTAAATGCTAGTATAGGATTTTTTTTTTATTTATAATTAGATTTTCTTAAAAAAAACAATATATATGAAAAGTTTGCATATTTATTTATTTATTGCCAAAACAATTATCTGTCAAACAACTAGTAATTTCTCTATTTTGAAATAGCTTGGTGTCAATGTTCAACAATCTCAGTATAACTAGTAGATACAATATATTCTTTAAAATTATGTATGGTTAGTATTTCAAGACTCAAAACTATAAATATTAAGAAGATAAAAATCTATTTGATTAAAGAGACAAAGATAAAGACTTGTAATTAATTTGTTTCAAATAATTTTAAAATAAATTTTTATATTTTCAAAATAGAAAATATAAATAAATAATTTTTTTTATTTTCATTATATTTATCTCTTGTATTTTGAGAAAGTAATTAAAGGTTATCTAAAATCAAGACTTTTGTCACTTTCCCTCACAACTTACAAATATTTTAATCATCCAGGAGAAGGAAAAGAAAAGTGATTTAATTTCTATTTTTATATGAAAGATTAGATGAATCTTTTACTTTTTTGTTTTTTGTTTTTTTTACTTTTTTGTTTTTTAAACGGCTATAGTGATTTACTTTTGTCACTTTCCCTCTTAAAGATCCCATTGAATTTATTTTTTACGACACTCACAAACAACAAACAATAGCTTAATCATCAAGCAACCAGTAGAGTGTGAAAGAAACCTAACCTCGATAATGAAGCAAACCAAAACCGACACCAACACAATCTATATCTTTCAACTACTTCTAAAGTTCTCCTTTAATTCTATTCATAAGGTAGTTTGTTTTTGTAGTCAATAAGAGAGGACGTCAACCAACATTAACTTTTCAAATCTCAATTTCCAACCAATCTAATGTTAAAAAATGAAATCGAGGAAAAATTCAGTTATACAAAACAATCCAAAACTTAAAATAGCAATTATAAGAATAAGAATCAAAATAAAAATAAAAAAAGTAAAATAGAGGAAAACTAAAGCTTTCGATCAAAGAGTGAAATTGAAAAGAAAAATCACTTTAATAAAAGGACAAAAAAAATAAAAGAATGAAAATCAAATTTAAAAAAAAATAACATATCATAAATCTAGATTGAATGATGAAATTGAAAACAAATAAAAATTCCACAAAAGGATCAAGGAAAAATAGAAATCAAAATAATAAAGACTAAATTAGAAAAAATAATATATCTCAAATTAAGATTGAAAAGTAAAATTAAAAACAAATAAAACTTTTACAAACAAACCAGGAAAAAAAATTAGAAATCAAAAGAATAAGGATCAAAGTTGAAATATCAATAACTAAGAAGACACCTCTGAAATTTGAAGTGACTAGTATGGTTTTTGAGGAGAGGAGATAGAAAAGAAGGAAAAAAAAACATTCATTAGTGACAATCCATCCCACCACATGCCTCCCCTATAGGAAGAAGACTTTGCTGCAATTCCAACGATATTCCTAAAAGGCCATTTCAGCCATTGGAAGGCATCACACTAGCCGCCAGATGGTTATCAGAGCTTCCAGCATGTTGGCACATACGTTGTATGCTCTTGCCACTTTTTCATTTTAATAATATTTTATGTTTATTAAAGGATCAAATTACCCTCGCCCAACTTCATGATAAAAAAAAAGGTTGTAAAGAAGAAAAGGCAGTTGGATGTAAGCTTTAAAAATTTATTTTTAATGGTAATTGAGTCATTTCACTATACTTAAAAAAGTAAAAAGATAAAAAATACTCTTAGATCCGAGATTTAAATTTTTTCTTTTAAAGGTAAATTTATAATTTCATTGTGCTTTTAAAAATAGAAAAGACAATGCTACTATTGATCAATTTGGTAATGATCAATGGACTTAGCAAAAAAGACAAAAATACCCCTAACACCAAGGCCATTGATTTTTTTAAGGGCAAAACAGTAATTACACTGTTACAGTAAATAGTAAAATGTGTCTATGGCTACAGTGTTTTTGCCTTTCATTTTAGCTTTTTTATTATATTATTATCCTAAGTTTTCTAATTATCTTTATTCATATAATTGGTGATGGTGCATGTTTTGTTTCTTTTTTTAACAAGTCACCCTTTGGTCCATGACCAAACGAAGTGAAATAAAAACAAGAAGTATGACCAATATCTCACCCACTCCATATATAAAAAATGCATATTTCTTCATCTTTGTGTCATTTTAATACACTTTTTCACCCATTCTTCATATGTTTTTTTCTTTTATAATGCTAACATGGAATTAGAGAGGAGAGACAAGGGAAAAATAGGAGGATAAAAGAAGATAGAGAAATAAATGATCACCGAGAACACATTAGAGCTTCGTTTTCAACACCACAAGCATCACTGAAAATAGATTTGTGAGATGATTTTAAAAGCGCTTTGGAGGATCACTTTTTGCTACCTTAGTGGGTTGTACACGCTTCCCACTCTCTAGTCATATACATTTCATGCACCAAGGAGAAAAAAACACAGAAGATGGTTGTTTAGGTTGAAACTTTTTTCTATTGTTTGGAAAGACCTAAAAGGCCAGCCCTCATCTTCTTTCTCCTTCTCACTCCTAATTTTTCTCTCAGACATTCATTCTCCTCCTTTCCCTTTCACATCTTTTGCCTTTTTTTTTCATCACATGGGTTGTCATCTGAACAGTTTTTCAACCTTGAGTGTTAGAACCCGGCACCAAACCATTCACGCATATAATATTAGGACTCTCTACATCTCGAGGTGAGCATGACCAAGGTATATAAAATACCGTAGGTCACTAGGTAAATAAGACAAGTGATATTTTCTCTCATTTTCCTCATATATTTTCTCTTATACACTTACTAACTTAAATATTAGAGAGTCCATCGTTTTATGAAGGATTTATTTTTGCAAATAAACTTTTAGTCACTGATTAAACCAATAACCAGTAAGTCCAAATATAAAGCCCATATTAAGTTTACACTTTTTGGCCCAATATTGCAACCCACAGAAAGCTCATTTCTATGTGAAGTTTTTCCACGACTTCATCAGTTGACATATCATCTAAATATTGAACTTGTTTTTATTTTCTGGAGGGAAGAGAGATTGATGATCAGTTATTTTAGCAATAACTAGTTACAATGACCATGCTACTTTGTGGTCACCATTAACAAAATGTGAAACGTTATAGCCTAGAGTGTTCTATAATGAAGGAGAAAAGGAAGGTCACTTTGAGTGAAACATAATTGTTTGATAGTTATAACCAAAAGGCATGGAAAATAACTAGAGAGCCTCCTTAACATATGAAATAAAGACAAGTAAAATATTAACTTAGATGTTTAGCAAGTGTCATTAACCATGCATCAACATTTGAAGCACCATGGATTTTTAAAATGAAAGCACAAAAGGAAAGGTACTGGAGTGTTAATCAAGGTAGTTGATGTTGAGGGTAAACAAATTATTTTTCAAACTCCAAAATTTTACTTGTAGGAGAAAGCTCTTGAAAAAAAATTAAAGGCTGAAGTGAAAAAATAAAATAAAAGGAACTGACTTCATTATTAATACAAATGCAGCAAATTACCATCTAGTATCGCTATTATAAGGGCATCTTCAAGAGATATATTAAATGGAAAGCCAAAAATAACATAAGTTAAATGTAATACATATATCAAATTATCGAATAATAACATCATTTTCTTTTCTAAATTTCTTCTTAGTATCAGATTAGGTCGATCATATATATAGCTCTAAATATTAGCTTCTGTTTTTTCAATTGGTGGCTTTATATTGTCCAACCACTTTAAAATACTTTGTTTTCAATCCTTTTCAATGTGTATCAAATATTTTATTTACTATTATTTTTTAATGATAAATCAACTCATGATACGAAGAAATCTCAAGATCATGTTGATGGTCAAATGACATCCAAAGAATAAAAAGAATGGAGGTGCAAGATAACAAAGCCCTATAAAAGAATTGAGATTTTACATAAAAAGAAATACATAAAAACAAAAACAAAAGAGACTTAGTGCAAGTCGATAAGTTCTTGCGCAAGAGATAAGGTGGTACAAAAGAGAACACCCACAAAAAAAAAAGAGAGTTCTTCTTAAAGAATGAGATGGAAAATAATCGAGGTATCATAAGAAAAAGACATTGGTCTGATGAAGAGTGAGCCGAAATAAAATAGCCACTTAAAAAGCCAAATCTTGAAAAAATATGTTTAGGAAAAGAAATCTAGCAGTAACCATCAAAGAAGAAAAAATAGACAAAAATAGCTATGTTTAGAAAAATATAATTATTGAAATACAATTGACTCTTTAAAATAATTTTTTATCATTGAAATGCACATAAACAAAAAAAAATAATATTTATTCAATTTAAAAAATTATATTACCAATTTAATTTTTCTAAATAGCATCTCCTACGAGAAATGCTCTAAGAAAATAAGCCTAAACTATAGAGCGAACTTTTCTAAATTATATTGTTTTAGAAACATCTAGAAATTTAACTCGAGCTTCTTGACCTGAATTGAAGGAGACCGGGTGGGCCCTTACTAGAGGCCGACTTCGTTGTGCGGTCGTTCATCATAGGCTGATTTTAGGGGAAGTCATGGCTCCAATCTCAAAGAAAGAGCTACAGCTGTCAGAGAGGACGTGTCAGTTAGAACCAAAAAATCCATGTGAAAAAGGAATGATAAGGAAGAGATTTGAGAGAGAGAGAGAGAGAGAGAGAGAGAGAGAGGAATGATGGTTTTTAAAGAGAGATTCAGGCTAATATTTAAAGAGAGGAATGATAAGGAATGATGGTTTTTAGATTGTTTATTAATTTTTTATTATTTATTTTAATTTTAATTTTAATTTTAATTTTATTTTATTTTAAATTAATTTATATATATTTTTAAATTGTTATGATGTGCTAATGTTAAAAATAAATTTTAAAAAATAAAAAATATATATTATTTTGAAGTATTTCTAAATAAAAAAATAATTTAAAAAACAATTGTTATCCCAATATTAAATGACATCTTAAATACATAATTTGATTTCCTGTGCTTCAATTATTTTTAAACAATAAAATTACCATAGTAACATTGGAGTATTTTTTTCAGTACTATGAAAATCCCATAGAAAACTAAAAAAAAATATGTCTCAACCCCAAATCCATGAAATTATGATATATGAATAAGAAACTAAAAAAATATTAGTGACCAAAATAGAAAATACTTTAAGGAAAATTGTAAAATCAAACATCAACAAGTCAATTCAATGACTTTCTTTGAGATTGTGAAAAAGAAAGTTAAAATAAATCATGAAATTTAATTCCAAACCAACTCAATATTAAAAGGTGAAAATGAGAAAAAATGAGAAAAAAGTAAAAAGAAAAAAAAAATCTTTTTCAACCATAGAAAAAAAAGCCAAAATAAATAATGAAACTCAATTTCCAATAAATTTAATGTTGAATTATGAAATTGAAAAAAAAAATCAATAGAAAAAAAGAGTTAAAAAAATATTATTGCAATGACTAATGGTTTGTGAGGCAACAAATACAATGTTGAAGATGAAACTGGTAATAAAGTTCAATTATCAATAAATCTAATTTTGAATGATTAAATCGAAAAAAAATATAAATGTTGAAGAATGAAAATGAAAAAAAAATCACCTAAAAAGAAAAAAAAATACAATTACAATGAATAGTGGTATGTAAAGCAACTAACTAAATGTCGAAGAATGAAAAAAAAATCAACTAGAAAAAAGCAAAACAATATAACCAATTACCAAAAAAAAAAAAACCCAACATTAAAAGATGATACAAAAAAATGTTGAAAAAAATTGAAAATAAAAATCAATAGAAAAAAAAAAAGAACAAACATAATTGCAATCAATAGCGATCCATAAGGCAGTCAACCAAATATTATAAGATAAAATTAAAAATAAAAATTAAATACTAAATGATTGAATTGGAAAAAAAATCAGGAAAAAAAATTACAATGAATAGTATTACGAGAGGTGGCATACAAAAATAAAATTAAATGGGATTTCAATAATGGAATTAAAAAAGAAAAGAATAAGTAGTGAAAAAATTCAAAAGAAAAAAAAATACAATTTTAAGAACTAGATTGAAGAAAAAAATTGATGCAATGAATAGTATTTTGTTAATAATAGATATATAATTCAATTCAAAGATTAAATAATAATAAGAACAATAGAGATTGCAAGTTGTGGTTGGCAATAAACGTGTCAGAATCTTCATTATCCACTAACTTGCTTGTGGGTTGCACCTCCATGTTTCTGCGAGCATCTTATGGATTACATTTGGAAAACAATATCTTCTTCTATAATTAATTGTTAAAGGAGGAGTATCGAGAATTCCATCTATTTCTTTCCTTTAATTAATTTATAAATACAGGGATGTCAAGCACATGTCAACGTGGACCTTCTAATATCTTTATTTTATTTTAATTTTTTCTTTGTTGTTTAAGAAAATCAGTTCAAATATATTCCAAAATTACATATAGGATTTGTATCTTAGTTATTAAAGTTTTAATACCCTACATAAAAAAATTAAAAAATAATTATGTGGATGTACGCTATATAAATTATAAATATTGAAGTTTAAAATGTTGTTTTAATTTTTTTTATCTAATATTAAAAAATATTATCTGATCTTCTTACGTTTGTATAGTGTATATATACTAATGAATTTCTAATTTTATATTGACAAAATAAAATCATCTTCTAGTTGATATATTTTGATATGAGTCAGTAACTAGTAAGAAAACGATAATAGGATCACGATAAATTAAAAAAAAAATACAGCCCAAACAAATAAATGATATTATTTGAATCAATTCAAGACCTTTGCTCTCATCCTTGCATCTAAAGCTTCGGCACTAAAAGACATCGCAAAAAACAGAAAGGCATAACTGAAGTAGAAATATAGCAGCAAAACATGGTGGCAGCAGAGCGAGAGGTTCAGCAAGACATGTTTGATGGGAAGGTGAGCAACAATTATAATGCAAACAAAATGCATAGGTTGGAACATAACTCCTTCGATAACCTTCTTTTTTTCGAGGCAAGAAAAATGCGTGTGAAAAAGCAAGCGAAAAGGGAACGGATTGGAAATTATAGCTATCCATAAACCAAGAGAAAAAAAGAATGTAGTAACTTTGAACAATAAAAAATATGCCTAATTGGATCGGAAGCAGTACTGTGGACGAAAGGAAATGCTTGAAAATGGCTAAAAAGATGATTAATTCAATATTTATTTGTTAATTTTTTAAGTGTTTCACTTGTTTTATAATGTTATTTTTTTTGTATTAATGTATGATTTTTATTTTATGGTTTGTTTGGAATTTGAAGGAAATTGATTTAATTTGTTATTTGATGAAATTGAGGGTGGTTTTGTAATTGAAGTGTGCTATAATTGAAAAAATGATGAGTAATTTAATGGGTATCAATTATTTTTTATCAATTTTATAGTTAAGTTTGAGATTTTAGAAAAATTGATTTTGTGTGGAATTGGTAATAATTAAAAGTATAAATTTAGGTTGAATAAGTTTGAATTAAAGAAATGATGGCTAATTAGTTGTGTTACACTTAAATTTATATACATTGGTTCATGGAGGATAACATAAATCCTTGTAAGAGTATGGTGATGAATGCAGTGGAAATAAATCAAGATTATTCAAGTGAATATTCACCTAACATCTCTTTAGATAAAGAACCAAATGTAAATCCAACTAGGTTTTTTAAACTTATGAAAGTTTTTGATGAACCATTATGAGATTCATGTGTAAATTATAGTAAACTATCAATCATTGTATAAATGTTTAACATCAAGTTAAATTATAGGTCGAGTGAGGTCGATTATAATCGGATCCTTAAATGATGGACAAACTTGTTACATGAAGGGAATAAACTGAAAAATAATTTTTATGTTGTAAAATACACGATGAAACGTCTTGGATTAGGTACCAAAAAATTAATATGTGCCCAAACTTTTGCATGTTATACTATGGTAAATATGCAAATTTTATCGAGTAAAAAACTTGTCAGCATGCTTGGTATAAAACCAATGGCGGTAGAAGAACACTTATCGCATACAAAAATCAAGATACTTTCCAATCACTTCTAGGCTGTAAAGGTTATTAAAATCTCCAAAGACTATTGAGCACATGATATAACACCATTCATATGACAAGGTGGATGTAGTCATGTATATTTTTTTATTGGTAAAGCTTGAAAGCAGTTCAATAAGGTGCATCTTGATTTTTCAATGGAGCCATAGAACATACAACTCGTGTACTGATGAATCTAATCCATTTAGATCCCTTTTCACACATTTTTCCTGTTAATCGATTATCCTAGCAGTTTAAAACTTACCCCATAGATGTTTATGAAGCTGGAATTTATATTCTTATCAATAGTCGTACATGGTCCTCACAATCCATATAGGAATATAGAAGTTTATCTTCAATAATTGATTAATAAGTTGAATCAGTTATGAACAATCGAGACTTTGACATATGATGTCTCAAGTCTAGCCAGCTAAAAAGTTTAGAATCCTTTTTGACTAAACTAGTTCTTGGAGCCCAAGCACTAGGTTACTTACTTTATTTGCATGGAATCTCTCTAATTACTTTGTTCAATTAACTCTTTTCAAATTGTGGCATTCTTTGCATCAAGAAATTGACCAAACGACCCAATGAAGGTTGGTCCGGGTAACCTGAGATTTACATCGGATCAAGTTTCAATAAAAATAAAAGAATCAACTTGGTATAATCTAGTAAAAAAGCAGGTCAATTGACGTGCTTTTTATTTTTTAATTTTTTTAATTATATTTTCTTTTTACAAAATAAATAAAATTAATTGATCTGAGTTAAAAACTTATCCCATGATTTAAAACTTAAAAAAAAAGGGATAATGACGAGTAACCTATTCTGTTCTGTTGTTATTATAAGAGAGCACAAGAACACTTAAAGTTTAATTGTACTATTAACAAGTAAATCTCATTATTTGAAATGATTATCCTATTAATTAAAATAATTAAAAAATTTTAAAGATAAATATTACTTGATTTTTTAGAAGGATCCTAGGGAGTCTCCAAAGACTATTGCGCACATGATATAACACCATTCATATGATGAGGTGGATGGAGTCATGTACACTTTTTTATTGGTAAAGCTTGAAAGCAGTTCAATAAGGTGCATCCTGATTTTTCAATGGAGCCATAAAACATACAACTCGTGTACTGATGAATCTAATCCATTTAGATCCCTTTTCACACATTTTTCCTGTTAATCGATCATCCTAACAGTTTAAAACTTACCCCATAGATGTTTATGAAGCTGGAATTTATGTTCTTATCAATAGTCGTACATGGTCCTCACAATCCATACAGGAATATAGAAGTTTATCTTCAATCATTGATTGATAAGTTGAATCAGTTATGACCAATCGAGACTTTGACATATGATGTCTCAAGAAAACATAATTTTTAAATGAAGATAACATTGATGTGGATTATAAATAATTTTTCTACGTATAAGATGGTGTCGAGTTTGAGCACATATAAAAAAACTTGCTTATCCATATTGAATAATGTTAAGCTTCTTCTTTTTTTTTAATTATCACATAAGGTTCTTTCCAAGTTATCATCGATCTATAAATATCAGAAAGGACATCTTAAAAGGAAAAGTTAAAAGGGATGTTACACCGACAATATTGTTGAGTGGAGAATCATATGATGAAGTTTCAAAGCATGAAGACATTATTTTAGTTTTCATCCAAGGAGGCAAAAATTCACTGGTTTTGGTGTGTCTTATAACTAGGTTAAGTGAAGTATTTTTTGGGAGCTTTTTTTATTAGAAGACTAATATAATCCGTCACAATTTGGATGTCATGCACATTAAAAAAAATATGTTTGAAAATATTTTTAACATAGTTATAGACATGAAATGAAAAACAAAATAGAATATTAAAGCTAGATTGGATCTACCTTTGTATTACTACTATGAGAATATGGAGTTAATTAATGACAGGTTCCGTGTTGCAAAGCCCAAAGCTATCTTCGCCTTAGACAAATGAGCACAACTTTTTATTCTATGAATGGCTTAAAAGTTTGTGATTTTCTTATTGATATGCATCAAATATAGCTAAATTGGTAAATTTAAGAGAATGTAAATTGTATAAAATGAAGAGTCATAATTACCATGTGTTTATGTAAACACTCATTTTTATTGTTAAAACAAAACCTATGACTCGTGTTCTTATAGTTGAAGATGGTAATAATGAAGTAATTGAAGGAGATGATGTCTTTCAAATGGATGAGTTAGTTAATCCATATCGAGTTGCTCCATCTACCAAGTTAGAAAATCCAAATTTTCGTATTATTGAGAATACTTACATTGAGGTTGATGTTGATGAGATAAATGTAATATTGAGTAACAACGCAAATAGAGAAGTAGATGATGAGATCAACCATGACTTCAACAAAGAAGATGATGTTGTATATGACGATGATGAAAATATGGAGAAGGATTTTGATTAAAAGGAGTTGAATTGATTTAGTTGTGATCTTTTATTGTGTAACAAAATTGAAAATATGTTGACAACAATTTTGTTGTATATTTTTCTAATTTGTTTTCATTTTTTCAATCATTGCACATATGGTTTTTGTTATACTTATGGGTTTATTGTGAGAAATTATTGGCTTGAAAATGCTTGTTGTGGTTATTGTTGTTGTGTGTTTAGTGTGAGAATTGTTGTGGAAAAATGGTGGAAATGGGGCTCTAATTCTTGGCTAGAAAATGGAGATGGGTTATCATGGGTTTGTTTTGGGGATTATAACAACTAAACAAAAAAATAATAGTAAAAATACATATGAAATAAAAAGACAATTCCATCAGTAATCCACCAGAATCTTGGCACTCATTCTGGAACTTTTGATAAAACTTATAGAATGTTTATGATTTTATGACAAGATCGGCGATAAAATATGTTGACAACAATTTTGGTGCCTATGGAGTTTTGATGGAAAATAGGTGATGAAATATGATTTTTATACGTGAATATTTCATCGTTGATTTTGTTGTTAATTTCATCACTGATAAAAATATCGAGGTAAAAAAACCTAATAAGATACTTTTCGATGATTTTTTTGTTGACAATTCTGATTGCAGTAAAATTATCGACTGAATTTTGTCTGAACACAAATGAAATATTCCGTAAATGTTTTTTTTTTAATTTTATAATAGCGATTTTCTTTATTTTTCCTCATTGCTTTTAGATTCTTTTTCGTATTTCACTTAAGACATTCAATTTGATTAGAACTTTACTAATTAGGCCATTCTTTTCGTATTTAAACAACATTGTAAACTATTTTTCAGAAGAGAATTAATGAAATAAAGACTTTTAGATATTATCAAAGTTTTTTCTACAATCAAGAGGTGTAACTTTATGGATTAAGAATCTTATTTTATTTCTCTACAGTTTAGGATCCTAAAACTTTAAAGATTGAAAACTCTATCCATGTTATATGCGGAGTCAGCACCCTCAACATGAACTTGATGCACTACGAAAAACTTAATAAATTCTCCTAAATGTATACCCTAAAATCCGAATCTATGAAATAAATAAAGGAAAAAACCCAACTTTCCCAGAAATTATAACCACGCAATCTGTTGCTCACAGCTGTGGTCTAGTCAGTCTCCTTATTTATTTATTTATTTATTTTTATATATTACTATCCTTTACCCCACCATAGAATCTGTGGCAGCTGCATGATTTTCTTTGGTATGCTTTTTGATACAAGAAGCAACACGGTTGTTAACTCTACTCCCTAACAGGGGGAGCTCCCATGTCTTCCCCTTATTTTCAGCCTAAAATAATGCAAACCGAACGACAGAGCATAGATTTGCTGTTCTTTATCCATGTCTATGCCCAGGTGGAAATGAAAAGGCAACTACTAGCCAGCTAAAAAGTTGAGAATCCTTTTTGACTAAACTAGTTCTTGGAGCCCATAAACTAGTTCTTGGAGCCCAAGCACTGGGTTACTTACTTCATTTGCACGGAATCTCTCTAATTACTTTGTTCAATTAACTCTTTTTAAATTATGGCATTCTTTGCATCAAGAAAGTAACCAAACGACCTAATGAAGGTTGGTCTGGTTACCCTGAGATTTACGTCGGATCAAGTTTCAATAAAAATAAAAGAACCAACTTGGTATAATCTAGTAAAAAAGTAGGTCAATTGACTTGCTTTTTATTTTTAATTTTTTTAATGATATTTTCTTTTTACAAAATAAATAAAATTAATTGATCTGAGTTAAAAACTTATCCCATAATTTGAAACTTTTAAAAAAAAAAAAATAATGACGAGTAACCTATTCTGTTCTGTTGTTATTATAAGAGAGCACAAGAACTCTTAAAGTTTAATCTTACTATTGACAACTAAATCCCATGATTTGAAATGATTATCCTATTAATTAAAATAATTAAAAATTTCTGAAGATAAGTATTACTTGATTTTTTAGAAGGATCCTAGGGAGGCTTCTTCTTCTTTTCTTTCCCGCCTTGTATTATTATAAAATACATGAAGATTTTTTAAGACGAGATGCTCCGGGAGAGAGTTTTTGGCACATCTTCAACAAGCCCGTGTAGAGACCAGAGAGAGTAAAAGACCAGAGAGAGTAAAGGGCAGCTACATATATATTTTGTGTCTGATTGTATTTGTATTTTAAAAGTATTTTTAAAAAATTTTAAATTTTTATTTTATTTTTTATTTTAAATTAATATGTTTTTGGTATTTTTAAATTATTTTGATGTATTAATATAAAAATAATTTTTAAAAAAATAAAAAATATTATTTTAATATATTTTTAAATAAAAAATATTTTAAAAAACAATTAAAATGACGCTCTTAAATATGCTAAAAGAATGTGCTAAAACCCCCCCTCTAATAACAGCAAATTTGACTCTGTTTAGGTGGTGTGGCTAGAAGCTATTGCCCTTAATCTCAAGTCTAATACAAATCCAACCAATTAAAATGACTAAATCGTTTCTCTTTCATTTGGTAAAATCTAGAGAAGTGGTAATTACTCGAGAAATGGATTATTAACTGCAAAATTAAAGATATATTCAAATAAAAAATCTTAATAGTCGAAAGTAGTATTATGATATATGATATTTTTCAAAAAGTATTTTTTATTTAAAAATATATTAAAATATTTTTTATATATATCAGTTCATGAAAATCATCATAAAATCTTAAAAAATATTAATTTAATGATATATATTTTTAACCTATTTTAACTAAATTATGCTATCTAAAAATAAAATTGACCAAATTTTACTTTCTAAAAATAAAATTGACCGGTGCTAACTTGACAAAACTTTTTCAAACCAGGTTAGAAAGGAAAAACACCCGGGAAAGAGTCCTACGTGGCAAGATTCTCTCTCTCTCTCTCTCTCTCTAAAAAAGGCATTCTCTCTTTCCACACTTTCTCTCTCTTTAGAAAAAAAGGCCAAGAGCCTTTGAGCTTCCTTGTTGCCGATATATATTCCCTCTCTAAAACCAAGCTACATTCCTTAAATTGAGATAAAAATCTTGTTAATTTAGAGCCCATTTCTTTGTTTCTTTCTTTTCTTCGAATTAAAAGATAATCACCAATCTCCTCAGTTTTGCTTCTTCCAAATTCTTGCGTTTCTTCCCTCTTCGAAGTTGTTTCATGTTTTTGATTCTTGTTCTCCTTAATGCATATTCTTGATACCCGTTTTCTGCATTTCTGATAATCTTTTTACCTCATCATTGCTTAAAAGAACAACCCCAGAAAACACAAACAAAAAGATAAAAAAAAGCAAACAAAGACATAATCTTTTTGTCTCTACAATTTTTTTTTTCTTTGTGATTTGTTGAAGGCTAGATCAAAATGTTTGACGGGCTTACAAAGTCCAAGTTTTATACAAAATGGTAGTTTGAAATACCTGGTTTTGTTTTTGTCTTTTATTGTTTCTGTTTTATTGATGCTGCTCTGTTTTGCTGATTGATATTGGTTGGTTCTTTTGTTTTTCTTTGTTGATGCAGCAAGACATTGGTAAAGATGACGAAGACACGCCTTGACGCCTTAAAGAAGAAGAAGAACAGTGTCATAATGTACTTAAAGAATGATATGGCTGATCTCATCAAAACTGATCTTGCTTACAATGCTTTCTGCAGGGTTAGTTTTTTTTTTTTTAAGATTTTTTACATCAAATGGACAAAGTGAATTTGATTTTCCGTAGGTTTTCTATGATATGGACGCCTGAGTTTTTATTTCTTAAAGCCATTAATTAGCACATTTCCAATCACTTTCTTGAATTGTCAAGAAATCACTTTCTTTATGGGTTTATCTGTTTTTGTTTATATCAGTCATCTGCAAATACCTAGCTGTTTATTTTGGTTATGGAACCTTTTCCGTTGTTTGCTTCTGTAGAAAAAAAACATGTCATCCTTGCAAGATTTTCATGGCACCTCTCTCCATGACGTTTTTTAGTATAGTAGTAAACTAAAAAATAAATCTTCATGGGACCTAATTTGTCGTCGCTTCCCCGTTCATGGCATGCACCTTCTTGTCTTGTTCGTGCTTTCCATTGATAAACTCATGTTTGTTAAAACTAAAAATATACTCTTGGACAACAGACAGGCGGATAAAGTCTTCATGTCCTGAGTACCAAAGCTAATGATTTATTTTGCGTGATGATGCAGGCAGAAGGGCTTCTTGTTGAGCAAAACATGCTAGCCTGTTACAATTTCATTGAGCTGTTCTGTGGTTGTATCTCAAGCAATCTTTCACTCATCAACAAACAGAAGTACGAATTGCTATTCAACATGCTTTCGACTACTCATTTATTGTTTATCAATTCTTTTCTTTTGCATCAAGTATCTCTCTCTCATTCTATATGGCATGCAACCAATTAGAACAAATGTAAATTGCCAACGCAGTCATCTAAGAAAAAATAAATAAATGAAGAGCAACACCAAATTGTTTTCAAGGAATGGTAAGGAAAAGCACAGACCCGAAAAGTTCACTATTTCTTGCGTAGTAGCCGTAACCTACTGCTAGTAAAACTCATGAAATTGACACCTGACCACAGAGCTCATGCATCTTACCTTATCTCTATCAAAACCTTGAGGCGTCCTAATTTTTCTGCCAGTTTCTATGTATTTATACCAGTAAACACAGGTTACAAGGGGTGGTAGGAGCTAACACCATTTAGGAAAATGGCCTCTGGAAACGGCAATATTGGTGAAAATACTGGCTGTGACAACTAAAAATTAATACAAGAAGGAACCTTAGTTTTGTGTCTTCAAGTTAACTATTGGAGGAACTACGAGACTTTAGTTTTCTGTATGCTATTATGATAGTGTTGTGAGGCCTTAAGCTAATTCATTTTTAGATGTTTGGCTTTCGAAACTTTTCATGCTCTCAGTCTCGGGTTGCATTTTCAAATCAGCTGTTTTTAGCATGTCACTCACACACATCTTCTTCTACATTCCTTTTCTGATTCAGGGAATGCCCCGAGGAATGCAGAGAAGCTGTGCAGTCTCTAATATATGCTGCAGCGAGATTTTCTGAATTCCCAGAACTACGAGATCTTCGATCTGCATTCATTGGTAGATATGGACCTTCTCTTGAAGAATTCGTTAATAAGGAGGTCATAACAGATAGCTCCTCTGCATTATTTTCTCTTTGATTGGGATCATATTGGTTTTTCGTTCTGATGTGGCTGATTACTGATGTGCAGTTTGTTGAGATGTTGAAGCCAAAGTCTACCACAAAGGAGATTAAGCTTCAATTAATGCATGACATAGCACATGATTTTTCCATAGAATGGAATGCAAAGTCTTTGGAGCAGAAACTCTTTAAACCACCCCCGTCTCAACAAGTAAGCTTCCCTGACTATCCCAATTACTATTTACCCATGCTGAAAGGGAAATCGATAGGATTCTGGAAATGGAGTGTCAAAATATGTTGGCTGCTAATTAAGATTGTTACTTGTGTCTCTGACCAAATTTCCTTCAAAGAATGATTATTGGACACTAAAAGCCATACTGCTTGAAAGCATTTGAAGATCTGATATCCAGATGATAATTAGAACGAGCATGACTTTTTTCTGCAGGACCATCATAGGCATGAACCTTTACCCAGTACTTATAACGATGTCCACAAGCTGAAGGACAGCAAGGATGATGCGTTTACAAAAAAGAACAGCTTGAATGATGATGATGATTACAGATGGGAAAAGAACAATGATGATGCTTCAACAAAAAGAATCAGCCATGACTTGGGCAACAGTGTGAATGACACAAGGGAGGATACCTTGCTAAAAAGAGATGAAAGGATTTTCAAATATCAAGGAAGAAAGAATGTCAGTAATGACAGATACAAGCTGCAAAGCAGCAGTGAAGATGAAGTTTTTTCAGTCAGCAGGAGAGATAGCACTGACCAAGATACCACACTAGCTAGTTCGAGTTCAGTTGGAAGTGTTTCAGAGGATGAAGTAGATAGCAAGAAGCCTATTTCCTATAGATTTACTCCTCCCCCTTACCGCAGAACAATAGTTGAGAAAGAAAGCAAGATTGAAGAACCCCTAAAATCAAGTGATAAAATTGCTGCGGAGGAAGCTAATCATGCAGACGATTCAACCAATGAAACCAGGCCAAAACCAAGATCAGTCCGAAGGAGGCCATTGAAACCACCACCAGGGCACACAAATTTTGGCAGTATTGAAAGACCATTGAAGCCACCACCAGGTCGTGAAAGAGTTGGCAGTATTGAAAGCGATGAGTCTGCCAGTATTAATTCAACTGCAATGAAGCAAGAAGAGCCTAGACGAGGTCTTAGAATCTTTCTAACAGATGATGATGATGATGATCAAAGGGATGGAGAAGAAAAGGAAATAGATGGACTTTTGATGCATTATAGTAAGAATGACTCACCTTATGAACCGAGCAAGTTGAATCCATATACAAACCCTCCTTCAAGGCAAACAAGTGATGATTCTGGTAAAAGCACGAGGCACAGGAATGCAATATCTGAGTTACCTCTTCCACCTGGGAGAGCAACAAGCCCGCTAGAACCAGGAACTCAAACAGGCGCAGCAACAAGGCTTGGTCGAGCTGTTTCAGCACAGCCAGAGATAATGACTGGTAGAGTGCATCCCAACCTCCCAGATTATGATGAATTGGCAGCTCGGATTGCGGCTCTTAAGCGAAGATAAAAAGATTTCATTAGGCTCTTAGATAGCTTACTCAGCATTCTTTCTATACTTTAAAACGCAAAAAAAAAAAAAAAGGGTATTCTGCTAAACTTGTACTCTTCTGGAGTACTGTCTACTCATAGGTGAGGTACTCAGTATTAGTAGTTTTAGCTTTCTAACCATTTGATTCCTTAAAATTTGTTACACTCTAAAATATGTCGAAAAAGGATGCAGATTCTAATACATTCATGATACGTTTAGGTTCAGATTGCTTTTTCCATGTATTTCTTGATCTTGGACATCGAAGTGCTTCTCTAATTCTAATAATGGCAGCAACTCAGGCCGCAAATGTGTGTTTTTTTTTTTTTTTTTTTTTTCATGCTTTGCTTTTGTAGAATGTAATAGTTGATTAATGTAATTTTCTGATTTAATATGCCAAAAACAATTTTCTACGACGTATATGTAAATAGCCCATAGGTTAACAATTTGTTGAATAGCCAGGTCATTATACAATGATCTAGGATTTTGACAACTTGCTCCTCTTTTAATTCCCATTGTCTTCATAAAATAGTTTTATCCATTCAGTTAACTTCAGCCTATATACCACTATTATCATTTTTTGACACCAAACCTCCGATGTTTTAGAGAATATTTGAAAATATAGTTGTGGTTATTTTTTAAATATTTTTTATTTAAAAAATATATTATAATAATAATTTTTTAGTTTTTAAAAATTATTTTTGATATCGATATATCAAAATGAACTAAAAATATCTAAAAATATTAATTTAAAATAAAAAAATTAAAAATTAAAAATTAAAAAAACACAATTTGCTACACGATCCCAAACCTTGTCTTTTAGTCTTACTAATTTTTTTATTTTTTTAATTTTAAAATTATTTTAATATGCCATACTAAAAATAATTTTTTAAAATTAAAAATATTATTTTAATATATTTTAAAATAAAAATAATTTAAAAATTAATCTTACCATACTTTTAAATATTTTTTAATCTCACGTATATAAAATGCATCACCAAATTTTTTTAAATGAGATAGGGGAAATAGAGTACTCCGATTATTATCAATATTTACTTTATAGGAACATGTTTTTTTTTCATGTTTTAAAAATATTTTTTTAAAAAATATTTTTTTATTTTAAATTAATAATTTTTTAGTATTTTTAATTATTTTAATAAGTTAGTATTAAAAATAATATTTAAAAAAAAATAATTATTACCCCCCTCTTAAATATCACAACTTAAAGCGGATATAAATAACGAAAGCAAAAAACGTATACCTGATAAACATATTTTTACCCAGGCTAAAAATTTAATTTTTATTCTCTATCTTGTATTTCTCACTTAAGAAATAACAATCAAATCTGCTGCTAAACACCATTCACCAGTAGGAAAAGAGGATTTAGAAAAATTGAATCAAGAGCAAATGGAGGAGGAGGGCCAAGAGGATCATGTGATGAGCGAGGTTCATCTTGGTTGCCCACCTGGCTCCTCTGGGCCCCATATTTCTCATTTCACCATCTCCATCCCGCCTGGTAATTGATTTTGATTTTGCTCTCCAAACTTCATTGCATTCTTATGTAATTAATCTTCTTTTTTGGTTCACGATAATTAATTATGTTAGGTGTTGATTGTGGAAGATTTAATAATCTGTTCAAAGATGAGCAAGTTCCTATGCACCAAATGGTTTGTGTGGATGAAGATGGTGATCTTATATTAACCAGACGCCATGCTCATCACTGTAAGTACTCACAAATCTCTCTCTCTCTACTGGATTTACTTGTTGTGTCATATTACTGAATATATATAGGATTAGCAGTGCAAGTTGTAATTAGATTGTACTTTGTGACTCCCGAAATTTTTTTGGGAATTTTTTAACGGCCTTGACAAGGGTTTTTAACATGAACCTGAAAAACTTGATGTAAAATAGTAAATTTCCTACCAATAATAATAATAAAAAAATCCAGTAGGCACCGAGACTGACTATCTTGCCTAATAATAGCGCAGTGTTCATATTTGTGAACAATTAGATTTGCAGGTTGGTTTTTGTTCACCTTCTTACCAAACCCTTTCCATTTCTGCTTTTTTTAACTGAGTGAATAAGTTGTGATAAATGATGAAAAGATTGATATGATCTTCCTGCTTAAGTTTGGATTTATGAGAAAGATTTGAACTCTCTTGGAGTATTTTATTGTCCAAATGTGCAGATTTGCCGACTCATAGTTTTAGTGTAACCATCCAGCATAATATCACATCATCAATTTCAAATGTTGGGTTGCAGGTGATTATTGGTTTCTTAGTAAGTTTTTATTTTTGTTGAGATAATCATAATCATAAATAACCTGTTCTCCACTCTCAGGTTTGGAAGGCTGAATTACTGTTATCTGATTTTGTATTGCATAAGATGTTGACTTCGTCTGATTTTGATGAGATTGTTTCATTAGAACTTGGAGCTGGAACAGGTATGGTGATCACTGGTGCTATATCATTTCTGTCAAATATTATGTCACTTGTGATTTGATGGCCATACAAGGTGATTTGATCATGTTGCTCCTGGCATCCAGTGACTAGATCCTGGCCACTTTTTTTTTTAAAGAGTTTCCTGTAATTCAAGAAGATTTGCTAGCAAAACTGAGAAATTGTAGTGCAGGAATTTAGAAAGAATGACAAATACCCACCCGCCAGTGTTGGTCGAAATGAATTGGATTCTGTCTGAAATGAATAGAAAATAAGGGTCCTATGGATTCATCTTCTGATTCTTAGTAGCAGCTGAGTCAGTTGTACAATCTCAAAATTTTCTTTTTGGATATTATATGTTCTAAATTCAACTATCTTAAATGCTCTCAACCTGAATCATGAGTATTTCTTGTGTGACAGGAATTTATTTCACTGTCTTTGCCAGGGCTAGTCGGTATGTTGCTTGCACATGTTGCTAAAACAGTGTTCCTAACAGGTATCCAATGGCTGTGTTTATATGGTGAACCTTATCTTTATGGGTTTTTATTGTTAGATCATCTAAGATTATCACTCTCAGGAGTGCACCTTTCAATTACTTTAATTTTTTATTGTGTCAATCATTTGGGTTGACATGCCAATCAATTGTTTGCAACATTTTGTATCTTATATAACCTTATGTTTTTCTACTTTCAAATTTGAATTTGGTTGGTTGCTTGAATTAATGCAGGAAAGTTGAAGAATATATGGAATTCTGTTTATAACTAGTGGTGATCTTAAATTCGTTGGTTTCCATTAATTTGATCTTCTGTGTTAGGCGAATTTGGCTCCATATATTGTTTTTTACTAGCTGTGGTGATGAAAATTTACTCTATCTCCACTCCAAGGTGGTTTTGCTTCTGTTTATTTTTGTCAGTCTCATGGTAATTGCCCATTTAAACATGTGCTTTTGGATTAGTTTCTCCTTTCTTAACTGTCCATCAACGAATGCAAGAGCTATGATATTTCATATGTCAAATTAGCAGAACATTCATATTGGAAAATCATATTTAATTATTGAGTTGGAATGATTTGATTAATATTTTGCTAAAATGCTCTTTTCAAAGAAGGTGAACTCTTAGGGACAGAGTAAGGTTAGACATGCTTGTGATTTCATATTCTTGAACAAACTGCTTTCTGTAATTTTCTACAGACCGTGGAGATGAAATCCTTGACAATTGTGCAAGTAATGTTGATCTCAATTCTGAAGTGTTAAACTATCAAGGAAGCATTCATGTCTGTGAACTTGATTGGATGGACTCCTGGCCACCCTCAACAAGTTCAGGAAATTCTACGTGTCATAAAAGGTTAATTGATATTCTTTTCAACAGTCACTGTAGTTTCTTATCTGTCAAAAGAGTTTTTCCTCATTTTATAGTTGTTTTATTTGATAGTGATATACTTTAAGAAACACATTGCATTTTCTTCAATGGTGATAACAGTTATTCTTGGACATCCTCGAATGTTGAAGAAGCTGAGAGAGCTGCTTTACTTGTAGCTGCTGATGTAATTTACAGTGATGATCTAACTGATGCTCTTTTCTGTATTCTAGAAAAACTAATGTCCCTTGGTCCAAAAAAGGTAAGCATCAGCAAAGGAGAACAGCATTAATGAAGTCCGGATAGGATAGCAAGCGATATGAAATAGCATTTATAAATCAGGATGGAACAGTGATAACATATGAAACATTTGAGATCTTTATATGATATAATTGACCTGTTTTAGTAAGAACACATGTCATGGCAACATGGATGCATTGCTAGATTGAACTACAATGCATTGGTTATCACTGTTTATAAGTCATCCCATATGCACAATGTTCTGCGAGATATTAATTGGCAGTTACATTTCTTTGTTTTAAGGTTTTGTACTTGGCGTTGGAAAAGCGCTACAACTTCAGTCTAGATGATCTTGATGTTGTGGCAAATGGTTACTCACATTTCCGAAGTTATCTTAGAGGGGAGGAAGGTGAGTTTGTTCCATATTATTTCTCTGCTTGACATACTATAATCCATTCCCAATTTTTAAATTTATAATATAGTGATGTATGCGTGATGCAGAATATGACAACCTTAAACACGGATCCTCCCCTTGTTTTGTGGGAAAATGTCTTGACCTGTCATTAATTCCGCAATATGTTCGAGAATATGAGAGAGGAAATGATGTAGAGCTTTGGCAAATCATGTACAATGCAAGAAAACCTAACTTGGGGGATTCTTGTGACTGATATTGCCATCTATATCTATTTTCTGTGATCCATGGTTTCTCTCTTCGTCTGCGGACATTATGGTCGAAAATTTAAATGGCTGGATTCTTGTGACTGATTTCGCGGCATAGCATCCCATTCTACTTTCAATCCTATGTATGTTTTACTCGATAAAAAGATTTTCCCGTATTTTAATGCTTGGTGAAATGTACATGCATATATCTGGAAGTGAGGAAGTGGGCCTTTTCTTGAGCTTGAATTCAAAAATCAAAATCACTTTGTTTTTTAGGATTTGGCTAGTTTCAACCTTATTATATGACTTGCAATATGGTTCTTTACCTCCTCTTTCTTTTAACTCACTTAAATGTACTTTGTGAAAGTGTTAGAAGGTTCAATTCTGTGTTGGAGGTTCTGACTCGTCAGTTATACAGTCTCCCTTTCTGTACACAAATACATGATAGGAGTGATATTAATAACATAACACTAAAAGAAAATTACACTAATAGCTTAGTGCCATGCTAGTCCGTGGCTTGGACCAAGATGATTATTTTAACGGAAAAAAAAAAGAATATCTAGATCCTAATAAATTTTTCAACATTGTTAATAAGCTTGGGAAATGTGTCAAACTTCAAACAAATTTATGTAATTTTTTGTTTTACATGGTTTTAAATTAAATCTTATTAAGGTTGCTCTATTGTGATTTTATTTACTTGGTGGATTCAAGGAAATATATATATATATATATATATATATATATATATATATATAAACATGTTATGTTAATCTCCATTAATTAGCCAAACTTGCATCTAGTTTTGAACTCTTTTAGTTAATTATTTTCATTTTACTATATAATAAAAAACACAAATTATTTTATAATCAATCTAACATTGAAGGATAATTTTTTAAAAAAAAAATTCAATAAAAATTCAACATTGAAGGATGTAATTAGAAAAATAATCAAAAGATTAAAAAAACAAAGGGTTAATAAAAAAATAAAAAAAGACTAGATGCATAAGCCCAAGTGGCCTAGTGTGTCTGAGCATTTTATAAAAAACACTAGGTGATTGGGCTTGAGTTAGGTTTGCGTGCTTAGGCTAATAATTTTTTTTTGTTAAGTGATAAATATCAGGTTATTCACCCTTTATTTTTTTTAAGCTAATATATCATTTGTTAGATTGTAACGTAAAATTTGCCCATTACTATGGTGGCCGAAAAAAAAGGATAACACTTTTTTTTCAACTCATTTTCACTTAAAAATATCTTCCCAAATCACATAATAACCCTAAAATTACCTAAAAAATTAATTGCTTGAGAAATCTCTAAACCAAGCTCGACCTTCATTCTTATGAATATTTAAAGAAAACAATCATCACTATCAAATTTTTCTTATCGAATATAACTTGATGATAACAAGAACAGCAAGTTTCTTTGCCAAAAAAGGACTAACCAACCTTTTCTCTCTCCTTAGCTTTTTAAGGTGACTTTCTTTCTCTTCTCTCAAAGCTATGAACTAAAAAATAAACAAAATAAACTTTTGAATCACAATAAAAAATTATCATAAATTTGGTGTCAGACATGTAATTTCTCCATATTTTACTTTTCATCACTCATTCTTTTAATTTTGTGTTTTGATGATACATGGGAGCCTAGTTCTATTTAATTAGGCTATTAAAAGGTTAAACTAAAAGGGAAAAAAAGTTCAAAAATGAAAAAAAAAATCAAGTGGTTATTAGCATGCCATTTAATTGATTTGTTAATAGATGCCAATAACTTTTCTCTTTGTGTCTTTTTATAACCTGCACTTGTGGTTTTATTATTTCTTTCATGGTTTTCCTTGTTCTTTGATAAAGTTATGAAAAAATTCAGAATGGATATGGGCTTCCTATGGTTGCCTATGAGGTTGATGACTAACCTGTAAAACAAGTCTTTTATCAGAATAGAAGATTTTACAATGCTTAAGTTATTAAATGTAGAAGGGGTGGAATGTGTGTTTAAAAATAAAGTGTGTGGAAAAGGAATGTTTGGAGTAAGGAGAGTAATGTATGCTGTAGGCTTAAGAGAGCCTTATTTCTTCCCTAGTGACCTATGATATTTATAGATACCAAAGGTCGCATAAGCTTAATTTATGGAGAGGGAAAATTATTGGGAATATCTGCTTTCTTATATAGTAATGTCATTGGTTAGTGTGCCATATTTTTCATTGGTTGATAGGTTTGAGCTTGAGAGAAAGATATTGGTGAAAATGATGTCCAAACTAGGAAAATTGATGCAAAGTTAGGCTTAGATGTAGTCATTGTTGGAAAGAGTGGCCAGGCTAGAATAATTAGTGCAAAGTCAGGCTTGGAAATGACTATTGATGGAAAGTTTGACTTGAGAAAGGTTGTTTATTGGCAATAAAAGGTTGTCTAGGTGTAGGGATTAGTTGGGACATGATTGAAGAGGGTTTATTTAGGTTTGGATTTTCTCATATCCTTCTTTCTTTGCTATATTTGGTTGGGTTTGGTTAGGAGAGAGTCTTATTAGGCTTGAGAGGGTTGGGTTGGTCTAGCCTTTCCCCTTTTCTCTTTTTATTCTCTACCTTCGATTGGGTTTAAGTTAATGGTTGGTTAAGCCCAGGCTAGAGAGGATTAGGTTAAGTTTGGCTTTGAGAGTAATCAATTTATATTAGGTGTATGGTATAGGTTGGGTTAAGTTTAATCAAAGATTAGGTTGTCCGACCCACTTCTTCTTCTTCTTCTTCTTCTTTTTTCTTCTTATTTTTACCAAAGATTTGATTGGTTGACTAGATGTTAGGTGACTTGATTAAACATTAGGTTAATTGACCAGCTTTTGATTTAGGTAGGTTTGGTTGATGACCAAATAATGAGTTGTTTGATCGAATGTTAGGTTGGTTAAACCGAAGGTGATGTTGATTTTTTCAGGTGCCCCATCATTCTTTAAACAATTGATAAACAAATTAAAATGATGTTGTGATAAATTACATGATATTTAAGTTAAACATTATACTTGCTTCTCTTATCTTTTCTTTTCAATGCAATGAGTGATCTTTGATATGTTCTTCAATTATATCCAAATTGTTTGTAATTATTGCATTTAACAATCCTGACCTCTTTGCTTGATTTAAACCATCGTGACCCTCTCCTTACTTTCAAATCTTATTCTTTCTAGATCTATCATAAGCCTTTTTAAAATAAAGGATTAGACATTCATAAAATCATCGTCAACATCCTCCATTGTATCTAAGTTTGAGATAAGGTGTATTAAACTAATAATAATAAAAAAAGCTAAAAGCCATTAGTAAAGCATTTTGGCTTGTAAGGTAAACATTGTGGTTTCACATAATATTTTGTTTTTTTTATTCTATTTCTTTTTCTTCTATCATTCATTTTTCCTCTCTCAATTTCATTCTTTAATTTGTGTTTTTTGCGATTTGAAGTTGATAATTTATTTTGATTCTCTTTTTATATACTTATCACAGTCTTGAAAAAATCTTAGTATTGGATTAGTGCTCGATTTTACAAAAACAAAAATCAAATTTATTGTTTGTAAGAAATTGAAAATAAGGGAACAAAATTGGAACAAATAAATAATGGTAGGCCTTTAGTTCTTAAGAAAAATATGGTGTTAGTTCTTGTCCTCTTTCTATTCCTTTTTTCCTTTTGTTCATCAAATTCTGCTCTTTTTATTTTGATCCTTCAATTTTTTGTTATTTGGGGTTTAGGGTTGAAGGCAAAACACTAGTTAAATATGGATGAAACTATCGAATAATATGGTTGCATCAAATACCCTCACATTTAGCTCTTGCTCATCCTCGAGAAAGGATAGATAAAATCAAATTGAAAATAAATTAAATTAAATCACTATGACTAATCTTCTAATCTCCCATCAGTGTCCAAGTATATATGCATTATAAACAGGAATACAATCAAGAAGGATAAAGAGTATAGATTTTCATGAATTCATTTACATGCAAACTTCAAAACTCAATTAATCGTTGAGATTTAAATGAAATCTATGTCATGCCAAAGTGATAGGTCCTCTCATTGACATACACTCCAACACTAATGCGTTTAGGGCTATGTGTTTAAATCTCTCAAATTCAATCAATGAATATGTTCTACCATAAACTTGCTCTTCAATCTCATCTCCATTACTAAAATATTACAAGCAATGCATGAATTAAAAGGTCTTACTTTTTGGTTGTAATGGGGCTAAGGTTAAGGTGAGGTAAAAGAAAGGAAAAGAAAAGGTAAAAGCAAAGAAAGTAGAGCATTCTAAAAAATTATTATTTTTTTAAAACAAGATATCCCATCAAAGCACATAAATTTTCCATCTTTAAGCACCAGTGCTTAACTTCTTTTGATTTCAAGCTCCATCAACATAGAATCTTAAGAACATAAAGGAACACTTTTCTCTTCTATTTTTTTCTTTTCTTTCACCTTTGGCAACTTTGCCCATCTTTTTATCAAGCATCACTTTTTTTTTCTTTTCATATAATTTCCAACCATAATCCATGAGATATCATCAAGTATATGCTCTACTAATCCTTAGCCAAGGGAAAAGAAAAATATATAAAAAGTTAAGGCTTACACATGGGTAAAGCAAAGAAAAGATAAACAAGCTCAAAAGGAGCTCACTAAGGATAATATGCTTTAAGTTGGCTTTTTGGCTCAAGTGATTAAAATTCTTAATGCCTTTATCATCTTCATGTACACATGTAATGTGAATGTAATCTCAACAAGATAAGAAGCAAATTCTAGAGATACATATCATTAAACAAATGCACAATCAAAGAATATAATGTTGAAGGCTCAAAAGCTTGCATTGATATAACACTATAAAGTTAACATGACATATTTTCAAAATCAATCCCTAAACCAATTAAACGTTAAAACTTGCATGCACACTCATTCATTCGATTTATATCTTCATCTATCTCAATTAATTCTCATACATAATACTCATATTCTCATAAACCAATGGGAGTTCAAAAAGTTCAAACATAAATTATTATTTTTTAACGTAACAAAGAAAATTAAAATTCTCTTAATACCCCCACACTTTGAACATAACATTGTCCTCAATGTTAAATAAAAGAAAAGAAATATAAGATAATGACAAAAATAAAGTAAAATGAAAAAAAATAAAAGATAAGGGAAAAAGAAAGCAAATCTGGGTTTTTTTTTTTGTGTTGGATTGCCTCCCAATAAACGCTTTTGTTTTATGTCATTGGCTTGACACGTCGCATGCTCATGCTTCATAGATTGGTTCAGCTAACTCCACAGAAGCGGTGAGTTCTGTAGTCCAACCTTCATAGAAAGGTTTCAAGCGATGCCTATTGACCTTGAGAACTTTGTTTGTTTTTAAAATTGTAATTTCAACTGAACCATAAGGAAAAACATTAGAAACAACAAAGGGTCCAATCCAATGAGAGCATAACTTTTCAGGAAAAAGTTTCAAAGGCGAATGATAAAGAAGGACTTTGTCTCCAACATGAAACTCTTTTCTTGTAATCATTCGGTCATGAAGACTCTTAATCTTTTCTTTGTAAATCTTTGCATTCTCATAAGCATTATTTTGTATCTCTTCCAACGTGATTCCAGTCTTTTTGGGTACCAAATGGATAGGCGCCACCCATTCATTGTCCGTGATAGGGTAAATGACTCCTGCATCATGGGGGACAATTTGCAAAGCTTGTAAAGCCAATGTTGATTCATGCACGTTTTGGGGAACACATATATGCCTCTCCATCTCTTCTATCTCGATAAAATCATAGCCATAACTCAAAGCCACACTTAATCCGTTCTCATAGTCATAATAAAAAAACTTGCTGCACACACTTATCAACTTGGTCATAGCATGTAATAGAATAAACATTGCTATAAGGATATTTCATTGCATCATGAAATTTAAATTCAATCTTTTCATCTCCTACCTTCATAAACAAAGTATCCTTACCACAATCAATTTTTGTATTGACAGTTTTCAAGAATGGTCTCCCAAACAATATAGGAGTGTTGTTTAATGAATCGCAAGAATCATGTTCCATATCAAGAATATAAAAATCATATGGAATAACCAAACTATCAATCTTGACTAGGAAATCTTCTATCACACCAAGTGGATAAACAAAACTATGATTCGTAAGTTGTATTATAATACTAGTTTTATTCAAAGGCTCCAGCTAAGAGAATCATCAACATGTTTAGGGATAACACTAATGGATGCACCTAAATTGCATAAGGTCCTTTTAAAACTAGCATTACCAATAACACATGGGATAGTAAATGCACTTGGGTCTTTTTACCTCAAAGGCATATTCTTTTGAACAATAACAGATACAACTTCACCCATACTTACCATTTCATGGCCTTTTAGCTTGTAGGCTTTCTTGATGGTACACAATTCCTTCAAAAATTTGGCATACTTGAGAATTTGCGTAATAACATCAATGCAAGAAATGCTGAGTTCCACTTTCTTAAAAACCTCTAAAATCTTTTTTTTCTTTGTTCTTTTTCTTAGACCTAGAAACACTCACAGGAAAGGGTGGAATTGTTTTAAAACTAGAATTCATTGAGTGAGGACTTACCTTTGGAGTGTTGGTTGTGGTTTCAATTTGTGAAGGAGGAGGATGTTTCTTCTTTATATTCAATTCATTTTTTATCTCCTTTTCTTCCTTCATCTCAATTTATTTCAACCTTTGTTCTTCAAGTTCTTTCCCACTTCGCAGCATGATCGCATTAACATTTTCTTTTGAATTCAATGCTTGAGAGGGCAACTTTCCATTGATTTGTGCCTCCAATTTCTCTACACTTGAAGCTACTTGCCCCATTTGCTTCTCCAAGTTATTAATGTTTGACCTTATTTCCTATTGAAAAGACATGACATTTTGTTGCAAGGTCACAGTGTTAGAAACCAAAGTTTTCATCATCTCATGAAGATCATCACTCGATGACAACCTCATAACATTGGAGTTTGTGAATGGAGGGGGCTGCCTCGCTTGATAATTTTATTGGGGCTAAAACCCATGAGGCTGGAACTGTCGGCCTTGATTGCCTTATTGAGGCGGGTTCCCATAATATAAGTTTGGATGATCTCCATCCAGGATTGTATGTGTTGGAAAAGGGATCATACTTACACTAGGGTTGTCCATTGAATACTCCATCAATTGCATTTGTTTGTTTAATGTAATCTTTTTGTATTATTGGGCACATATCCGAAGCATGTCCTTGTAAAGAGCATATGGTACAACATTTCACCTACTGTACATTGCCACAAGCCAAAAAACACACAAGAGAAGTAAGATCATTAACTTTATTCTCAATGTTAGAAATACTTACCTCATTTACTCGTTTGCTTGGGAAATATGTACTGGTGCCAAACTGTTTCGAGTTGGTTGCCATATTTAAGATCAATTGGTGTGCAGCCTTGGGTGTCTTATCTACCAATGCCCCTCCTCTTGCCACATCAATGATACTGCGGTCAGTAGGCATCAGTCCTTCATAGAAATATTGAATGAGTAGTTGATTGAGTATCTGATGATGAGGACATTGAATACACAATTGCTCAAATCTTTCCCAATATTCAGAGAGTGTCTCCCCATGATATTGCCGAATCCCGCATATTTCTTTCCTTATATTGGTGATTAGTACTTAAAAATACATTATTATTAAGGCTTTATATCATCATATTGTACTTTTAGTATCATTAAATTCCCTAACTTAAGAATGTTTTCATAATAACAAGGTTGATAATATAGATAGCTTTAATTTATAGTAAATGCTCATTTTAAATGCAGGCATATCTCACAATTCAAAAGATTAATTGATGTGATTGACTATTGAAAGTGAAAAGATAAAGAAAGGGCTAATGCTAGAGAAGAGATGCTAGATCAAACTAGAATACCATTCAGTTCTTTGATCATATCTAGAGTTGTGGACCTTGGATCTATGTTGGTTTATTGTTCTGGAAATTTAAGACATAGGCCTATAACTTTCATGAAGAGTGGAAGACCTAAATCTGTTGTTTTCAAATTCAAAGCTTGGCCACAAAAGAGAAGTTAGAATCTGTCCTGCAATCCATCCCGAACATTGCTCAGAATTTTACCCATAGCTGGAGTTCTAGAAGGCAAAATGACATCAAATTTGGTTGGTAGAAAGATAAGATAATTTACAACAACTTTCATGCAGACCATCTGCTCAAGTTCTGATGTTAGCAATGACATTTCATCCAGACAAGAGCTTGAGGACTATCCACCATGTCCACCAGAAGCACAACTCAGTCTTTTAGCCATATCTCGAGCTTTAGTGATCCAAATGCTCTACCATGTTGTGGGTGGAAAGAGGAGATGATTTACAATAACTTTTATAAAGAACACTTTGACAAATTCGGATTGCATCAATGTCATTTCATCCAGCCAAAATGCTTGAGTGCTGCTGTCCACCAAGTCCACTAAATCAATAGTTGGCCACTACATCAATAATCAATTACCAAAGGAATAGTTTCGAATTTTAGCCTATAAAAAGAGGCATTTGCCATTCATTAAGGCATCGTGGTTTTCAAGATCATTTTCTTGCCTTTTCTCTTTGTAATGTTCAAGTTTTCTTTCATGTTTTATTTTCATCAATCTCTTGTTTATGCTTTTCATTTCCTTTACTACTCTTAGTTAGCTTATATCATAATTATGTTCTTATCTTGTTTATTTATGTTCTTCTTCTTCATTATGTCTAGCTAAGTTAATTATGTCAAGGTGAAAAGGTTTCACTGATGGTGTTAGAATATGTATAACATAAACTCAACATGGACTTTAATGTTTATATCCAAGAAAGTTTGTTATTAATATGTCTTATCTTTTTATCTTACTAATTATTAATACCTTGCTTGTTAAATGATTAATCTAGATTTGTGTTGTATAACACTTGGTACAATAAATGCTTGATCCTTCATAACCTTCAACCGACATCATTGTTATGAGAGGAACTTGATTTACTGTTAATATAAGTTAGCATCATGAATTCCTGACAATATTTAAAAGTATGGTGTTACTAAAATAAGATAATTAATATGATCATGTTAAAAATTTATAATGAACTATTAAGGATAAATCATCCGATTGAAACCTCCTTTGTGTGTGGTTCCCAGTTGAATAATAAAAAGAGTTTATACTATACTTATTTCTAATACCATTAGTGGATCCCCTAACCTTGACAACTGTTTTTATCATTGTTTAATCCTCACATTAATCTCACATCTCAAAGATCTCTTGAACTCTTTGTTAATTTATATATATTATTTATAATTTATATAGTTGACCTCCTTGTGGATTGACCTCGGTCTTGCCGGGTTATTTATTACTTTGACACTCCTGCACTTGGGATAAGACATCAACTCTTTGATTGAGTTAGTTGGTAACTCGAGATGCTGGGAAATATTTTTCAAGGAAGATCTTCTTCATGCCATTCCAAGTTCCAATGGAACCTGGGAGAATAGAGAAAAACCATGCCTTTGTTGTCCCTTTTAAAGAGAAAGGGAAAGCTTTCAACTTAACATGTTCTTTGTCAACTCCATTCGGTTTCATCCCAACGCAAACCATATGGAACTCCTTGAGATGAGTATGAAGATCTTATCCTGCAAGACCATTGAATGTTGGTAGCAAATGTATAAAACCATATTTGAGCTCGAAGTTTACATTATTGTCGATGTTGATGCACAATGGTTGATTTTCCACATTAAGAGTAGCAAGTTCCTTAAGTGTTTATTGTCATTCAACATCCATGGTGTTGATGTAAGCTTCCTTTCGTAACCTGCGTAAAGTGTTTTCTATTTCAAGATGCATCTGGACTTGACTCTGGTTAGTAGAACGGGTTACAAGCATAAATCATCAAGAAAACTCAAAGAAATCAACCACACAAAAGATCAAAAACAATGCAAATTATACAAAAATCCTACGCTAGAAAACTAAAACTACCTAAAAACCTTAGAAAACAGTGGAATTTGGCCTCGATAGAGTGGGGCTAATGACTAAAAGCATTAATCATGTTCAGAACGTCGTTTTCTTTTAGGAAACAAAAGGCCGATACCTAATTTCACCAAAAAATCTGTTATGAATAGTACCACTACCGTAAATGAACAGTATCGCAGCAAGAAAAAATTATGTTTCTTTTTTTTTCAGAAAAATAAATAACAATCACAACAATTAAAAATAACAGCACAAGAATGAACTAAAATTACTTCCCTTGCAATGACAATAAAATTTGTTGCAATGTCGCGGTCACACAAATTAATTATCCTAGCTTAAAACACAACACACAAGATAATATAGAGCAAGCAAGTGATCGATCCCACGAGGAAGGTTCAAGTCAGATTTTTATACTAGATGATATGCAATTTGGGGGGGGGGTTTGGACGTTATATAGGTTAAAGCAAAAGAAAACAGAAAACTATCAAGCAAAATTAAATAAAATCAGAAAATTATCAAGAGAACAAACCTTAGTCGCAAGCACACATCCACCTACAGAAATCATAACTGATTATGGAAACTAAATATCAATTTATATTCTAAATATTTATCTCTTCTTAACATTAGTTAGTTAACAAATCCATCGTATAACTAACCCTAACCATCAAACAACGATAGTGTCCGCGCTAATAATTTAATTCAATGGTAGCCTTGAGAACTAGATAAGTTGATTAATCAAGAAAACATAACTATTGCAGCCTATGTTTGATTTGATTGAATGTTCTCCCTAAGATTAATAACATAGATCCGCCACAATTATTAAACTATGTTGCTTCACAAGTTTATATACCACAACTCCAGTTTTGATATCAAACTTAGCAATAGATTGTTTACAATAATAACTTAGAGTCCGCTCTACCAATTAAAATAAATAATTATAGGAAAAATAAGCATAGGAGAACAAACATATTCATTATATAAACTGGAAAAAGGTAAAATAAATCTCACAATTCTTGAAATTCAAAGGTTTTCGTGTCCTTGCAACCAAGAAAAAGAGTTTAGCCTTGCATGTTTGTTGAACAATTAATTAAAAAGAAAGAAGAAAGCATGATTTCAGGTTTGTGAAGGAGAAAGGGCGTTTTTTCTCTCTTGGCTGGCTGTCCTCCCTTCTCTTCTCTCATTCTTTTTATATCCTAGGAAACCATAGTCTTTATTTTACAAAATAGTCCTCCCTTAAGTAGATAGTTTACATTTAAGTACTTCAATAAATATTTTCCTAAAAAAGAAGAAATAACCTTGCATGAAATTTTCAAGCTTTGGCTTAGAGGAGCTAAATTGTTGAAATAAAAACTTGGATATTGGTTTAGATGCTTCGAAACGTAATTTGGACCCGTTTATTCACGAAACCTCGTCTTCGGCGAATCCAGGTTGTCATCTTTGAAAAATCATATCTCCCTCATGTGACATCTTTTTTGCTGCAATTTGGAGCGTTGCTAGGTATTTGAGTCAAGAATCTTAAACAATTAAGTTTGCATCCAATGGACTTCTGTAGCTCAAGATATTCAAGTCAGAATGGTCGAAGGTCAACACTAGCAAATTGCGAGATTTGACTTTAAAGGCTGCGATTTCCATGCTCTTCCTTATTTTATTTTCTTACTTTAGATGTCTAAAAAGGTATGGATGTTAGCTTTTTAATTTCACTGGAATCACTTCATTTCAACCTCTAGAGTTCACGCTCTGCACAAAATATCGACTGAAGGTCTAATATGCCAATTACCTCCAATTTACTCCTTTTTGCATCTTTCATTCAAAAGTCCTTCAAAACATAAAACAAAGAATATCAATGCATTATATATATAAAACATAGGCAAAAAACTAGTTAAATGGGTAAAACTATCGAATAATATGTTTGCATCACTGCAACAAACCTTTCTCTTTCTCTCTCCATTCATGGCTCTCTTACCAAGTTATGCCAGCCACCACCCACCACCATCAATCATGTTCAACATTTAGAGGTATATTACACATTTCCCCTCAATTAATTTATATAATTCATGCTAATTACTAAATTTACAGATGTTAAGGTTTAGAATTATGATTTTTTAGAATATATTAGGGGTTTCATGATTTAGGTTTAAATTAGGTTAATTAGCTATAAAATACATTGATTTGAGTTGTTAATTTTGAAAAAAAATCAATGATTTTGGGTTATCATTGATTATGTTATCGTTAAGGTTTTGCTAATAAATTAGAGTTGATTAACCCCATGATATTGATAAATTAGTCTTATGTTTTACAGTGTTGTTTAATATAATGTCTCATGCTATTAGAATAATATGCTTTTATGGTGGTACATTATCAAATACCGAAAATGGTATCACTTATAATGGAGGAAGTAATGAGTTCTTAACTATTTTATTAAAGTTATCTCTTAATGAGTTATCAAAAATGTCATATGATTAACTTGACTTGAATGTGTTTGAAATGAAACTTGAAATTACCTGGAAGATGATGCAAATTAGGGTTAGTTTAACTCGTTGTGTTGGTGTACTTATCTATATTGATGGAAATGTGACTTTAATGTTTGGGTTGGCCAACCTTAATGGGATGAATATGCTAGAGCTCTATTTGAATAGTAGACCTAGACAATGAAACTTCTCTAGTATAGAGTTAACTTGAGTGCCAAATAGTATTCAAAGAACCACACAAGCATCACAATCAGCTAATACATCTGGTTTAGATAGTAATACAAGGAACCAAACCTCAACATAAAAAAAATATTGATATATAAGCTCAGTTGGGTATGACATCTGCTCTATATTACTATAAAGAATTCGAACCAAGTGGGAACAAAGATGACCATCATATTAATAAAGTTGGGGATGAGGAAGATGGGAAAGTTATGGTTGATGATGAAGATAAAAATTTTGAGCTAGTTGAGCCTATTAACCAATACATGAGATCTTATGCTCTTGAATTTAAGGTTGTGAGTGGGCATGCCCAATACAAATACAATAACTAAGTTATGAGTCGTAGGCACTTAAGCTTATTAGGGGATAAATTAGAGGTTAGACAAAACTTCAGAGAAAAATCTAAATATATTACTGCAATTAAGTTGTGGCATATTAAGAATTCATTATAGTACAAGGTCCATCATTTACTAAAACTTATAGGAAGTTGCAATGCATTTAAGAACCAACATATAAATAATATTTGTATGAGAGATATCACTAGATGTCTGATTCAAAGGTGATTTGAAAATTAAAAGGGCTAGACACATGTCAAAACCCACTAGTTTTGTAATGCCATTATCATATTGACTTTGGTCTCATTATTGAGGTGATGTTGATAATTGTGAAAGCTGATATAAGTATGAATGTTGTAAATATTCAAGCTAATGTGGAGAGGGATTATGAGCATGACGTCTCATATTGAAAGACATGAATGGCTAGGCAAAAAAGATACTAGAGCATTTGTTTGGTATTCATAAAAAGTCTTTCCAAATCATCCCTAGAATTCTATAAGCCATTACAGATTTAGATATAAGAACATTTATCAATTGGGATTATAAAATGGTTAATGGAAATAAACATTTAAGAGAGCATTTTGGTCTTTTGGTGCTTTGATAAATGGTTTTCAATAATATCATTCTTTTATTAGTATTCATTGTAATTGTTAATACAATAAGTACATCAAAACATTGTTGATTGTAGTTGCTTATAATGCGAATAATGGAGTTTATCCATTGTATTTTGCTATTATATATAAAAAAGAGATGAATAATAGCTAGAGATAGTTAGATATTCTTTGCCAGTATATAATTGATGGTCACAATAGGTTGTGTATTATATCAGATAAATATATGGTTTAAGAATGCCATGACATGGATATTTCTTGAGCCTATTAGGTATCATTGATATGGTTTGTGACACTTTACAAGTAACTTTAATACCATATTAAAAATTATTGCCTTGAAAAATATGTTGTAGAGGATGGACATAAATCCTTCAAAATGGGAGTTTGATATTTTACATGATGATTTGATTGAGACGGATAACGTGATTAGAGCATGGTTAAAAGTTGAATTTAGAAAGAAATAAACACTCTTATGTGATTTTAGTGGTCATCATTATGACAATATGATAACCAATTTATCATAGGTTTTTAATAATATATTGAAAAGTGTTTATGACTTGTTGTAACAACTATATTGCGTATAATGTTTTTAAGGTGTAATAAATATTTTATTGAGCAAAGAGTCGTCATTAAAGAAGTTATAAGTCGTGATGTATTGTGACCTCCAGTTATCCTATTTGAATTACTTGTTGAAGCGATAATATCCATGGCAAGTCCATTTATTTTTCAAAAGGGTTATTTCAATCTGAGACACCACTAATAGCTAGTGTTACAAGAAAAGTTCAAGAAAAGATTAAGATTAATGAACCAATTATGAATCAACTTTTACTTGTGATAAATGATAATTATATTATATTCAAATCTCATTGCATGTTGCTCTTTATGAAATGTTAAATATGTGCAATTGTTTGATCATTTATTCTCCAATGAGTCGTATAAAAATGCATATACTCCTCATTTGCTACTATAGCCTGCATATATTGGTCCAAATATATATGAATGTCCAACTAGATAGAGACTAGAGAAGGGGTCGAAAGGGATCCTATTAGTTGTATAATGAGATGGATGATAGAGATTGATACTCACAAAATAAATATGGTATATGCGATTAAAGAGGTCATAATAGGAATACATAACAAGTTGGACAGTGTATGTTAATTACTGAATTTGTTTCAAAATATTAACATAAATTATTGTTTTAAATTATTGTTTTACATTCAACTAATGTAATGTTTGATTGTATTGCAATGCTAACAACTTGTTTTGACAAGACCTCGAGATAAATATGGTTTGAAATAGAGGACGTTCATAACTAACAGTGCTGATAGACATAACCACTTGGTTGTACAACTAGGTCCATATGATATTTTGATTTTATATATGTAGAACCAATATTTTTTTAAGGATTTCTAGAATGAAAAGGTCAACTAATTAGACTTGAACTGAAAAATAATAATTTTAAACTACTTTAATTATATATAAATTTCTTGATTTTCAATGCAATGATCTTGTGAAACCTCGTCAGCATGTAGTTATGGAGTTTTATGAGTATGTTAACTTTTTTGTTATTGACGTTATTTTTTATAAGACCATCTAACTGCATGGCACTCATATTGATTACGAAATGATTATAATTTTGGTTAGACATTGGAGGCCTAAGACCCATACATTTCACATACGTGTTAGTGAGATGACACCCATACCATAAAACATCTCTATTTTAATTGGCCTCCCGATAAATGATGCTCTAGAGATAGGATATGGAGGTGTGGTTAATAGAGATGATATATTTTATCGTCTATGAAGACATATGCTTTTAACCAGTACTTATAGAGATAATTGCATCAAAATAACATGGTTGGAGACTAATTTTAAGACACCCCAGTGTAGGAGATAAATGATCAATTGGTTATGTATGCTCAAGTATATATATAATGCATATGTTTAAGGGTCTCATTTCATAAGAATGCGAAATTCTTTTTTTCCACCATTACCACAAGCAATGTAGTGCAATTACTCTTCCTAACATTGCTTGATGACTTTTAGGTCATTCTTAACTATAGTTAAAGGGCTATGCTTGCATATCTATACCAACAACTATGTAAAACATGTATGAAGTAGATGAGACAAATAGTCGGGTGTCCATTATTTCTCTAGGTATAATTATTTTTTAATATTTTCCGGTAAATGATTTGTTTTGTTTGTGATAATTAATGTCATTTTTAAAAATAACTTAGAGCTTTAAATGTAAATTAATATAGCTTTGGTCATGGGAGCATCTCCATATTGGATGTCTAAAAAGTTGGGGTAATAATATGTTCAAAGCCAACACCTATAAAAAACTCTCTACAAGATCTAAGTAATAATAAAATCTAATAAGTCTTGGAAAAAGTTATTCATATAAGTTAAGTACAAAAAAAATATATTAAATTTATGGCTTATCATGTCAGATGGTGTTGCGATGTTGCAGTCATACAAATTAATTGTCTTAGCTTAAACAAATAAGATAGCATAAAACAAGTAAGGGGTCGATCCCACGAGAAAGATTTAGTTAAGGTGTTCATGCTAAATGATTCAAAGTTTGAGGGGGGGTTCGAGATTATCTAAGCTATGCTAGGGTAAACGAAATAAAGCAATCAAAATAAATTAAATAAACTAAAACTTATTAAGAGAAAAATCTTGGTCTCAAGTAAACATCCACTAACGAAAATCAAAACTGATCATTAAAATAATACGTCAATTAATATTTTGAATATTTATCTTTTCTTAATATTAGTTAGTTAACTAATCCACATTGTAACCCTAACCATTAAACAACCACAACATCCACACTAATAATTTAATTCAATGGCAGCCTTAAGAACTAGATATGTTGATAAATCTAGACAACATAATTGTTTGCAGTCTATGTTTGATTTAATTGAATTTTTTCCCCTAAGATTAACAATATAAATCCGTCATATTTATTAAACTTAGTCGCTTCACAAGTTAAATATCACAACTCTGGTTTCGATAAAAAAAACTTAGCAATAGATTGATTAGAATAATAATTTAAAGTCCGCTCTAACATCAAACTAAATAATCATACAAAATAAGTATAGGAAAACATTCATACTCATCATATATACTAAAAAGAAAAGAAAAAATAGATCTCATAGTTTTTGAAATCCGAAAGCTTCTGTATCCTTTCAACCAAGAAAAATAACTTTGCCTTGTATGACTATCGAAAAACTAATGATGAGAAAAAATGAAAACATAATTTCAGATGCACGAAAAAAAGTTAAAGTTTATTTCTTCTTTCCAGTTGCCACCCTCTCTCTCTCTCTCTCTCTCTCTCTCTCTTCTTTTTATCTAATGGAAAACCCTATTCCCCACATTCCTACTAAAGTATGGGAGTCCTTTTCAAAGTAGACAATCCATGTTTAAGCAGTACATGACTTTTTCCTATAAAGAAGGAAAAATAATCTTGCATAAAATCTTTAAGCTTTGACTTTGGACTTGGTGAAGTTAATTTTCCCAAATAAAAAACTTTTACATATGAAGAAATAATTATCATGTCAGTTGGGATCTTCGAGAAGTAAGTTGAACTTGTTTCTTCGCAAAACCTGTATATTGACAGAATTTATGAGTTGTCTTAGAAAAAACATATCTCTTTCCTATGAGATCTTTTTCTGCTTATATTTGGTAAGTTGATAGGTATTTGAGTTAGGAATCTAAAAAAATTAACTTTACATCAAATGAACTTCTCTAACTCAAAATATTTAAGCTGGAATGACTAAAGGTCAAAACTAGTAGAATACGAGACTTGTCTTTGAAGGTTGCGATTTCCATGATATTTTTTTTCTTTCCATATATGTATATAAATGTATGGATGTTAGCTTTTTAATTCCATTAGAATCACTTTATTATGACCTCTACAACTCATGTTATGCGTAAAAAAATCGATCGAAAGTCAAATCGCCAATATTCGACACGGGTTGGAACATTATTTGAATTTTATCTTTAAATTATTCATTTTTGAATCTTACATCCAAAATTACCTTCAAAACATAAAATAAAAAAATATCAAGGCATCTTATATATAAAACATGGGCAAAATACTAGTTAAATGTGGGTAAAACTATCGAATAATATAGTTGTGTCAAATAGTGTGATGCAAGCCATTTTACTTTGAATACCACTCACATCCATCATTTCTACTGAGATGAGTTAGACGTATAACAACTTCATTAGGTATGAGTTATATTTTTTTTATTTGAACTTTATTTTTTTCTAGTTTTGAATTTTTTTCTAATATATTTCTTTCATGTCTTAACAAGTTATATGAACACAATATACCAAGAGTTTGATATTATCAACTAAACTTGTATGCTGGGGGGAGATGACTTGTGGTTAGCAAAGGTCTTGCTACATTGTTTTAACATAGATGAGATGCATTGTCTTGATTGAGTAATGTGATAGTTTAACCTATCTCAACACATCCCAAAAATATATTGATACCAGTAAGGAGTTACATATTATCAATTGTCAAGGTAAGTGGAAAAGAATTGATTGATGATTTATACAAATTATCCAGATCTTTAAGGTGTCAAGAGAAATTGAATATTTGTAGAGTGAGAATCGATAATTGATTTAGATACCTACATGAGATGATATTTGCAAATAACACACTGAGTTATTGCACCTACATGGTTGTGTTTTCCAATGCATCTATATAATCCAATGCATTATGAGCCCTTATATTCTAGACATAATCGATTGAGATGTAATATTTTTTTTTAATACAACATTTATTAAATATTGTTAATGTTATTATAGATGATTAATGAGTGCTAATTATTTTTTTAATTTATTTATTAGATTTATTATTTATTACGGAAAGTTTAAAGAGCAACAACCACTATTTGTGGAGGCATCGATGAGATGATATGTGCCTTGACCAACAATATATTTAATTTGTGTTGTGGTGGACTTAGAAGGTAGAGGAGATTGAGAATCTCAAAATAATTTGAAAATGTATTAAAATTATTTTTTATATTTTAAAATTTATTTTTAATATTAGTACATCAAAATTAAAATGATTTAAAATTTTTTTAAAAAATTTTTAATAATAATAATAATAATAATAATAATAATAATGAAACGATCGTTCAGCCGCAATTCAAGAAGGAGCTAAGCAAGGATTACCGAAAGTGAAATGATTTTCTTCCTTACACGACTAGAAGTTACCACGAGTCTATTACGGTAAAAAAAGAAAAAGAAAACGTGCTTTGCTTGTACCTGCCAGCTCACCCCATCTCGACAAATCCTACCAATTGGAGGAAAGGAAAAAAAAAAAAAAAAAAAAAAGAAGAAAAGGATCCACAGTATGAGTCAGAGTCACAAGTGGCAGATTAGACTTGCCTTGTCCATTAAGATAAAGAAAAAGGCAACTCGACTTGTTTCTGCATGCACACGCCTCAATTCATTCCTTCTTTCCTTTTACAGTTACAGATGTGGATTCTCTTCGCTTCTCTTCCTTCCTCCAGGATGCTTACACTTATTTATTAATTTGCTCTTTTTTTTAATCGTATTTTAATAAGAGTTTTAAAATTCTTTTTATTTTACTTATTTCTTTTCATGGTTTTAGATTGATTTAATATAACAATATAAAAATAAATTTTACAAAATAAAAAATATTATTTTAATATATTTCTAAATAATTTTTATTTAATTTTATTTTTAAATATTTTTAATGTAATAAGTTGAAAATAAACCTAGAAAACACTATTTTAATGTATTATTAAATAACAAATATTTTAAAAAGTAAGTTCTCCACCAATTCCTAACTTGCTATTAAGTTAAAAACCCCCAGCAGCGATGACCGCCAAATCACACTTTTCTCTGCTTCTGAAACTACATCACCTCCCTCCGGTAGCCAGACTCCGACGACTCTGCTTTTGGTTAGGTTAAGTTCAGTTGCAGATAAAAAAAAAAATAAAGAATGGGATGTAACCAATCGAAGATAGAGAATGAAGAAGCAGTATCAAGATGCAAAGATCGAAGGCACTTCATGAAAGAAGCTGTCTCCTGCCGCAACGCGTTCGCCGCCGCGCACTCTTCCTACGCCATGTCCTTAAAGAACACCGGCGCCGCCCTCAACGACTATGCCCAGGGCGAGATCCACCCTCTCTCCTCCGCCGCCACTGCCGCCACTGCCGCACCTCCTCCTCCGCCTCCTTCCTCTGTCCTTCCTCCGCCGCCCCCCAATAACATGGATTTCCAGACTTTACAGCGGTCGACGAGCATGCCGGAGATGAAGATTCAGAAACCGGAGATGAATAAGCCGGTGGAGACGATACACGAAGAGGAAGAGATGGAATATGAAGCTCATGATAATGAGAGGTTAGTGAGAAAGAGAAGTAGTAATGGTAGTAACAGAGGCAGTACTGGTAGTAACAGAGGAAGTTCTGTACAAGAAAACCACCATCAACAGCAACAGCCCCAAGATAACCATTGGGATTATTTCTTTCCACCCATGGATAGCATTCCGGGACCGACTTTGGCGGGACCGCCAGAGATGGAGGAAGAGGTGAGGATAAATAAAGAGCAGGTGCAGAGGAAAGTGTATGAGGAAAAGGTGGATCCGCCACCGATGGTGGTGGAGGAGAAGATGGAGAAGGCCATGGAGGTTCCGGTTCCGGTTCCAGTGCCGGAGATGAGTGTGGGAAGGAAGATGGGAGGAGGGGAAGGAGGGAGGAGGTTTGTGAAAGGGATGAACTTTATGGAGATATTTGTGGACCTTGATGATCATTTTTTGAAGGCATCTGAGAGTGCCCATGAAGTTTCTAAGTTGCTGGAGGCCACGCGATTGTATTATCACTCAAATTTTGCGGACAATAGAGGTAATCGGACCTTGTTTGTTTCTGTGTGTTTTCTTTTCTACTGTTCATTCATTGTTTCATAATTCTGATTGATTTTCATTTCTTGAATTGTTTATTTTGATGTAATTGCTTATCCCAATATCTATCTGCAGTGATAGTTTTTTAGAAAATGTTTTTGTAGTTGGATACTTTAGCAATGAGATGGTTCCATTATGTCCCGTCATTTTAAATAATCCTGTCCTGTATGTTATAGGACATATTGATCACTCTGCAAGAGTGATGCGTGTTATTACATGGAATCGATCATTTAGAGGAGTTCTTGGTCTTGATGATGGGAAGGATGATATCGACATAGAAGAGCATGAAACTCATGCAACAGTACTGGATAAGATGCTGGCATGGGAAAAGAAGCTTTTCGATGAAGTGAAGGTATGGTGCAATGTTTACATTCTTTTCATTTTACATGAGACGGCTAATTGTGTGTTTCGGCCTGCCTGTCTTCTATTCAAATTCTTGATTTGGCCAATGATACATGGTACTTCCTTCTGGTATTTTCGTATTTGGTTGCTTATGTTTAGCCCATAGAAATATTTAAATCATTTGTTATTGTGCATTCATAGCCTTATTGAATCTGGATTACCTTCTTATGAAGCTTAGTTAATCTCAATAGAATGGTGAAATTGTTTGTTGTTTGGTCAACTGTGTTACGTTTGCAGAATTAACATCTTTAAATTTCTGCTTTACAATATGTAGCACTTTGTAACTGTCATCAATGATGAAGTTGATGATAGCTTGGGGTTTTTTTACCTCGCCGTCAAATTAAGAAATCTGCTATCTATAATTTCTCAGAATCTCTATCTGAAGCAATGTTTTGATTGTTTCAAAAACTATAGTTTTCTAAGGAGTGAAAACTGATTGTTTTTTCTTTTTGTGGACTACCAATCTGCAGCTACTTCGTACTATGCTGTAGATCTAGGAGCCCAACAAATTTGTCTGCCAACAACAGTAATTAATTGATACAATCATGCAATTTTTCCTTTATCATATGTTTGGCATTTTTGTCTGCCTACTTGTTTTGACCCTATTTATGTCGACTGGAAGAAACACACTGGTGGGTTAACTTCCATTGCCACCTGAAACTGCATTTAGTTGCTATGAATTGAAAACTTATTGTCAACATTAATTAAAGCTTAAACTCATTAGTTTTCTAGAGATGAGAGTTTTCCTGGAGGGGTTTGGCTAAGCTCGTTTAGTTTTCTGTTTTTTTGTCCTTCCATGGTTTAGGAGATGAATCTGACATGATGTTTGGCTGCGGCTTGATAGGCAGGTGAATTGATGAAGTATGAGTATCAAAGGAAGGTTAATTCGTTGAATAAGCAGAAGAAAAGAGGGACAAACACTGAATCACTAGAGAAATTAAAGGCTGCTGTAAGCCATCTGCATACAAGATACATTGTAGACATGCAATCAATGGATTCAACAGTTTCAGAGATAAACCAATTACGTGATGAACAATTATATCCAAAACTTGTTGAGCTTGTTGATGGGTAAGTTTCTCTTTGGATTAGTGGAAAAATGAATTTAAATGGTTAAAGTTGCTTGGTTTCTTCTTTTGCTAAGGTATAAATTTTTATGAGACAGAATCCTCATGTAATTTTGTTTTGAATAATTGGTGATAGAATGGAAATTAAAGACATATGAATGATAGTAACATAAACCTTATAAATGATGTTATGAGGCAAATCATAATGCCAGGGGTTGCATGGAGTTGTATGATTAAGAATGTTTGGTTCTTTCACTTATAAGCTGGCTAATTAGGGGATATGCTGAAAATTATTTTGCAAAATTTTAGGTGATTGTTGCAGGATCATCATAGAACTTAGTGACATCTTTGTTACTGTGCTTGGAAGGGCTTAAACTAGATTTGCGCACCATGATGGAAAGATATTACACACTCCTCAACTCCCTCTCCCTCACCCTCTCTTTATGATATTCTTAGTCAAGGTTGCAGAAAGTTGCATAAGTTACAAGTACAAGTGTGAAGGTTGTAGGAAATTGCTGTAAGTAACAGAGTTGGCAGAAAGTATAGAATGGGTAGATAAGTGGCAACAAATACAGTCTCCTCGATGTTCCTCACCACCAAAAAGTAAAGCACATGCATTTACTTGTGATGTCAACATGATCGTGCATGGCTTTGATGGTTTTGATTGAATCATGCACCAAATCATATTTTTTTTAAAAGGAGAATTTTGTAGCAAAGGGTGATTATTAATAGAAAAATGTCATGAAATGGTGGTTTTAGAAAAGTTTTACAAAATACCAGAGAAGAGTATGAGATGTTACTAGGGGCGACCATCTTGCAGATAACAGAGACATTATGCTTAGATGTCATCCTTCACACGAATGTCCTTGCTATTAATATCTTTAGGGATCAATCTACCATCAGAACCTATTGAGGGTAAAGCTGGTAAAGTTACGAGAAAGTGATATTTGAAAAAAGTGAAAGAAAAGAGTATGGGGTCCTAAAGAAATTACATAAAATTTTCGGAGAATAGAAGAGAGTCAAAAGAAGGGGAATATTTAGCAAAATAATGGTGAAAATCTTTAAAATGTTGTTGTTCAACCAAAAGTAACACAAAAGGTGAATTGATATCTTTACCCATCATGTGAAATTGCTAGTTTAGATGGTTTTAGTGTTACTCATGTCATTGATGGTTTTTGAGAAATGTGGTGAAGTTTGCAAATCACCCAAGTTGCTGTAGGAAATTGCAGTTTATTGCTAAAAGAAGTTGCGGAGTTTTTAATTTCTACAGACATTTTCATTTCAGTTGATTTCTGTTTCCCTTGTTTCCGCTTCTGCATCATTCAACATTGCTTTTTGAAGGCATGGAAAATTGAGTTGTATGCTTTTAACAAGCATTTACTTGGAAAAAAAAAAAAAACTAATGTAGAAAAAGAAAAGGCAGTTTTGGCTTGAATCCTGGATAATATTGACTGCAATTTCCACGTGAAATCCGTGCTTTGTTTAAACCACACATTAACTGTTGTATGGATTTCAGGATGGCCACAATGTGGGATACCATGCGATATCACCATGAGGCCCAGTCTAAGATTGTAAATGCCCTAAGAGCTTTGGACATTTCACAATCTCCCAAGGAAACTAGTGAGCATCACCATGATCGTACCTTTCAGCTCTTGGTTGTTGTGCAAGGGTGGCAGTCACAATTTTGTAAACTTATAGATAATCAGAAAGGATACATAAGGGCCCTGAACAGCTGGCTAAAGCTGAACCTTATTCCTATAGAGAGCAGTTTGAAAGAAAAGGTTTCTTCTCCACCAAGGGTCCAGAACCCCCCCATCCAGTCACTTCTTATTGCTTGGCATGATTTTTTGGACAAACTCCCGGACGAGGTTGCAAGAACTGCTATAAATAATTTTGCCTCTGTAATTCATACCATCCTGCAGCATCAAGAAGAAGAGATGAAGTTGAAAGAGAAATGTGAGGAAACAAGAAAGGAACTATTCCAGAAGACGAGGAAATTTGAAGACTGGTACCATAAGTATATGCAGCAGAAAATGCCTGCTGAATTCGATCCTGAATTGACAGAAGACAAATCTGACAATGATGCTATTGCAGATAGACAGTTTGCTGTGGATGCAGTGAAAAAGCGCTTGGAAGAGGAGGAAGAAGCCTATAAGGAGCAGCGCCTTCAGGTGAGGGAGAAGTCTTTGGCAAGTCTTAAAACTCGCTTGCCAGAGCTCTTCAGAGCCATGTTTGACATTGCGCAAGCTTGTTCAGAAATGTATAGGAACTTGAGGTTCATATCACAGCGTCGAAATGCAGGCTAAAAGTGTTTAGCAGGATATAGGATTTTGTACACTTTCTTGTATACCTTGCAAATGAATATCCAAAGAAAATATTGTATTTATAACTGCTTGTATTATTTGCAGTAAAATCAACAGTTGTAATGGAATTTTGTATCGAACAAGTCCCAAAAATCATGAATGTATTCATAAAATTTGTTGTGTTTCAACTTAAGGAGATGTCTTTACTTTATCTTCAGTTCTTTACTGTTACGAATATATGGATGACCTGCATGTATGACGTTGACTAGCTAGCCTACAGTTGACCCAAGAAAATCTAGCTGCCAACATTGCAGTATAATGGAAATTGTCAAGTTGACGCATAAATAATACCATCATAACCTAGACTCGAATTATCCGTGAACCTAAAATCTTATGTGGTCATTTGGTGGCTTAATGCAACGTAGTTGTGCCTCAGATTGGGAATATTCAGCTGGTGGAATTGTGTTTCTGGTGTCTGTTGTCCTCAAATTATCATGTAGTGCTTTCAGTTTGGTCAGCATTGTTTCTCCATTTTTTTTAGTTTCTCTTCTGTCATTCTTCTGGGTTCTGTTAACTCTACGAACTTTTGTACGTCCTGATCACTGTGAAATGGATCTCGATGAAGTTGTAAATCTTCATTTTCGTACAAACCATCTTTGTATCAGTGGGTTCTCTCCTTTCTGCTTTCAAATTCAGCTAGAAAGATGAAGTTCCCATACCTATAAAGCCTTGAAACAGCTCAAGTTGAATTCTATAAACAAATAACACGTCTGTCCATACAACTTGGCGAACTTGTATACAGAGCAGTGAAACAGAAACTTGTCAACTATTAAGAATTTTCAAATTCCTTCAGGGCTTGCAGTAATTGCTTTTCGCGAGGACTCTCTGATGAGGGATGCTGCCCGGAGAAACAAAGTGGTTTTGCGTCCTGCTTTCTGTTTCGTTGTTCAGATTCACCCCTGCAGGCCTTGAAGGGTAAGCTCTTGCCAGTCTCTTTGCTTTAAATGGTAGAAAAGAGACGGAACCTTTAGGAAATCTTAAACCAAAATGATCCCAACACAAGCACAAAGGGAAATAAGATCAAAACGTAGATTTCCTTTGATAGATAAATATAGTTCAAGCTCCTACTGTATTGGATATGTATCCAAGGCATGATTATTGATGGAGAAAAATCCACTAATTCATGTCAGATATGATTATAATTATCTGCATTCTTTTTTTCCCCAAATTTGTTAGTTTCTGCCTTCTTTTTTTTCCCAAATTTGTTAGTTTTACATTTTTTTTTAATTCTTGTTATAATAAATGCTTTTTTTTCTAATTATTTGGGTACATTTTATAGGTTTGTTTTGATTATACTTAAATTTTTTTATGTTTTGTTTTTGGCAGACCCATAAAAATTACCAATTTTTTCTCATGGTATATATTTTGATTTTAGGTTGAATAATGAACAAAATAAAAAGAATTGATTTTTTTTTGAGGAAAAAAGGAAAAATATTGATAACTTATAGCCTAATGAACCAACTCCAACATGCAATGTTGAAGTTATGGTTAAGCAGCCCCAATATGCTACGAAAAACCTGCATTGATTAGTTAGCCTTCTACTAGAATCAACATATCTCATTTAATTAGAGATCCAAATAATCGTCCTCAAATTTAAGAATACTCAGTTAATCAATAAGATAAAATTCAAAGGGCATACATTAATTTGGGGTCATATCAACCTTTGATGTCTGAATATCAGTTGATAGGTGAAAAACATCCTTGTCGATTTCAGTCTCATTGGTTCAAAAGTTATCTATGGCTTGAATATTCAGAGAAAAATATTACATTTTGTTTCCCTTACTATCTATTTCCAAGTAAGCCATCTAGAAAGCCAAGATCAGACACATTTACTGTTAAATGATTCAATTGTTGGAAGAAAGTTAATGATGAGGAATAGTGTGCTTTTTTGACTCATATGGAAAAATATTCAAATTCAGCTCATAGATTTGTTACTAAGTGCTTGGAAAATTTAAAAAATCAATCATGTCATATTGAGAAGGTAGTTAAAAGGCAAACTACTCCAGAAATTCTAGATCATCAATTGTGTATTAAAGCTTCAATAGATATTATTCGTTGGCTTACATTTTAAGCATGTGCTTTTAGAGGGCACGATGAATATCCAGAATAAAAAAAAAACTAAGGTAATTTTCTTGAAATGGTGGAACTTTAAGCATCATACAAAGAACAAGTAGGTGCTCTTGTATTGAGTAATATTTCATAAAATGCTAAATACACCTCAAAGAACTTTAATTCATCATGAGATTGGTGATGCAAGATTTTTGACACGACTAAAAGATTGATATCTTTTCCTAAGTGTAGGAGTGTTGAAGTAATAAATAACCCGACAAGACCGGGGTCGAACCACAGGGAGGTTAATTGTATAAATTATAAACAACAATAATACAACAACAATAGTAACAACAACAACAACAACAATAACAATAACAATAATAATACTAGTAGTAGTAATAGTAATACTAATAATAATAATAGTAGTAGTAATAGTAGTAATAATAATAAGAATACAAATAATACTATTAATAATGATAATAATAAAGATTAAGAAGAAGAAGAAGTTGATGAGAACTTGAGATGGAAGATTAACGTAAAGATTAAACAATGATAACAACAAATGTCAAGGTTAGAGGATCCATTAATGGTATTTCAAACAAGTATAGTATAAACTCTTATTATTCAATTGGAAACCACACACAAAGGAGGTTCCAATCAGATTATAAATTGTTAACATGATTACATTAGTTATCTTATTTGAATAATGCTAATACTTGTAAATGTTTTCAAGCATTCATGATTATAACTTATGTTAACAACAAATCAAGTTTCTTTCATAGCTCAGGTGTCGGTTATACCATACAGTATGGGCTATGAAAGTGCCAAGTATTTGTTGTACCAAGTGTTATACAACATAAATCTAGATTAACCATTTAACAAGCAAAGTATTAAAAGTGAACAAGATAACAAATATAAAGCATGTTAGTATCCAACATTAAGGTCCATGTTAACTTTATATTATACTTATTCTTACCCCAAGTGTACCCTTTTCACCTTGACATAATTAACCTAGCTAGACATAATGAAAGAAAGAAACATAAATAAACAAGATAAGAACATAAATGAGAAAGAAGTTAACTAAGTAAAGAAAAGGAAATGAAAGGCATAAACAAGAGATTAATATAAATAAAACTTAAGTATTACAAAAGAGAGAGCAAGAGCATGATCTTGATCTGAACACCAAGATGCCTAAATACATCGCAAATGCCTCCTTTTATAGGTCAAAATTCGGAACTATTGATTTGTTGACTAATTGATGAATGGGTGGCCACATCTGGACTTGATGACAATTCTTATCTTCTTGTCTGCCAAAAACGTCATTGATAACGTCATAATTTGAACAGACTTCAATCATGAAAGTTCTAGGAAATTGTCTCATCTTTCGAGGGTAAAAATTTGAGATCATTTGGACTTTTAGAACTTGAGATATGGGCTGAAACCTGAACAGTGTCTGGGCTGCAGGACAGATTCGGACTTCTTCGTTGTTGCTACAATTTGGACTTGAAAACGGCCTTATTAAATCTTGGGCTCCACATGAAAGTTATAGGCCTATGTCTTACCTTTCCATCCATGTAAAGTAGACCTAAATCCGAGATCTACAGATCCAGATATGACCCGATTACTGAACAATGTTCTAGTTTGGACTGCACCAACATCTCTTTTCTAAGTTTGGCCATCTCTTTGTCCTTTCAATTTCAGTACTTCAACTCATCAATCAATTCTTTCATTTATGTGATAGGCCTGCATTTAATATAAACACTTATCATAAATTAAAGGTATCTTATATTATTAGATATGTTACTATAAAACATGTTTTAGTTAAGGAGTTATTGATACTTCAAGTGCAAAATAATGATATAAAACCTTGATAAAAATACACTTTTAAGTACTAATCAAACCCCCCAACCAAGTTATTACTAGTCCCTAGTAATCAAAGCGTTAAAATAAAAAAACTATTTGCAAATTTCACAAAGCAAGGCATTCATCATTCAACTTCCATTAATCTATCCAGATAAACAAACTCTCATTAAGTTTATATATCTGCTCAATATCTCTTAAACAAAATATTAATAAACCTTCCTTTTTATGTGCTCAATGTATGAAAACATAGATGATGGGGCTTTTATTGGAGGAAAACAATATTTTGTTCTAATGTTTAAGGTTAACTTCCTTGGGTTAGGATTATTATCGTTTCTTTTTTTCTTTTTCTTTCTTTTTCTTTTTTTTTTCCAATATATATACATATAACTTAAAACACAATGCATCTTTAACCCATGTAACGAGCTTTCGGCTAATGACTCCCAGACCAGTTGGTCTTAGGGCATTGGGTGTTGAGACACCCCTACGAGCTTAGTAACTCGGGTTGCAGATACTGATACGTAGATAGTGCAATGTTTGATTCCCTTAAGCTTTTCTCCTTAACCCATGTAACAAGCTTTGGGCCAATAGCTCTCAAGTCAGTTGACTTTAGGGTATTAGGTGTTAAAACACCACTTCGGGCTTAATTGCTTAGGTTAGGGAGGCTTCGAAACCAAACTTATCTACGTTTTTATTATCATCATTTTCTTTTTTTCTTTTTTGAAAAATATAGATTATCCCTATCCCTTAGTTGTTACCTTTAACAAAAGAACATAAATAATGTAATAATCCAATGTGCAATCCACAATCATATGTTAAAGTGTGTGTGTGAAAATGAAGGTTTAAGAATACTTGTTAAATGAGTATATGAGCAGAATCAAGTGATAACAATGCGAGAGTTTGTAAATCTGAATATTTCAAGAAGTATTCTAATAGGCCTTGTTATGAATATTGCAAATAACCATTGGAAAATGTTTACTAAGATGCGTCTCAAGAGTCACTAAAATTCCTCCTTACTTTACCATCCTAGTAATAACAGTTTTGTCAAATGGCTTTAAAAACAAAAGTAATTAGTTTTTTTTTTGTCAACTACTACTACCCTCTCCCCCCAACCAAAATGAGACATTGTCCTCAATGTCATAAAGTAGAAAGATAGAGTATAGAAAACATCACCTGAAACAACGAACACTGACAAACCTGAAACACATTTAAACAAATATAAGAAATAACAAAACAAAATACTATGCTATTAATAAAACCAAAAGACATAAGGTTTCACAAACGAAGGCTCAGATCCAATCTAAGCTTTTTACGGCTTTCCTTAGTTGACCAATTGATGCGACTCATGGAAGGATCAATTACAGGGATGAAAGATTGTAGTTGGTCAATCAATTGTTCAGGGAAAGAGCGAGAGATTATGATTTGTCGTGCCGAAGATGTTAGAAATTCCTGTTCCACAGCTTGATCAAGAAAAGACAACAAATTATCATAAAAACCATTAAAATTTAACAGACCTATAGGTTTATGGTGAATGTGCAGTTGGGCCCAAGAGGAAATATGAAAGATCTCTTCCAATGTGCCTAGACCACCTAGTAAGGCAATGAAGGTGTCAGCATGGTTAAACATTTCATTCAATCGATCATACATTGTGGAGACCTGTAGATCCTCTCCAATTGTTTTTCCAATGATGTCCCCTTTTGTTAAAGCTTCGGGGATGACCCCCAAAACTTGACTACCTCCTAAAAATACAGCTATTGCCACACCCCCCATTAACCCAAGGCTGCCTCCTCCATACACTAAATGAATCTTTCTCTCAGCTAATACTTGACCAAGATGATTTGCTGATTCTAAAAACTCTTTTTCTTTCCCAGGATTGGATCCACCGAAAACAAAAATATTTCTGATGTGATGACTTGAGAAACCTGCCATTTCTACACACTTCTATATTTGTTAAATGTATGGGTTGAGTAGAAATGAAGGGAAGGAAGAGAAGATTTTATAGATGAGAGATTGAAGATGCAATCATATCACCTATATGTAGGCTAGCTAGAGTTTCACACTCTTTCTCTCTCTCTCTCTCTCTCTCTTTATTTATTTATTTTGAAAAAGCATGTTTATGTACAGGTAGTTGTGATTGTGGCTCACATCTTCCCTTGGTTTTACGTCCAAGAACGGCTTAAACGTCCTCTATGGGTCGGGGATAGACTTCCCATCCAGTTTTCTTAAAAACTGGCAAACAGGGTCTTTTTTAGTCAGATTCCCAAGACTAAGTTGATCATGTTCTTTATGGAATTGTGGCCATAAATCATGAATAGCACGATGCACATCTCCACTAGGATGCGTCTCAAGGGTCAATAGAAGATTATCTAGAGACCCCTTACTCAGGCCATCCTTAATGAATTGTATTTTATCTTCACGGTTTATAGATACCATTCCTAAAGAACAACATGTTGCATTACAAGTCCATCTGGCACATCTGTGACAGACTTTCAGTCGTTTTGCTCGACGTTTCTTTGCAAAAGTGCTTTTACCTATTCCAGGCATGTATGAGATGAAAGAATTTGAGGACTCACCTGATAATCAGACCTTTGCTTCAATCAGCCAACGAATATCTTCAGGAATTCCATGATTCATTAACAACCTCAATCTTGCACACCTAGCATGGTAAATTTTTGTAATCGCGTTTTGAGGCAGAGCGGGAAAATACTTTTTTAATTTTTCAAGAGTGGTGTCCATTTTCAAATGAGAAATGGAGAAGAGATTCAAAGAAGGGAGAAAGAGCAAAGAATTGCATAAATATATACAGATATCAGTTATTATGGGAAACTGAAAGAACCGACTGAAGTCAGGGAGTACCGTTATCCGCCATTTGAGCGGGGTGAGAGAGACTAGCAAAACAAAATTCACACCAAAACGAAACACAAAACAATGTGAGAAAAAGAATCAAGCTTTATATACAGGATCACTTAATTCAATAGTCATTTTCAACTGAAAAATTGTCAAAGTAAACTTTCAAACGATGTCCATTTACCTTGAAAACATTTCCATTCTTTGGATTTTCAATATCACAGGCCCTATATGGATACACATGTTTCACAATAAAAGGACCGCTCCATCTTGATCTTAGCTTTCCAGGAAATAAATGGAGTCGAGAATTATAAAGCAAAACTTTTTGACCAACATCAAATGTTTTTCTCAAGATTCTCTTGTCATGAAATTCTTTGATTCTTGCTTTATGAATTTTTGAATTCTCATATGCATCATTTCTTATTTCCTCAAGCTCATTTATTTGTAACTTACGCAGCTGACTAGCATCATCAAGGTTTGAATTGAAAGCCTTAATAGCCCAATAAGCTTTATGTTCAAGATCCACAGGCAAGTGACAAGGTTTTCCATAGACTAGTCTATAAGGTGACATACCTAATGATGTTTTATAAGCAGTTCGATAAGCCCAAAGTGCATCATTAAGTCTTAAAGACCAGTCTTTCCTATTAGGGTTCACTGTTTTTTCCAAGATTTGTTTGATCTCCCTATTAGCAAGCTCCACTTGTCCACTTGTTTGAGGGTGATAAGGGGTGGCAACTTTATGTGTGATTCCATATTTCTTCATTAAATACTCAAATAGCTTGTTGCAGAAATGTGTTCCACCATCACTTATCATGGCTCGAGGGATTCCAAATCGACTCAAAATATTTTCTTTCAAGAACTTTATTACTATTTTGTGGTTATTATTTTGACTTGGAATTGCCTCTATCCATTTTGAAACATAATTTACTGCGACTAATATGTACAAGAAACCAAATGAGGGAGGAAATGGACCCATGAAATCTATACCCCAACAGTCAAAGATCTCAATGACAAGAATATGATTTAAGGGCATCATGTGACGTTTTGAAATAGATCCCAACTTTTGACAATTTTCACAAGTCTTGCAAAATGCATGTGAGTCCTTGAACATGGTGGGCCAGTAAAATCCACTTTGTAAGATTTTTGCAGTGCTCTTTCTTGATGAGAAATGACCCCCACATGCCTCAGAATGATAAAATTTAATGACGCTACTTACCTCATTGTCAGGAATGCATCTTCAAAATATTTGATCAGGACAATATTTGAATAAATAAGGGTCATCCCAATAAAAGTTCTTTACTTCGTTCAAAAACTTTCTTTTGTCTTGGGTACTCCAATGAGTGGGCAATTGTCCTGAAACAAGAAAATTAACAATATTAGCATACCAAGGCATTGTAGAGATAGAAAATAAAGATTCGTTAGGAAAGTAGTCATCGATTGGTGTGATGTCAGATCTCGAATCTGTTGTCAATCTTGACAAGTGATCTGCGACAACATTTTCGGTGCATTTCTTGTCTTTGATTGTGATATCAAATTCTTGAAGTAACAAAATCCACCGAACCAATCTAGCCTTAGAATCTTTCTTAGAAATAAGATATTTCAATGTTACATGATCACTAAAAACAACAACAGGTGAGCCAACAAGATAAGACCTAAATTTTTCACATGCAAATACTACTGCAAGTAATTCTTTTTCAGTGGTGGTGTAATTCATTTGAGCACTATTTAAAGTTTTACTTGCATAGTAAATCACAAAGGGTTTCTTATCTTTTCTTTATCCCAAGACAGCACCCACGGCATAATCACTAGCGTCACACATTATTTCAAAAGGTAATGACCAATCAGGAGGTTGAATGACGGAGCGTAAAGCGGGTTTTAAGTTTAACAAAAGCTTCTTCACAATGTTTAGTCCATTCAAAAATATTATCCTTTGTTAGAAGGTTACTCAAGGGCTTAGATATCATACTAAAATCTTTGATGAACCTTCTATAAAAACCAGCATGTCCTAAGACTGATCTAACATCTTTAACAGATTTTGGTGTTGGCAAGTTAGCAATTAACTTGATTTTAGATTTGTCAACCTCAATTCCTTTGGATGAAACAATATGACCAAGTACAATGCCGTTTGTTACCATAAAGTGATATTTTTTCCAATTCAGTACAAGATTCTTCTCTTCACACCTGCTCAAAACCTTTTCTAAGTTAGTCAAACAATCATCAAATGAATCACCAAAAGCAGAAAAATCATCCATAAAAATTTCAAGAAAACGTTCAACCATATCACTAAATATACTGAGCATGCATCTTTAAAATGTGGCTGGTGCATTACATAATCCAAAAGGCATCCTTCGATATGCAAAAGTACCAAATGGACATGTGAAAGTAGTCTTCTCTTGATCTTCCAATGCAATTTCAATTTGGTTATAACCTGAATAGCCATCTAGGAAACAATAAAATTCATGACCTGCAACTCTTTCTAGGATTTGATCCATGAAAGGTAAAGGAAAATGATCTTTTCTAGTCATTGAATTTAGTTTCCTATAGTTAATGCACATGCGCCAACCAGTAATAGTCCTAGTTGGAATTAACTTATTTTTCTCATTTGTTATCACAGTGACTCCAAACTTCTTGGGTACAACTTGGGTAGGACTTACCCATTTGCTGTCAGAAATAGGATAAATGATTCCATTATCTAAGAGCTTAATGACTTCATTTTTCACTACTTCTTTCATATTAGGATTAAGCCTTTGTTGCATTTCTCTAGAGGGTTTAGCATTTTCCTCCAAATAGATCTTGTGTGTGCAAATCAAATGACTAATTCCTTTTATGTCAGTTATGGTCCATCCTAATGCATTTTTGTGCATTTTCAGAGTTTTTAATAACTTACCTTCTTGATGTGCATTAAGTTTGGAAGATATTATTATCGGAAAAGTTTCATTTCTCCCAAAAATGAGAATTTGAGATTGAATGGTAATGGCTTCAAATCCGGTTTTGGTGGTTGAACACTTGAAGGTATGGACTCAATTGATCGTGGTGGAAATTCCTCAATTTTCGGTCTCCAACTATTTGCCTTTGATTCTTCCTGAAAATAAACCATTTGCAAATCATCAGATTCATCAATCTCAATTTCACTAGAAGTGGTTTGAAATTGGTCATGAACTAATTTTTCAGTAAAGTCCACTTCCTGTAAATCATTATCATCTCCAGGTTGCTTGCAAATGTTGAAAATATTCATCTCCAATGTCAAGTTTCCAAAAGATAGCTTCATCAGTCCATTCCTACAATTAATCAATGCATTAGAAGTTGCAAGAAACGGACGTCCTAAAATAACAAGAAATGAATTACATGCTTCAACAGGTTGTGTATCCAAGACAATAAAATCCACAGGGTAAATGAATTTATCGACTTGTACTAACACATCTTCAATTATTCCTCTAGGCACTTTTACAGGTCTATCGGCAAGTAAAAGAGTTACAGAAGTTGGTTTTAACTCACCTAAATTGAGACTTTGAAAAACTGAATATGGAAGTAAATTCACACTTGCTCTAAGATCAAGTAAAGCTCTTTCAATTTTATGTTCTCCAATAAAGCATGAAATTGTAGGACAACCAGGGTCTTTATATTTCAAAGCATTATTGTTCTGAAGAATGGCACTTACTTGTTCGGCTAAAAAGACTTTCTTTTTCACATTTAGTTTTCTCTTCACAGTGCACAAATCTTTCAAAAATTTAGCATAAGAAGGAATTTGTTTAATAGCATCCAACAAAGGTATATTGATCCTTACATATTTGAAAGTTTCAAAGATTTCAGAGTTGTGATTGACTTTCCTTTGTTTGGTCATGGCATGAGGAAATGGAAGTGCTGGCGAAAAATCAGTCTTTTCTTTACAATGTTCAGATTCAACCCCTTCCTTACCCTCAGAGATTGACTCATCATCTTTCTCACAAGGTTCAAGAATAGGTTTTTCAATAACCTTACCACTACGAAGAGTGATGACTGATTTGGCTTGATCCATGTGTTGGCTTCCAGAACTACTTGCATTCGCATTGTATTGCCCCTTGGGATTTTGTTGTGGTTGAGATGAAAACTTACCTTTCTCTTAGAAACTGAGAGCAGATGTCAATTTTGCAAGAGTATCTTTAAAATCTGTCATGCTTTGAGCAAGTTGAGTATTGATTGTCTCTTGCTTTTCAATGAATGCATGCAATGTTTCCTCAAGATTTCTTCTAGGAGGTGGAGCATAAGGAGGTGCATATCTATAAGAATTTTGGAAATTATGGTGTGCTTGAAACGGTGTCTGTGAAGTTTGTGCATTATTGTTATCACTCTTCCAATTGAAATTTGGGTGATTTCTCCAACCAGGATTGTATGTTTGGGAGTATGGGTTATGATTGGGCCTTTGGAAACTGTTTAGAGCATGGGCTTGTTCATGGAGACATTCCTTAAAAGAAGGCAAAGTTGGACAGTCATTGGTTGAATGTTCATTGGTTTCACAGATTTGACACACAATGTCTTGAACCGATTTTAATTGACCACTCTTTTTTAATTCTAGTGCCTTGACTTTTCTAGCTAAAGATGCAAACTTGGCTTGGAGGTCATGATCTTCCCTAAGGTTGTGCATACCTCCACTGGATGTATGAGGTTGGGTTTTACTTGGTGCCTCATAAGTTCCTGCAGTGTCCCAATTTTGCATATTTTCAGCTAGCAAGTCTAGGTACTCCATTGCTTTATTAGGGTCTTTATCCTCAAAGGTTCCATTGCACATCAATTCAACTATTTGCCTATCTCTAGGAGTTAACCCTTCATAAAAATGTGACACCAATCTTCATGTTTCAAAACCATGATGAGGGCAAGTATTAAGCAAGTCTCAATACCTGTCCCAACATTGGTAAAATGTTTCTCCTGGTTTTTGAGTGAAAGTGATTATTTGTCTTTTGAAAGAGTTTGTTCTGTGAGATGGAAAAAACTTTTTTAAAAATTGTTGTTACATTTCATCCCAAGCACGAATAGATCCAGGTCTCAAATTTTGTAGCCATGTTTTAGCTTTATCTTTTAATGAAAAAGGAAAAAGCTTTAACCTAATGGTGTTCATGCTACAATTTGAGTCATTATAGGTGTTACAGACCTCCTCAAATTCCCTTAAATGCAAGTATGAATTTTCTAAATCTAAGCCATGAAAAGATGGTAAAAGTTGAATAATGCCTGACTTAAAATTAAAATGAGATGCATCAGGTGGAAAAACTATGCATGAGGGTGCACTTGTTCTTGTGGGATTCATATGTTCTCTAAGTGTTCTAACCCGAATATTCTCATTATGAAGCGATTGGTTATCTTCTTCGGCCATATTTTCTGAAAATGATGAGGATACCCTACAAAGTCTACCACTTAATGTACGTGACCACACTCTCATGCACATGTAGGAAGAGAATAAAAGGAAGAAGAAAGTAAAAGAAAAAGAAACAAAACAAAAAAAACAAAGTTAAATACACGAACAATGAAAAGAGAAAATAAAATAAATACTATAATTTGTACAAGAATTTACACGCCAAAGAATGGCCAAAAAACTTGACACGACCAAAAGATTGATGTCTTTTCCCAAGTGTAGGAGTGTCAAAGTAATAAATAACCCGGCAAGACCAGGGTCGAACCACAAAGAGGTTAATTGTATAAATTATAAACACAATAACACAATAACAATAACAATAATAATAATAATAATAATACTAGTAGTAGTAATAGTAATACTAATAATAATAGTAGTAGTAATAGTAGTAGTAATAGTAGTAATAATAATAAGAATACAAATAATACTATTAATAATGATAATAATAAAGATTAAGAAGAAGAAGAAGTTGATGAGAACTTGAGATGGAAGATTAACATAAGGATTAAACAATGATAACAACAAATGTCAAGGTTAGAGGATCCACTAATGGTATTTCAAACAAGTATAGTATAAACTCTTATTATTCAATTGGAAACCACACACAAAGGAGGTTCCAATCAGATTATAAATTGTTAACATGATTACATTAGTTATCTTATTTGAATAATGCTAATACTTGTAAATGTTGTCAAGCATTCATGATTATAACTTATGTTAACAACAAATCAAGTTCCTTTCATAGCTCAGGTGTCAGTTATACCATACATATGGGCTATGAAAGTGCCAAGTATTTGTTGTACCAAGTGTTATACAACATAAATCTAGATTAACCATTTAACAAGCAAAGTATTAAAAGTGAACAAGATAACAAATATAAAGCATATTAGTATCCAACATTAAGGTCCATGTTAAGTTTATATTATACTTATTCTTACACCATTAGTGTACCCTTTTCACCTTAACATAATTAACCTAGCTAGACATAATGAAAGAAAGAAACATAAATAAACAAGATAAGAACATAAATGAGAAAGAAGTTAACTAAGTAAAGAAAAGGAAATGAAAGGCATAAACAAGAGATTAATATAAACAAAACTTAAGTATTACAAAAGAGAGAGCAAGAGCATGATCTTGATCTGAACACCAAGATGCTTAAATACATGGCAAATGCCTCCTTTTATAGGTCAAAATTCGGAACTATTGATTTGTTGACTAATTGATGAATGGGTGGCCACATCTTGACTTGATGACAATTCTTATCTTCTTATCTGCCAAAAACTTCATTGATAACGTCATAATTTGAACAGACTTCAATCATGAAAGTTCTAGGAAATTGTCTCATCTTTCTAGGGTAAAAATTTGAGATCATTTGGACTTCCAGAACTCGAGATATGGGCTGAACACTGAACAGTGTCTGGGCTGCAGGACAGATTCGGACTTCTTCGTTGTTGCTACAATTTGGACTTGAAAACGGCCTTGTTAAATCTTGGGCTCCGCATGAAAGTTGTAGGCCTATGTCTTACCTTTCCATCCATATAAAGTAGACCTAAATCTAAGATCTACACTCTATAGCTCCAGATATGACCCGATTACTGAACAATGTTCTAGTTTGGACTGCACCAACGTCTCTTTTCTAAGTTTGGCCATCTCTTTGTCCTTTCAATTTCAGTACTTCAACTCATCAATCAATTCTTTCATTTATGTGATAGGCCTGTATTTAATATGAACACTTACCATAAATTAAAGGTATCTTATATTATTAGATATGTTATTATAAAACATGCTTTAGTTAAGGAGTTATTGATACTTCAAGTGCAAAATGATGATATAAAACCTTGATAAAATGCACTTTTAAATACTAATCAATTTTGTTTAATTGTTGATAAAGCTCGAGATGAATCTAGAAGAGAGCAAATGACCCTTTTTATTAGGTTTGTTGATAAAAGTGGATTTATACGAGAACGATTTTTGGATATAGTTCATCTTAAAGATACAAGTGCTTCAACTATTAAGAAAGAGATTTTCTTTGTTTTATCTCATCACAATCTTGATGTTTAAAATATTAGGGGTCAAGGGTATGATGACACTAGTAATATGCATGGAAAGTGAAATGGTTTGCAAGTTTTATTAATTAATGATTGCCCTTATGCATATTATGTACATTGCTTAGCTCAACAATTACAATTGGCTCTTATTGTTATAGCTAGAGAAATATCTAATGTTCACATTTTCTTTCAAAATTTGATTTTTATTGTTAATATTGTTAGTGCTTTTTGCAAGCGTAATGATGAATTACGGGTTTTTCAAACAGTTACAATTAAACGTTTAATTGATATTGGTGAGATTGAAACAGGTAAATGAGTTAATCAAGTAGGTGGTTTGCAACGATCTGGAGATAGAAGATGGAGTTTGCACTTGATATCAATTTGCAGTTTGATAAAAATGTATGGGGAAACTTGCTTGGTTCTTGAAAACATTGATTTAGATGGATCTACTTATTCTCAACGTGGTGATGCAGCCTTTTCATTTAAGTTGCTATTGTCATTTGATTTTGCATTCATTTTCCATATAATGAAGAATGTTAATGAGAATTACTGATGTATTTTGTCAAGTATTGCAACAAAAATCTCAAGACATTTTAAACGCTATGCATTTGATGACTACCACAAAGACTTTAATTTAGAAGTAAAGAGATGATAATTGGGAAACTCTTTTAGAAGAAGAAACATCATTTTGTAAGCATCAAGACATTGGAGTTCCTGATATGGATGCTTGTTTTTCTATTGTGGGACAATCTCGCTGTAAAAAAACAGTAATAGTTGAGCATTACTACCAAGTTGATATATTTACAGCTATTATTGATCAACAATTTCAAGAGCTAAATAATAGATTCAATGAGCACGCGATCGAATTTGACCTCTCATTAAGAGAAGCACTTGGACACAAAATTCAACTTTTTTGTTCATGGAATTTGACCTCTCTGTCACCATTTTCTAGCGACTCTCTTCTAAAAAATTCTAGAGACTGAAAAACAAAAAAAAATGATGTATTGAACTAAAATGCCAAATCCTTATTGTAGAGGAATTAAAAATAAAACACGTTCGAAACCAAAATTTCTAAAAAGGTTCCTTATAAGAAGAAAAAAAAAAAGTTGTTTGCTTCAATGTCTACCCCTCACCTTAATTTTTTTTAGTAGCAAAATATAATTTTATTTTACTAAATCAAGCATTAACTTAATATTAAGATATTTTTTTTTAATACCATAAGAACGCCACGATAAAGTAGTTGAAACAAATTATCATGTATAAATGTACAAATCCTAGTTAAGTTAATGCAATATGAAGGGATAAATATTTTTTAAAAAACTTAGTTAACTACAAGAATAGAAAATATTTAAAAAATAATAAAGAAGAAAAACCCTATTTTAATTCATAATATTTTGCATCTTATTGTACAGTGTTTGTGGGAGCTCAATTAGATTTTGTTTTATGATTATGATTATAATTATAATGATGTGCTCTGGTAAAAGACAAAATTTTGCTATAAAGGTGAATGTACGACCAAGCACTTAACACCAAGGCTTCAAAATCTTTTTGATGATCATTGTAGACATACTTGAATAAATACTTGGGGAACATATTTCAATGCTGATATGAGTTTGATACCTTATGAGCAGTCCTAAAAGGGCTTGTTTGTTTCTGCGTTTTAAAAGTACTTTTGATAAAATTTAAATTTTTTTTATTAACTTCAAATTAATATGTTTTTAGTGTTTTCAAATTATTTTGATGTGCTGATGTCAAAAATGATTTTTAAAAATAAAAAAACATCATTTGCATGTATTTTGGCACAAAAAGCTATTTGAAAAGCAACCACAACCATACTGCCAAACACACATTCTGATTCCATTTTTCGAAACATCAGAGCATCATTGCGGCCTTTACCAACCACAGGACCAGCATGACTAATTTGACTTCTTGTATTACGAGGTTGTCAAAAGAATAATGTAAGTTATATATAAAAATTTTATTTAATAATTGAAGTTTTGATTTTACTTCTTAAATTGTATTATGACGGGGTTAAAGAATAATATAAATTATATATTAAAATTTTATTTAATAGTTTAAATTTTTAAATTAAAATGGTTCTTTAATATTATATTAGAGTTTTAATGATCAAGTGACTACGAGTTTGAATTTTACTATCCTTATTGATTTGATAAAAATCAAACATAAGATAGTGTGGACCTATACAAGTTTTAAATTTAAAGGGTTCACTTGAGAAGGTGTATTAGAGAATAATATAAATTATATTTTGAGACTTTATCTAATAATTTAAATTTTTAAATTGAATTGGTTCTTTGAAAATAGATATCACAAGCCTTTTTTTTTAATCAGTTTTATTAAAACTAGCTTGATATAACAAGTTAATCCAATGATCGGTTAATTCAAGATCTAAATTGGTTGAAATTGATTTAATTAATCCGATGATAGTTAATACAAGATTTAGAGTGGTTGAATTTGATACGTAGATTTTTTTAGTCTTCTTATAGATTATGTATCCATATAATTATTTTTTTTAATCAGAAAACGTAAGGTTTTTTCTTAAGACTTCTATTATTAACGTCAGTTTAGTTTTAGAGCAAAAACAACACCGAATAAACCTTCAAATCATTGCTTTTGCAAGGAATTTGATCCTTGACCCTAGCCCTGCCACGAATGGTTCGAGCTGCTCAAACTATTAGATTATTCGCCTCTTGTAAGTATAATTAGGGTATTGAGAATTGGAAAATTCGCAAATGCTATTTAACAATATAGGAAGAACCTGACTGAAACTCTCAGGTGCGTATTGAAATTCAAGAAATCGTGGGCAGTAATCGTGATTTCGAGACACTTCAAAGACATTCATGCAATCTACCCGTGGGATAGTGAGGTATTTATTATTAATCATATTCAATCTACCAAAAACCCAAAGTGTTAAGGGTTCGGAGTTTACTAATTGTTCTGACAAAATATTGTCCTCGCTGTTGCTTTCGCATTGGATTCGCCACTCTGCTAGGTATCTTATACTGCTTGAATGCCCAGTGATGGTACTTTACTACTCCTGTTCATACGTTAACCAGCTTGAGCAGCAAGCAATCATGTTATGAATTATGCTATATAATGCTTTGCTTTTTACATCCAAAAAAGAGGATAATCTTTAATTTTGACTTCGTTTACCGGTATCATTTCATCGTTTCTCAGCAAATTCCCGAGGTGGTATAATTGTGGATTTACAGTGAAGATATTCTTTGCTTGCGATTTTGCTTGTTGGAATTTTCTTGGAAGGTGCTTGGGAGATAAGTCAACGGAATTTTAGTTCTAACAGGTCTTTATTTATTTACTTTTTCTTTCCTTTTTATAGGGACCGGTGGCAGATAAAGATAAAGCTATTTCATTGAGCTGGACTTAGTTCTCAATTACAAGCAAGATTATTTGTCATTAGCAAACATGGAGGCTCAGATGAAGGATTGTTCTGAAAATCCCATCATTATTTCTGACATGGGTACAGAGGGTCTACTTAGCCATTATCAGTTTGAAGACGGGTCATCTCAGTTTATTTTTCTGGACATTGATAAAGAAACAGGAGGCATCAGTATCAACAATCCCTTGAGTTTCACCGCCGGCAGTTATGTACAAATCATCTCTTCATCTGAGGGATTGCTTTTATTGTCTAGTACTGGGGAGAATCAGCTCAACTATCTTGTGTTCAATCCCTTGACTAAGCAGTCTGTGACTCTTCCACAGCATGGTATCGCCAGGCTGATTATCAGGTCAGGTCTCGCTTTTGATGGGAAACATTATCAAGTAGTGCTTGTACATGTTTCTAGAGATGAAGAGAATGGATTGGGCCCACTTCCTGGTGATATTGAATTGGAAGTCTTCTCTTCTGAAACTGGGGCTTGGAGAAATCATCGACCTTTCAGTTTGTCTCTGAATGTTGAGTTACCTGATAATGAGTTTCCTGAGCTGAACACAACCCCACTTTTTTCCAATGGAGCAATCCACTGGGAGATAAGCGGGCAGTTGCTTGTTTATCATGTTGAAGATGATTACTGTGAAGTAATTGAACTGCCAAATGTTTTTGAGGATTGGTCTTGGCAATCGACAATGACTTACAGGCGATGTCTGTGGGAATCTGAGGGGAGAGTACACTACACTTACACTGATTTTGATGGGGTTCATTCTTGGAATCTTCTCAAGGAAGATGAGCATAATGTTTACTCGCACCAGAACGTCTATGACCGTGAAAAATTCAGGTGGGCATTGGCATATACTATCAACCATGAAGACTTGGCAGAACAGGATCCTGATATTCTCAGTCTTGGTGATCAGTGGGAGCCTCGCAACATATCTCCTATTGCTTATGTTCAAGATTCCGAGACCATGTACTTGCAGCTTCCAGGAATTGTTGTTGCATACAACACCAAGAATCGAGTTTTGCTGAAAGTATGCAGGTACACATTTCCAGGCGTAGATTTTAATTGCTGTTCTTTCTTCCCCTCCATCCACAGAAGTGAGTGCCATAAGCAAAATGCAAGTAAATCACGAGTAGGAGAAGTGGTTGATTTACCTGTAGGAGAAGTGGTTGATTCATTTTCATTTTAAGTGGAGCTTTATTGTACTAGCATTCTACTTCTCGTATACTTTGTATCGCAAATTCAATTTTATTTCCAGCTAATTGCATCTGGTCTTGGCACTATTTGTCTCCTAATTATGCGTTTATGGGCTCTTTTACACGAGATTTGTGAATCTCATATAAGTCAGGAGCATTATTTATCATTTAGTTTAAGAAATTGCGAATAGATTCCAAACAGGCCTACCGGCTTTGTTATCTACATTAGAAAATCACATATTCATTTTCCAGATAGAGGTTTTATAGATGATTGCTACAATTGAAGTGTCAAGACGGCCCTTATGGTGAACTGTGGTATAAAAGTCAATGAGTTTTGCTGGCTTGAAGTAAAATACGTTCCTTATTTATAAGATAAGTACATCCACAAATAAATTACTTCCGAGGATATAGCCTAACCTTGAGAAGATTCAAGCGATTTTAGATATGATTCCTCCCCAAAAGATCAAAGAAGTTCAGCGTCTCATGGGAAGGCTAGCTACCCTTAACAAATTTATATCCAGGATGGGAAAACACAACCTGCCTTTCTTGAAAATCTTTAAAAACATCACTAATTTTGAATGTACATTAGAATGCCAAGATGCCAGGAATCTTTTGAAAGAACTCAAGATACACCTCTCCTCCTTTAATATTTTATTACAACTAAGAGAGCATGAAAGCTAGTTCCTTTGTCTTAGGATCTCCAATCAGGCAGTCAATTCAGTGTTAGTTAGAGAAAAAAAAGCATACAATGTCCTGTTTACTATTCTAGTCGAGCCCATATTGACGTTAAGACCAGATATTTGAAAGCAAAAAAGGTGGTTTTAGCTTTGGTAAACCCAACTTACAAGCCCTTCAAATCATAATACTGAAGGATATGGCGTAGGAGTAGTACTCGTAAGTCCTCATGAGCAAGTTTTAGAGTATGACATTCATTTTAAGTTCTCAACCATCAACAATGTGTCAGAATATAAAGCTCTCCTAACAAGATTGGATCTGGTAGAAGCTTTAGAAGCCTTTCCCCTACTTATTCACAATGATCCTTAGTTAATAGTAGGGCAATGCCAATAGGTTTACAAAAACAGAGACCCTACCTTTATAAAGTATCTCTAAAAAATCCAAACACAGATCTTGGAGAAAGATGGGGGCAAGGAAATTTAGATCAACCAAATTCCAAGAGAAAATAAGACAAAGGCCGATCTCTTATCTAAGTTGGCAAGCTCCAATTCAATCACTACAAGATTTAACAGTTTTATCGACGGAATTTTTCCGTCGGCGTAAGACACATATTCCGTCGGTAATTAATTTACCGACGGAATCACCAACGGAAATGCTCCATTGGTGAATCGTTCATCGGTAATTTTTTGTTTGTCGGTAAATCCGTCGGAAATAAAAAAAATTATCTGCTTCATTTCGTCAGTATATCCCTCGGTAATAATTTTTTTATTACCAATGGATTTACCGATGGAAATTCCATCGGCAATTCCGTCGGTAATTATTTAAAAACATTTTAAAAAAATCATTTTATAAAATTATAAAATAATTAAATTAACATAAATCAACACTGTATAATATATACTCAAAATGCTTGAAAAAAAATAAGAAAATCAACTCAAACAAATTTGCAACAAATAAATAAAACAAAAAAATAAATTCAACTAAAAAAATTCATATGAAAAAAATAAAGTTGCAATTGATAAAAATTTAAAAATCCTATAAATAAATTAACTAAGAATTGATCTCATGTGAAAAAACAAATCTCACAACAACATTTATACAATTATTAAGAACAAAAAAATTAAAAATAAAATAAAAAACAAATATAGTGAAAAAAATCATGAAAAAAGAAGAAAAATCTTACCTTAATGTAGTTGCAAGTGAAGATAAGGAGAGAGAGAAAAATTCATAAAGCATATTAATTAAAAAAAAACTAAGAAGATAAAAGAAGAAGAAGAAGAAGACATACCCGAGCATGGAGGAAAAGAGAAGGAGATGAGGAGAGAAAACAAGAGAAAGAAATAAATATTGATGTTTTTTACATATAGTGAAGAAGAAGAAGTAGTAGAAGAAGAAGAAATAAGTCTGTCTCTTGTGAAATAAAAGGACTCAGGCTTTTTATTGGAGCGCGTTAGCGACGGATTTACCGACGGATAATTGAATATTAATATTTTTTAATTATTCCGTCGGTAATATTTAATTTAAATTTTCAATTTCGTAAAAAGTTTTCAGAAACCGCCAACAATTACCGATGATTTTTCAGTCCGTCGGTGATTCCGTCTGTAATATTTAAATGAAAATTTTAAATCAATTGAATTTTTTCAGAAAACCACCAAATAACACCGATGACTTTTTATTCCGTCGGTGATTTTGTCCGCAAAGAACAGCAATTAACAGTGCAATTGGAAAGTAAATAGTTCTGGAGCTCTCTAGAAAATACCGACGGATTTTGTCTGTCGGTAATTCCCTTTGTAATTGACATGATGAACAGTGTAAACAAGTTTACCGACAGATTTACCAACGGAATTTACCGATGGAATAAATTTCGTTGGTAAATACTGACACGTCATCATTTTTTTTTGCTTTGTTTTAATTTTTTTTCCCACCGTAATTCCCTCGGTATATACCGAGGGAATATTTCCATCGGTAAAATCCCTTGGAAATTTACCGACAGAAATATTCCCTCGATATTTTCGTTTGTATTTATCGGTTTTCTGATAGTGAGTTGACCACCTTTTGAAAGTTTGGATTGAAATCCTGGAGAAACCTAGCATAGAGGAAGGGCCGATGATTGCCTCGGTTGACACAAAGAATGACTGGAGAACTCCTATTAAGGATTATCTGCATATAGAAGAGCTGCCCCCAGATAGAAACAAAGTCATCTTTCTAATTGAGTAAGCAGCCAGACACTACATAATTGATGGGACCTTATACAAGCAGTCTTCCCAAGCTTCTTTGTTGAAATCTTTGTCTCTTAGTAGAAAATGCTTATGTTTTATGGGAAATTCATGAAGGAGTATGTAGCTTACACATCGACTCTAGAGCTCTTGCAACCCCAGTCACTAGAGCAAGGTTATATTGGCCAATAATCCTTACCAACTTGGTAAAATAGTGTGACCAATATTAGAAATTCATATCGGTCTCGAGGCAACCTTCTGTTGAGTTGACCACTATATCTTCTTCATGGCCATTCACCTAGTGGGGGATGGACATACTAGGCCCTTTCCCAAAAGCCATGGGAAACAATCAGTTCATCTTGGTGGATATTGACTATTTCATAAAATAGGTAAAAATAAAAGCTTTAACAGATATAACCACCAATAAAATCATTTCCTTTCTGTGGATAAACATCATTTGCAGATTTAGGATTCTGAAGGTCTTAATCACCGATAATGGAACACAGTTCAACAACCATAAAATAAAGGAACAATATCAAAGACATCATATCAACCCTCGATTCTCCTCAGTATCTCACCCCTAGACAAACAACCAAGCCAAACTCCTCAATGGAGTTTTGCTCAAAGGACTTAAGAAGAAGATAGTAAAGGCCAAATCAGAATAGGTAGAGCTATTTAATGAGATTTCATGGGCCTAAAGAACCATCCAGAAGACATCTATAGTGAAAATCCTTTTCTTCTCACTTATGGAACTAAGGCCATGATCCCAGCTAAAATCAAATGCTCAAGTTATCGGGTAGCCTATTAGACAACTGAGGGCAACCATCTAGGCCTAAGAAACAATTTAGATATCCTAGAAGAAACTTATCTGACTGTAGCGATTAGGAATGAGGCTTACCAACGCAGAACTGCCCGTTATCACAACACTAGGGTTTATAAGAAAATCTTTAAGCTTGGAGACTTAGTGTTAAAAAAGTTGGAAGCAACTGACAATACAAAAAGTAAAGGTAAAATGACCATAAAGTAGGATGGTCCATTCAAAATCGCAAGGATAGTAAAGGCTAACACCTATCACCTCTAGGATACAAAGGGAAAACATCTTCCTATGCATGTAACTCAGATCATTTGAAATTATATCATAGTCAATAAAACATAAATTATTCATTGATTTAAAATGATTTTTGTCTTTCCTAGAGAATCCTTAAAAGCCAAACCAACTTAGAAGGAGGAATAAAAGTATCCAATTACCCCATAACCTTCCAAGGATGGGATGAACTTGGTTTTTCTAATGAAATTACATATTTCCCTTTGAAGGGATCAATTGTCTCCCTAGTGCGATTGCACAACTTACCTTAGAAGGGATAAACGTGATCTTTTTAGTGCTTTTGGAAAACCTCCAAGGATAGGAAGGATAAAGCCATCAACAAAAGGGATTGATGTCATCTTTATAGGGCAATCACCCCACAATCTTTCAAGGATAAGATGAACTCGGTCTTCCTAGTAAAATTGCATATTTTCCTTGGAAGGGATCAATTATATCCCTAGTATGATTGCACAACTTATCTTGAAAGGGATAAAGGTGTTCTTTATAGTGCTTTTGTGCAACCTCCAAGGATGAAAAGGACAATACCATCAACAAAGGGGATTAATGTCATCTCCCTAGGGCAACCACCTCATAACCTTTTAATGATGAGATAGACTTAGTCTCCTTAGTGCAATTGTATATTTTCCTTATAAGGGATCAATTGTCTCCCTAATGTGATTGCATGACTTACCTTTGAAGAGATAAACATGATTTTGCTAGTGTTTTTGCACAATATCTAGGGATGGGAAGGACAACGTCATCAACATATAGATTGATGTCATCTCCACAGGGCAAGCCTTCCATCACCTTTCAAGGACAAGATGGACTTGGCCTCCCTAGTGTAATTGCATATTTTCCTTTGAAGGGATCAATTATCTCTCTAGTATGGGCCATAGGGCGCGCGCGAGGCATCAAGCTATAACGGGTTTGCCTCTTGTGAGATGTGTGTTGAAAATAGGGTTTGGGAATAATCATAAAATTATGATTATGATTTCAAGAGTCGCCACCTATTGTTATGGTCACTAGGAAACCTAATGGTTTGCGACAGTCTAGGTAAAAGATTGGTTGTGCAAGAAAAAGACGCATCATCTCTAGTGCACCCTACCTAAGGTAAGCTGCATTATTGTTTGATTGTTTTTTATAGGTTGTGTTTCTATCCATTAGTCTTGTCTAAGGTTCAAGGTAGATCTTTCTTTTTGAGAAAATCTTTACCTTATTGGGTTAAAGCCTAACTATTCTAAGGCCCAAATTTTAGCATCGCATTTATTTCTTTGTATCTTTAATACCTGAGGGTATACTCTAGTGTGTAGTTTTACACCCCCGCCCTCGAAGTATTAAAGTCTATAGCTTTAAATGTAAAGTGAACAAAATTATTGGTAAAAGATTTTTGAAATTTTGGTCAAACCTTAACGGATAATAATAAACTAGTTACGATATTCATTTTTATATTTTAAAACATGAGAAAGATGCATTTTTGTTTTATAAAAGAGTGCTTAGAAAACTTTTAGGATTTGACCGTATGCACGAAAATGAAATATTTTTGGTTTTTTTTTAAGAGGAAATTAATTAAAAAAAATTGAGATTTTTTTTAATTTTTTAAAAACATTTTAATAAAAGTTTCGGAGAAAACTAGGTATTTTAATACCGAATCTATATCTTACAATGTAAATATACAACCCGATATTATGCAAAATTATTGGAAAAACATGTGAGAAAATCACAATATTTTGAAATGACCCTTGAAATTTTTTGAATTTTTTTGTTTTATTTTATTATTATAAAAAATAAATTGGGCCAGGTCTAAACGGGTCCAGCCCGACTCAGTCGGGATAGGCCAGCTAGCAACCCAACAAACTGTTTTTTTAGGTTTGAACTGAACTCGGCCCAGCCATCTAGGCTAGGCTGGAACGGGTCCAGCCCATGACCCACATGGTTACTGGCCCAGCTCATCAACCATGTTAATTAATTTTCTTTTATTTTGCATACAGAATTATGGTTTTGCATGCAAATTACCATAGTTTTTTTAGCAAAATAGGGAGGAGAAGAAGGTTACTTTGTGTGGGGGATGGCTAACTGGCAATGCTGGGAAGGATGATGTGTTGTTGGTGGTGGCGCTGACAGTGGAGGCGCGGTGAAAAAAAAAGGAAGAAGAGGGTTGATAGAGAAGAAAAAAATCTAGGAAGAAAAACTGATTTTTTACCTACTTTGGGCTATGATTTCTTAATACTTAAAACATGGAATCCACCCCTATTTATAAGTGGTGGAAGAGGAACACTTTGTCTTTTTTGGAGACAAATATTAGCTATTGATTCAAACATGAAGAATCTCAACTGTTGGTTCAAAGGTGTTATCATGGTCTGTCAAAATAGGTTGCTAAAGCTGGTCATGTTGGCCACTTTAGGGTGGCACCACAGCGGTTATAGGGACAGTTGGCCGGCAAGACCTACTATAGGATGTAGTACAATGTCAAGCCATCATGGTGGTGTATGATTTGCCCGATTTAGTGTGGGGGGGAGAATAATTAAATACCCATGGGAAATAGCCACCTGGACAACTTTTTAGGTGAAAAAAGAAAAAGATGATGAACGGTAACCAGATGACATGATGGCTTAGTGTCATTGTGAATCTCATGATAAATATGACCACTTTAGTTATTTTGCACAACCTCCAAGGATGGTAAGGAAAATGCCATCAACAAAGGGGATTGATGCCATTTTCCTAGGGCAATCATCCATAACCTTCCAAGGACATGTTGAACTCAGTCTCGCTAGTGTAATTGCATATTTTTATTGGAATGGATATACATGATGTTCGTAATGCTTTGCACAACCTCCAAGGATAGGAAGGACAAAGCCATCAACAAATGGATTGATGTCATCTCCCTAGAGAAATCCCCTTACAACCTTCAAATGAAGGAATGGACTGTCTTCCTGGTGTAATTGCACATTTGCTTAGGAAGGATTTAAGAGATTAGAAATATATTTCTTATTTTAAATTCTAAAAATATATGGAATGCGCACACACACATTTTTAAATGAAATATTATAATTTAACCTTTGATTTGATCAAAATAGCTATTATTTATATGATGTCATAAAAAGAAGATTTTGTAGATACCTCATTTTTTACATCTCTATTTGAGTCCAAGTGCAATTTATTTGCTACTAATGCCATAACCATTAGTTATGGCAAAACAATTTTTTTCTTTTTGAGTTTTTAGGAAAACAAAGTTGGTTTTATAAAGGTTTTGGGCATGTCAACCCAATTGGCCTTTAAAGTAGGTCGAATCCTTAATGAGTTTTATGAATAAGTTATAAAATCCAATGCAAATATATGTGTGAATGTGAACATCATCTGTTTATGTAGAAGCAACCTCATGTATAAATAACACAAATGAATTAATAAAAAAGCCAACATAAGCAAGATACAAACTTTGAAGGAATCGCTATTGATGTGCAAAAACTAATAAGACTTGAAAACACATTAAATACATTCACAATGCACAGTCATCCACAAAATTCATCGTGTTGATAAATCAAACATACAAGATATTCAAGTGTTCATACACATACGCAACTAATCACAAAGTTTGTCTAACGTCAACAACTTCATCATAAATACAAATCTGAATCAACCACAATAATATGTTTAGGATTTGAAATAGACCTTCCAAAGTCGTTGGCATGGTAGGAATCAACTGAAAGCTGCTGGAACTAATGGAAAAAAGTTGGAAACTTTTTAAAACAATGATTGTGCCCACTAATGTCGGTGTATAGAGGTCACACACCATCGCTGCTGCTAGAACTAATGGAAAAAAGTTGGAAACTTTTTAGATTGGAAGCGCCTTTCTCTCTCTTTAATTCTCTGTTGTTGATGTAGCAAACATACACCTGTAAAGGAATATCTACTTTATGAAGGTTTTTTGCTTCCTCTCGACTTTCTTGATTTTCTCTTTACAATAATTATTTCTCCCTCTTTTTTAGATGGCTACTATGTCATCTATACATGAAAGAGGAATATGCTATGACTTTGTTACGGACCATGGTTGGTCGTGGTTATTGACATCGTACTTGTTGAAGGAAAGGGTTATCGATTTCAATAATGATAAAGGAGAGAAATATGAAAATATTGTTGTTCTTAATAGCTAACATGGGTTGTTGTCGTAATGAGAGTTGCCATGGGTATCCTTTATCGTGACTGGTTTAGTTGTGCTTCCATTGGTGGTAAAAAAACAAAAGAGGAAGGGTTGTTGGGTTTGGATTGGTGGCTACTATCTTGGTGGCGGGAGGCGACTTGGATGTTTAGTGGAGAGACAGAAAAGGCTGATTGTTGTTAGTCGCTGGCTGGGAAAGAAACCACAAAGGAGGCCACGAGCTTCTCTCTTTATTTCTTTGTTTTTGTTTTTATTTTTATAAGTTCTGGAGTGAGGGAGAGATCAGAGTGAGGGAGGGTGACTATTTGGTAACTTGTTTTTTTTTCTCTATAGTAGTTAGGGTTTTTCCTCATAATGGCCTCTTGGTGGTTAGGATTTTTAGAGGGGAAGAAAATGAAGGCTAGGGTTTTCTTTCATCAAATGGTGCCCCATATTCTTGCAAAATTCCTCTAGTATTTATAGGCTAAAATTTTTATATTTTTTTCAATCACTTGGTCCCCAAGTTACTTTATTTTATTTTGGTCCCTCACTTGTCTTGTCTTTCATTTTAGTTCATTTGTCTACTTTGCTTCCTATTTTGATTTTAAAAAAAAATTCTTGTTTTGATTATTGTTTAAAAAGAAAACAATGATAACATCAATTTGATTAGTAAATTAATCAAGAATTATAAAACAAACGCGTTAATAGCTGAAATGAGCTGAAAAAATATATTTGAATTTTTTATGTTTTAAGGAAAACATTCTCAAAATAGGCGCATGAATAGCTGAAAACACATTTCTTTGGAATGTTTGCTTCTTTTTTTCCTTTAGATTTTTAGAAAATATTTTGAAAAAAAGGTCAAAATTGGTTTATAACACCCTAAAGATCAAAGAATCTATCTCTCTTTCAGAGCATGACATACCTCGGTGTCATGATTATGATCATGGTGAAAGTGATAAAACTTGTTAGATTTTCTTGTGTTCGTGCCACTTTTAATATGATATGGATATTCCATCAAATTATTTCTTTGAATGGCAAACAACTCCTCGACACGTATAGTGTTAAGAGGTATGGCCAAGGGCTTATAAATTGTTAGGTGATCATGGATGGATCCATTGGTGCTCTTATTGAATGCCCTGGTAGGAGATTAATGGTGTTAAGGAGATTATGCCCTTTGAAAATGAGTGTCTATATCTGGTCATATTTGCTTATTATATTCGAATATAATTCTCCATTACCTTTTTTAAGACAATTTTGTCAGGGAAAGTATACAAGTGTTCCAATAAATAATCATTTTAGAATCTACTAATTAGCGTTTCAATGGTAATGGGTTTGCATAGATTTTTCACTCTAGCATCTCCTCATTAAATCTCTAGAGATATGCTCTGATGCTTTCATCTTCTTGTTGGATTATGACAAAGAACGTAAACAATCTTTTTTTAGCTTGTATGTTAGTCCTAAAATAAGAGATAAGCTTAACATAAAGATCGTGAAGACCAAAGATAGAGCTAGTCATGATATCACACCCTAGTAGATCCACATGGTGTTGTTGGGAGAATTTTTCATATAGTGTTCATGAAAAAAAAAAATATACCCTTATCTTATCAAATGTGGTAAGCCTAAAGAATAGTAATAAATAGAAGATTACCTAATAATTGAGAATTAAAAATAACTAATCATAAAGGATTTATTGACTATTTAGAACGCTTACCTAAGAATAGTTTCCTAATTGATTTAGGATTCTTTTTTTTTTTCTATTCTATTTAGAATGCTTTTATTATTTTCAAGCTTTAATTAGGATGTTTTTACATATTATAAATAAGGTTATTTAGCTTATATTTAGGTTTAGATTTTATACAGACTTAGATTTCAAAATAATCTATAACATGTGTGAGAGTGAATTCTCTTAATTTGGTACTTCATTGAACTACTCTGATATATAAAATAGCTAATCAAGCTTAATTGTGTCTTCTATACTTCTCATTCAAGTCTTCATAGGTATTGAGTTGGGGTTTAGTTTCTATGGTTTTAGTGCCTCGAAACAGGTTATTGTTCTATCAAACTTAATCACAAGCCCGAAATTAACTTCCTTAAGAAGGGTTGATTTGACTGTGGGTTTTTAGCTTCTAGATCTTTATATCCATGAGGTTCACATTAGTTTGTATCAGAGCAAGACTCTAAAATCAAGTTATATACCTTTATCTTTTAGTTTTCATGTTATTTCATCGTTGGCGTCATCTAAAACCTAGATGCGGTAAAACTTGAAAAAATGAAGATTATTTGAGATCTAGTTATTCAAAATTAAAAACAAAGAAGACGAAGAAGAAAGATAAAAGAAATTGCATGAGGGAAAAAATAGGGTTTAAACTGCAAATTAAGGTTTTTCATCAAATCTTGGATTCAACAACTTAAATCTAAAAATTCTTGATTCTCGAGATATGTTAATGTCATATCTTGATTATGCTTTGATGCTTTCATCTTCTTCTTGGGTTCTGATGAAGAACGCAATCCAGCTTTTTTAGGTTGTATGTTAGTCCCCATATTAGAGATAAGTTTAACGTAAAGATCAAGAAGGCCATGGATGGAGCTAGGCTACAGGTTATGATACCACACTCTAGTACATCCACATAGTGTCATTTTTTTTGCATTACAAGCTCTATGATGTTTCTTGTGTTTTGTTAAAACCGTCATAGTTGTCCAAGTTGACATTCACAAAGACATAATCTTTTAGAGGGATGAGTATGTAACACCTAATGACAAAGTATAGAGTCTTGTAGTTGGTGGAAATGGTTTTTATTCTTAAGAGTTTGTCTAATTACTGATTATGTTGAGTGAATGGAAGAGTGAGAAATTGTTCTTGTATAGCTAGAACAACATTGTCGAGCACTCGTATCTAATGGGAGTGTTATGAAAGATCTGAAAAGGTAGATTTTCTAGTTACTCTCTTATACCCTATAGATTTTATGTCATCAGCCATGAAAAGAGTTTTGGAGAAAGGTGTAAAACGAGAATAAACTAGCTTTTTATTTATTTTCCCACAAATAAAGTCGTAAAAACACAAGGATTGGATTAGGCTTTCCCTAGCTACATCTTAGACTTATATGTATGGGCTTGGGTGTGGTTTTTTTTAGGGGTGGAGGGGCGGGTGCTTTGTTGTTCCTATAAAAACAAGTTTCCTGTCGAACAAGGAACCCTCTAATGATAAAGTTAGTAAATGTTGAAGGAAAAAATAATGTACGGGACAAAGGAGTTTGAAGTAATGAGTTTGAATGACTTCAATTTTATTCTTTTAGAATTTTCCTGGCCTGGCTTGGATGTGAATTGCCTAGGATTATTTAGAAGTTGCTTAAATTGGCCTTCATTTCTTACGTCGTGACCAAGGTATTTATAGGCTCCAGTCATGTCAGCTTACCTCACGGCGTGTACAGTTGCAAGACCTCCGTGTGAATGGGAGTTGAACCATAGATGGAGAGGTTAACGTTGTCATTGGTTGTTGTGCTTGCGATAGAGAAGTGTGGGCAAAGAATAACCATTACCTCATCTACATAGAAAATGTGTATATCTTTGTGCAAAGAATTTATGTGCGCAACTCTTAAAACCTAAAAAACACTTTGAGGAGTGTGCCTTGTAGGTATTGGACAATTTGAGGTGTAGATATAAGGTTGGAGTGGGAACCCATTTGCGCTTAGGCCTCGCCCACATGAGGGGAATTTTTTTTATTTGATTTTTTGTACCATCAATATACATATATATATATATACATATACATATATATAACTATAACAAACATATAATAAATGAAATGATACAGGACAGAACATGATAATCAAACTGCATACAATAGATCTCATAAATAAAGTAAGCACTAAAGCTTAGAACAAAATGCGTAGTATAGTTACTTGTTGATGAATTTTGGATGGATAAATAGGAAATAAAGTGTATTAATATCGAGGATTATAGCTTTTATCTAAAGGCTAAATTGTCTCTTACATGGTGCAAAGGGATTGTATGCTAGTTACATTTTAAGATTCCAACAATAGCTTCTTGAAATGTTGCACTACCAATTAAGGCTTATAAAATTAAAAAATAGACTCAAATTTTCTTTACGACACAGGAGCCAAAAGATTAGAACAAAACACAGAATATCTAGAAAAAAAAAACTACTAAAAAAAGCAGTAGTAGGAAAGGAGAAGATGGTAGAAGAGCTAGTTATTCTGTTGTGTTGAACAAACCTTGTCAACCCCTATGTATACAATAGTATTAGGATTAAAACCGATACATGAATTAATTCCAGTTATTTTAACCCTTAATTACCCACCATAAAACACATAAAACCTAGGATTTTTCTTTAAAGCTAGATGTTTTTTCCTTTATAAAAAATAGCTCGAGTGGTAAAAGGAAATCGATGATAAAATCATTCATTGGTTAGCAAAATATAATTTTTTTTATGGGCAAAAAAATTATGTTAAAATTAACACGACCTCGAGCTCAAGTTTAGCCAAGCACAATTATAGTTTAATCCCAAAACCAATAATATAGCTTAGGGCCTCTCATCTATAAAAGTTTTGTTATCTTACGAGTCCTATTTTAATTTCTCAAGCCACCTCTATAAAAGTTATAAGAGAATCTTGTAATTTCTCAAACCAATATCTATTTATATTATATAGATATATTTGTAGATCATTTATATTATTTTAATAGATTATGTTATACACATATCTCAATATTGACAGAAAACACACACATATAAATGGTGAAATGGTAAATATTATATTATAGATATATAGAAACACATACACACACACATATCCGAAATCTGATGGATAGTTTATAGATATATAAATTTCCTACTTGGTGGATAACAAGTAGGACATGGATGTTAAAAAATCCAACTTGTAGATACCCATTGTTATCCTTAAGTATTTTTTCAAAGGGTTTTAATATCACAATATATGTAAATTTATTGTTCATAAAAAAAACATATACAATCATATCATACGTGGAAAGCCTAAAGAATAGTAATAAATAGATGTTTACGTAAAAATCACAAATTAAAACTGACTAACCATAAAGGATTTATTAACTTTAGAGTGACTATAAATAGAAATTTATGTGGTAGATATTTAAATTGGTATGTTAACGGACACAAACATGATAATAAAATATATGCAAATACATTTTCAATATTGTTTCTAATATTTTTCAATATGGTTGTCATGTTTATTTATAGAAAAAAAAAAGATTGCAAATCAATTATAGAAATAAATAAACGAGGATCTTGATTGCCCACATGATTGTTTCTCCTTAATCCATATTCATAGTGGCTCCTCCTTACACGAGGAGTTTTAGAGGAAGATATTTATTTTCTTAGTTATTTTTATTTTTATATATTTTAGAAAAATATTTTTCTTTATGGTGTTTCTGTTCTTTCTATTTAGTTTATGAAATTTGTCTTTCTTAGTTATTTTTTCCTAATTTAAATAAGACTAAAAATAAATAAGAAAAAAAACTTCTAAGATACATAGAAAGAATAAAAACACTAAAAAATATATTTTTCTAAACTAAATAGAAAGAATAAAGATATCGTAAAGAAAAATATTTTTTTAAAATAAATAACTAAATAAAAAAATTATTTCCAAAAAAATCTTATTCAATTCATAGATTTAAGAAGTCTATGTAAAAGCAATAGAATCCATGATGAGAGGTCAGCCCACCATCTAGTTAGTAAAATGATAATCACTTCTTCATGTAGGATGATTTTTTTTAAAAAAAAAAAGAAATTAGTTTTCTTAGTTGTTTTTATTCCTATTTAGTTCAGGAAAATATTTTTTATTTTATTTTTAATTAAATTCCTCATATTTATTTTTGAAATTTTACTTTTTCTTAGTTACTTCTTCCTATCTCAGAAAATAATAAAGAAAAATTAAATTTCTAAACTACACAGAAAGAATGAATAGACTATAAAATAATATTTTTTCTAAAACTAAAAAGGGCTAAAAATAACTAAGAAAAAATAAAATTTCTAAACTATATAGAAAAAAATAAAAAAAAATCATAGAGGAAACTATTTTACACAACTAAATAGAAATAAAAATAACTAAATAAAAAATATATTTCTTTAAAAATCTTCCATTATCACTATTGTATTTGGCATCAATACATTAAAATCTATTATAATCATTCATATTATACCATATGATATTTTTAATTTCATTAAATGAATTTTTTGCTTTATGCTAGCTTTTAAAATTAATTAAAAACATATATTTTTCTTATGTGACCATAGTAATTGTATTTTTAGGTTTTATTAAGAAAGCAATCTTGCATCTAATCTAAGATAATGAGATATAGGGACAATAAATGGAATTTACTAAGAGTTTCCAATTAAGAAAAGAATATATTCATTGTTTTGCAATTTGCATTCATGTATATACATTTATGGGCTTCACTCTTGCCTATATATAACTCCCCTACTAATATAATGTCCATCAACAATTCATTAAACTCACAAAATATAGCAAAAAACTATTGAATGGCTAGAATTTCATTCACTCGTTTTTTTACTCTTATTCTCGTTCTCTCAGGTTATCCTTAAACCAGTTTACTTTAATTTTCCTCTAAAGTATTCATATCGCTTTCTTTTAATTTGCATTATAATAAATTTGTATTGGGAAACATTTTGTTTTTTTAAATGAAAGAAAAAACGAAGAAGCAGTGCTCATTATAAAGAGTTTTTTTTTGTTTTTTTTTAATAGTTCATACACTAAGTGTTCATGTGTGTTGGGAAATAACATGAATAAATAAACTGTCGAATATTGAAGCACAAAGTATTTGTCAACAAGCTGCCATACACTTATAGTTTTTTTTTTTTTCCAGCTGCATTGCTGACACCTCAAGTGAATGGACAAAAGAGATGCATGGATATTTTGTATAAAAGTGGATGTACTCTCAAGGATTGCGGCGCGAAATGCTATGAGAAACACAGTTCAATTCATGGAGGGCAATGCATTGCCAATCCCACCCGGACTGATTACTCTTGTGTTTGTGTTTATAATTGTGATGGTTAGTGTAAGAAAATCTTGTTGCGTCCTACAATGATCAAACTTAAATAAATTAAGAAATATTTTTTCAATAATAGTCAAAAAATAATTTGAGAATCAAGTACCTTCTTTTCTACATTGTGTTATATTATTAACATGTTGCTTTTCTTTTATTACTATTAACTTAAAATTTTAAAATTAATGCAGAATTATATCAACCATGAATCATTTATAAAATTTGAACTTCTATTAAATTCCACATTAGTCTTAATGTTTTTATGCAACTTTACAACGACTTTGCATTAATTTTAACTATTATCATACAATTATTATTATAAATTAAACTTAAATCACAACTTAAAGCTAGAAACTTAAATTAATTTTATAAGGTTTGCAATATAATATTGTAATAATAGATTCATGTATTTTAAAAAAAAGATTTTTATTTATTTATAAAGAAACGTTTAGTTAATCTTTACAGTTCTCTTTATTCTTTTAAAAATTACAGTTAATAAAACTTTACAACTTTATAAAACCTTAGACCCCATTAAAAAAAAATCAACAAAAAAAATCCAGGTATTTATAAGTTTACCATTATACTTCAATATAATGAAAATACCACTCACTCAAAGTTAACGTTGCTATTTTGTTTTAAAAAAAGCTAGTTGTAGGCTTCCCGTGTACAAATGTCATTTCTTTCTTCATCATTTTAATTCAACACCCATTTGTTTCTTTTCTACTCCCAACAACATACACCGCAAACAAATATTATTTTTTCCAGTGAAACACATTTTTTTCCCATCAAAACACACAACAAAAACTCATTTCTTCTCCATTAATCCCACTATAAGAAATAAAAGTTGAAAACACCACCCATAAATCCATCAACCCAGGTTGCCAAAAATTCAAATATACACACATCAAACCACACACAACTACTAGCCATAAAACACCGTCATAATTCATCAATCCAACTGTGAAAAAAATCATATATACACTCATAAAACATTCTTCAACCCAACTCACAAAATACATCAATCCCACTACGAAAATTCCAACAACCAAACAATGATTAAAATTTGAAAACAAACAAGCCAAAATAAAAGCACACTGATTTCCCAAAACTTCTAACACAACAAGAACATACATTAACAACTTGTTTCCATCTACATCAAATGCTAATAACATATAAAGTTACAACAGTTATGATGGATTAAAGTTTAAGAATTGAAAGTACATGAAATATAGGACAATAAATCATGCGACAAGACCTTCGTTGACTAGAGAAAACCTATAAATGAAATTGAATTAGTTACGAGAGGGGGAGGAGGTGCTAATAGTCTTAAGTGAATACTAGATCAAGTGTAAAGTTATTACTGGTAGCTAATTTAGTGTGAGAAATGTTAATGTTTGTATTTGTTATATTGTTCATGTCGAACAAATAAAATAAAATCAATATATTCCTTAGAATTCTTAATTAAACAACATGTTCGAACATAAATCTCAAATATATTCTTAAGGAAGCTATGTCACCATAAACAAAGCATTCATATTGCAATAATACATTAAAATTGTTTTAAAATTGAGCATTAATAGTAAAACATTACCAATAAGACTTTTTTTGTGCTTCATGTCAAGGAATTTTTACATATGTCGCACCTCACATTGTGTCATGCCCATAAAAATAAAACAAAAAGCTTGTTCTAAGTTTGAAAAATAGGGTAAAAATGAAGAAAAAAAAGTCATCATCTAATATTATAATAATTAGAAAATCCTAACTAGTTAATAGAGATCTATTGTAAGGGACTCATTCAATTAAAGAGAATACACTATCACCTTAAAACATCTAACTTAATGTAGGTTGCATTGCTTATCTTGTCTTTTATTCTTAACAGCTTTTTGTGCTTAGTATATTGATGGTCTATCTATAGGGTGATGATGGGTCCACTATTATGAGTTAAACCCTAATTGTTGGTTTAAACCTGGTCATTCAAAAATCTGTTTTATTTTTGTCTCTCCTAATTATTACCTTTGTGTAACACATGGTGAATTGTAAATTCTAAGATTGGTCACACCTGATTATAATTTGTAACTAAGTATCGATCAAGTCATGTTAGTAAATGATTCATGGGCTTATATTGGGCTCATTAAATCTAGCCTAAATCCTAGAAAAGGTCTATAGAAGGTATCTCGATGAGGTTTACCTATCATATAGCACCGAGGTTTCACACGCAATATTTGTTTAATGAAGACTTAATACTCCTTATTCATACTCAAATATAATTTGTGAGTATTAGATTGAATTTATTTTTAATACTCCTGATTTTGTTATCTGTGAATATTAACTAAAAATTTTATTGTTTAGACAATAAAAAATATGAGCTACTCCTCTTAATATCCAAGGCAACCCTAAATACCAAAAGTGTTTACAAAAATATTTTTGACATGATTTGTGACAAAATAAGGATGGGTTTTAAGAGTTTAGAATGTCGACCCAATTAGCCCTCTAAATTACAAACCCAATATGTATGCAATATGACACACACACACACACACTCTCTCTCTCTCTCTCTCATCATCCTCAATTTCCCCCTGGACTTCATAGCGTGTTAAAAAATGATCCTTGATCAAAAAATAATATGTTAGCACACAAATGACCTTTTAACTTCAGAATATTTTAATTTTTCACACGATTGAGCCAATTTCATCCTTCCATTTACAATACAAATTACATGTCATTCACTAGAGCTTTAATTTTTCAAACTTTGAGCAAACTAACTCCTAATCTTTTTTTTTTCTCTCTAAATTAAGCCCCTAATTGAATCAATTAAGCCATTTCAAGTTTCTATCTCTTTCATTTAGGTCTTTGACTCTCTAATTTATGTAATTTCACCTCAATCTTTAATTTTTCTCTTTAATTGGGCCCTTAAATAGTAAAATTAGACTCATATTTTTTACCACCTTGTTTATTGTGGTCCTTAATCATCCAATTTATACAATCTTGATAAACTTTAATCCATTTACCCTCTTTTTTTTTTCAGAAATACCTCAAGATTGCCTATCCAGTTGCTATTTTGACCAACTTTAAATTAATTCACTACATGTTTGATACGATCCAAACTACATCAAAGGATTCATTAGAAGTTCTGGGTCAATTATAAGATCAAGGACAAAGAAGCTCAAAGATACAATCAATAGGCTTATTTAGAGTATTTGGGCCAAGGTGAATTTCAAGAAGGCTACATCTTTAACAAGTGATGATCAGGCCTTAATTAATCTAATTTATGTACAAGAAGGATATAATCCATCTACTTCATGAGCTTATTTTTTCAAATGGATATTTTACGCTAACAAGCATAATTTTTTATCCAACCATTGGATCAAGTAGAATTTTACCAGAAGATTTAAAAGGCCTTGTTTTATATATAGTTAAAATTGCATAGTGATCGAGAATTGTATTAGTTTCCTAATTGATTTAGGATTCCTTTTTTTTTCTATTCTATTTAGAACGCTTTTATTATTTTCAAGGTTTAATTAGGATGTTTTTACATATTATAAATAAGGTTATTTAGCTTATATTTAGGTTTAGATTTTATATAGACTTAGATTTCAAAATAATCTATAACATGTGTGAGAGTGAATTCTCTTAATTTGGTTCTTCATTGAACTACTCTGATATATAAAATAGCTAATCAAGCTTAATTGTGTCTTCTATACTTCTCATTCAAGTCTTCATAGGTATTGAGTTGGGGTTTAGTTTCTATGGTTTTAGTGCCTCAAACAGGTTATTGTTCTATCAAACGTAATCACAAGCCCGAATTTAACTTCCTTAAGAAGGGTTGATTTGACTGTGGGTTTTTAGCTTCTAGATCTTTATATCCATGAGGTTCACATTAGTTGGTATCAGAGCAAGACTCTAAAATCAAGTTATATCCCTTTATCTTTTAGTTTTCATGTTATTTCATCGTTGGCGTCATCTAAAACCTAGATGCGGTAAAACTTGAAAAAATGAAGATTATTTGAGATCTAGTTATTCAAAATTAAAAACAAAGAAGAAGAAGAAGAAGAAAGATAAAAGAAATTGCATGAGGGAAAAAATAGGGTTTAAACTGCAAATTAAGGTTTTTCATCAAATCTTGGATTCAACAACTTAAATCTAAAAATTCTTGATTCTCGAGATATTTTAATGTCATATCTTGATTATGCTTTGATGCTTTCATCTTCTTCTTGGGTTCTGATGAAGAACGCAATCCAGCTTTTTTAGGTTGTATGTTAGTCCCCATATTAGAGATAAGTTTAACGTAAAGATCAAGAAGGCCATGGATGGAGCTAGGCTACAGGTTATGATACCACACTCTAGTACATCCACATAGTGTCATTTTTTTTTTTGGCATTACAAGCTCTATGATGTTTCTTGTGTTTTGTTAAAACCGTCAAAGTTGTCCAAGTTGACATTCACAAAGACATAATCTTTAGAGAGATGAGTATGTAACACCTAATGACAAAGTATAGAGTCTTGTAGTTGGTGGAAATGGTTTTTATTCTTAAGAGTTTGTCTAATTACTGATTATGTTGAGGGAATGGAAGAGTGAGAAATTGTTCTTGTATAGCTAGAACAACATTGTCGAGCACTCGTATCTAATGGGAGTGTTATGAAAGATCTGAAAAAGGTAGATTTTCTAGTTACTCTCTTATACCCTATAGATTTTATGTCATCAGCCATGAAAAGAGTTTTGGAGAAAGGTGTAAAACGAGAATAAACTAGCTTTTTATTTATTTTCCCACAAATAAAGTCGTAAAAACACAAGGATTGGATTAGGCTTTCCCTAGCTACATCTTAGACTTATATGTATGGGCTTGGGTGTGGTTTTTTTTAGGGGTGGAGGGGGCGGGTGCTTTGTTGTTCCTATAAAAACAAGTTTCCTGTCAGAACAAGGAACCCTCTAATGATAAAGTTAGTAAATGTTGAAGGAAAAAATAATGTACAGGACAAAGGAGTTTGAAGTAATGAGTTTGAATGACTTCAATTTTATTCTTTTAGAATTTTCCTGGCCTGGCTTGGATGTGAATTGCCTAGGATTATTTAGAAGTTGCTTAAATTGGCCTTCATTTCTTACGTCGTGACCAAGGTATTTATAGGCTCCAGTCATGTCAGCTTACCTCACGGCGTGTACAGTTGCAAGACCTCAGTGTGTGAATGGGAGTTGAACCATAGATGGAGAGGTTAACGTTGTCATTGGTTGTTGTGCTTGCGATAGAGAAGTGTGGGCAAAGAATAACCATTACCTCATCTACATAGAAAATGTGTATATCTTTGTGCAAAAGAATTTATGTGCGAACTCTTAAATCCTAAAAAACACTTTGAGGAGTGTGCCTTGTAGGTATTGGACAATTTGAGGTGTAGATATAAGGTTGGAGTGGGAACCCATTTGCGCTTAGGCCTCGCCCACATGAGGGGAATTTTTTTTATATTTGATTTTTTGTACCATCAATATACATATATATATATATACATATACATATATATAACTATAACAAACATATAATAAATGAAATGATACAGGACAGAACATGATAATCAAACTGCATACAATAGATCTCATAAATAAAGTAAGCGCTAAAGCTTAGAACAAAATGCGTAGTATAGTTACTTGTTGATGAATTTTGGATGGATAAATAGGAAATAAAGTGTATTAATATCGAGGATTATAGCTTTTATCTAAAGGCTAAATTGTCTCTTACATGGTGCAAAGGGATTGTATGCTAGTTACATTTTAAGATTCCAACAATAGCTTCTTGAAATGTTGCACTACCAATTAAGGCTTATAAAATTAAAAAATAGACTCAAATTTTCTTTACGACACAGGAGCCAAAAGATTAGAACAAAACACAGAATATCAAAAAAAAAAACTACTAAAAAAAGCAGTAGTAGGAAAGGAGAAGATGGTAGAAGAGCTAGTTATTCTGTTGTGTTGAACAAACCTTGTCAACCCCTATGTATACAATAGTATTAGGATTAAAACCGATACATGAATTAATTCCAGTTATTTTAACCCTTAATTACTCACCATAAAACACATAAAACCTGGGATTTTTCTTTAAAGCTAGATGTTTTTTCCTTTATAAAAAATAGCTCGAGTGGTAGAAGGAAATCGATGATAAAATCATTCATTGGTTAGCAAAATATAATTTTTTTATGGGCAAAAAAATTATGTTAAAATTAACACGACCTCGAGCTCAAGTTTAGCCAAGCGCAATTGTAGTTTAATCCCAAAACCAATAATATAGCTTAGGGCCTCTCATCTATAAAAGTCCTATTTTAATTTCTCAAGCCACCTCTATAAAAGTTATAAGAGAATCTTGTAATTTCTCAAACCAATATCTATTTATATTATATAGATATATTTGTAGATCATTTATATTATTTTAATAGATTATGTTATACACATATCTCAATATTGACAGAAAACACACACACACACACACATAAATGGTGAAATGGTAAATATTATATTATATATATATATATAGAAACACACACACACACACACACATATCCGAAATCTGATGGATAGTTTATAGATATATAAATTTCCTACTTGGTGGATAACAAGTAGGACATGGATGTTAAAAAATCCAACTTGTAGATACCCATTGTTATCCTTAAGTATTTTTTCAAAGGGTTTTAATATTACAATATATGTAAATTTATTGTTCATAAAAAAAAACATATACAATCATATCATACGTGGAAAGCCTAAAGAATAGTAATAAATAGATGTTTACGTAAAAATCACAAATTAAAACTGACTAACCATAAAGGATTTATTAACTTTAGAGTGACTATAAATAGAAATTTATGTGGTAGATATTTAAATTGGTATGTCAACGGCCACAAACATGATAATAAAATATATGCAAATACATTTTCAATATTGTTTCTAATATTTTTCAATATGGTTGTCATGTTTATTTATAGAAAAAAAAAAAGGATTGCAAATCAATTATAGGAATAAATAAACGAGGATCTTGATTGCCCACGTGATTGTTTCTCCTTAGTCCATATTCATAGTGGCTCCTCCTTACACGAGGAGTTTTAGAGGAAGATATTTATTTTCTTAGTTATTTTTATTTTTATATATTTTAGAAAAATATTTTTCCTTTATGGTGTTTTTGTTCTTTCTATTTAGTTTATGAATTTTGTCTTTCTTAGTTATTTTTTCCTAATTTAAATAAGTCTAAAAATAAATAAGAAAAAAAAACTTCTAAGATACATAGAAAGAATAAAAACACCAAAAAAAATATTTTTTTAAAATAAATAACTAAATAAAAAAATATTTTCAAAAAATCTTATTCAATTCATAGATTTAAGAAGTCTATGTAAAAGCAATAGAATCCATGATGAGATGTCAGCCCACCATCTAGTTAGTAAAATGATAATCACTTCTTGATGTAGGATGATTTTTTTTAAAAAAAAAAGATATTAGTTTTCTTAGTTGTTTTTATTCCTATTTAGTTCAGGAAAATATTTTTTATTTTATTTTTAATTAAATTCCTCATATTTATTTTTGAAATTTTACTTTTTCTTAGTTACTTCTTCCTATCTCAGAAAATAATAAAGAAAAATTAAATTTCTAAACTACACAGAAAGAATGAATACACTATAAAATAATATTTTTTAAAAACTAAAAAGGGCTAAAAATAACTAAGAAAAAATAAAATTTCTAAACTATATAGAAAAAAAATAAAAAAAAATCATAGAGGAAACTATTTTACACAACTAAATAGAAATAAAAATAACTAAATAAAAAATATATTTCTTTAAAAATCTTCCATTATCACTATTGTATTTGGCATCAATACATTAAAATCTATTATAATCATTCATATTATACCATATGATATTTTTAATTTCATTAAATGAATTTTTTGCTTTGCGTTAGCTTTTTAAAATTAATTAAAAACATATATTTTTCTTATGTGACCATAGTAATTGTATTTTTAGGTTTTATTAAGAAAGCAATCTTGCATCTAATCTAAGATAATGAGATATAGGGACAATAAATGGAATTTACTAAGAGTTTCCAATTAAGAAAAGAATGTATTCATTGTTTTGCAATTTGCATTCATGTATATACATTTATGGGCTTCACTCTTGCCTATATATAACTCCCCTACTAATATAATGTCCATCAACAATTCATTAAACTCACAAAATATAGCAAAAAACTATTGAATGGCTAGAATTTCATTCACTCGCTTTTTTTACTCTTATTCTCGTTCTCTCGGGTTATCTTTAAACCGGTTTACTTTAATTTTCCTCTAAAGTATTCATATCGCTTTCTTTTAATTTGCATTATAATAAATTTGTATTGGGAAACATTTTGTTTTTTTAAATGAAAAAAAAAAAAAGCGTTGCTCATTATAAAGAGTGTTTTTTTTTTTTTTTAATAGTTCATACACTAAGTGTTCATGTGTGTTGGGAAATAACATGAATAAATAAACTGTCGAATATTGAAGCACAAAGTATTTGTCAACAAGTCGCCATACACTTATAGTTTTTTTTTTCTTCTTTTGCATTGCGTGACACCTCAAGTGAATGGACAAAAGAGATGCATGGATATTTTGTATAAAAGTGGATGTACTCTCAAGGATTGCGCGCGAAATGCTATGAGAAACACAGTTCAATTCATGGAGGGCAATGCATTGCCAATCCCGCTGCGACTGATTACTCTTGTGTTTGTGTTTATAATTGTGATGGTTAGTGTAAGAAAATCTTGTTGCGTCCTACAATGATCAAACTTAAATAAATTAAGAAATATTTTTTCAATAATAGTCAAAAAATAATTTGAGAATCAAGTACCTTCTTTTCTACATTGTGTTATATTATTAACATGTTGCTTTTCTTTTATTACTATTAACTTAAAATTTTAAAATTAATGCGGAATTATATCAACCATGAATCATTTATAAAATTTGAACTTCTATTAAATTCCACATTAGTCTTAATGTTTTTATGCAACTTTACAACAGCTTTGCATTAATTTTAACTATTATCATACAATTATTATTATAAATTAAACTTAAATCACAACTTAAAGCTAGAAACTTAAATTAATTTTATAAGGTTTGCAATATAATATTGTAATAATAGATTCATGTATTTTAAAAAAAAGATTTTTATTTATTTATAAAGAAACGTTTAGTTAATCTTTACTGATTCTCTTTATTCTTTTAAAAATTACGATTAATAAAACTTTACAACTTTATAAAACCTTAGACCCCATTAAAAAAAAATCAACAAAAAAAATCCGGTATTTATAAGTTTACCATTATACTTCAATATAATGAAAATACCACTCACTCAAAGTTAACGTTGCTATTTTGTTTTAAAAAAGCTAGTTGTAGGCTTCCCGTGTACAAATGTCATTTCTTTCTTCATCATTTTAATTCAACACCCATTTGTTTCTTTTCTACTCCCAACAACATACACCGCAAAACAAATATTATTTTTTCCAATGAAACACATTTTTTTCCCATCAAAACACACAACAAAAAACTCATTTCTTCTCCATTAATCCCACTATAAGAAATAAAAGTTGAAAACACCACCCATAAATCCATCAACCCAGGTTGCCAAAAATTCAAATATACACACATCAAACCACACACAACTACTAGCCATAAAACACCCGTCATAATTCATCAATCCAACTGTGAAAAAAATCATATATACACTCATAAAACATTCTTCAACCCAACTGTCAAAATACATCAATCCCACTACGAAAATTCCAACAACCAAACAATGATTAAAATTTGAAAACAAACAAAGCCAAAATAAAAGCACACCGATTTCCCAAAACTTCTAACACAACAAGAACATACATTAACAACTTGTTTCCATCTACATCAAATGCTAATAACATATAAAGTTACAACAGTTATGATGGATTAAAGTTTAAGAATTGAAAGTACATGAAATATAGGACAATAAATCATGCGACAGTACCTTCGTTGACTAGAGAAAACCTATAAATGAAATTGAATTAGTTACGAGAGGGGGAGGAGGTGCTAATAGTCTTAAGTGAATACTAGATCAAGTGTAAAGTTATTCTTTGGTAGCTAATTTAGTGTGAGAAATGTTAATGTTTGTATTTGTTATATTGTTCATGTCGAACAAATAAAATAAAATCAATATATTCCTTAGAATTCTTAATTAAACAACATGTTCGAACATAAATCTCAAATATATTCTTAAGGAAGCTATGTCACCATAAACAAAGCATTCATATTGCAATAATACATTAAAATTGTTTTAAAATTGAGCATTAATAGTAAAACATTACCAATAAGACTTTTTTTGTGCTTCATGTCAAGGAATTTTTACATATGTCGCACCTCACATTGTGTCATGCCCATAAAAATAAAACAAAAAGCTTGTTCTAAGTTTGAAAAATAGGGTAAAAATGAAGAAAAAAAAGTCATCATCTAATATTATAATAATTAGAAAATCCTAACTAGTTAATAGAGATCTATTGTAAGGGACTCATTCAATTAAAGAGAATACACTATCACCTTAAAACATCTAACTTAATGTAGGTTGCATTGCTTATCTTGTCTTTTATTCTTAACAGCTTGTTGTGCTTAGTATATTGATGGTCTATCTATAGGGTGATGATGGGTCCACTATTATGAGTTAAACCCTAATTGTTGGTTTAAACCTGGTCATTCAAAAATCTGTTTTATTTTTGTCTCTCTTAATTATTACCTTTGTGTAACACATGGTGAATTGTAAATTCTAAGATTGGTCACACCTGATTATAATTTGTAACTAAGTATCGATCAAGTCATGTTAGTAAATGATTCATGGGCTTATATTGGGCTCATTAAATCTAGCCTAAATCCTAGAAAAGGTCTATAGAAGGTATCTCGATGAGGTTTACCTATCATATAGCACCGAGGTTTCACACGCAATATTTGTTTAATGAAGACTTAATACTCCTTATTCATACTCAAATATAATTTGTGAGTATTAGATTGAATTTATTTTTAATACTCCTGATTTTGTTATCTGTGAATATTAACTAAAAATTTTATTGTTTAGACAATAAAAAATATGAGCTACTCCTCTTAATATCCAAGGCAACCCTAAATACCAAAAGTGTTTACAAAAATATTTTTGACATGATTTGTGACAAAATAAGGATGGGTTTTAAGAGTTTAGAATGTCGACCCAATTAGCCCTCTAAATTACAAACCCAATATGTATGCAATATGACACACACACACACACACACTCTCTCTCTCTCTCTCTCATCATCCTCAATTTCCCCCTGGACTTCATAGCGTGTTAAAAAATGATCCTTGATCAAAAAATAATATGTTAGCACACAAATGACCTTTTAACTTCAGAATATTTTAATTTTTCACACGATTGAGCCAATTTCATCCTTCCATTTACAATACAAATTACATGTCATTCACTAGAGCTTTAATTTTTCAAACTTTGAGCAAACTAACTCCTAATCTTTTTTCTCTCTCTAAATTAAGCCCCTAATTGAATCAATTAAGCCATTTCAAGTTTCTATCTCTTTCATTTAGGTCTTTGACTCTCTAATTTATGTAATTTCACCTCAATCTTTAATTTTTCTCTTTAATTGGGCCCTTAAATAGTAAAATTAGACTCATATTTTTTACCACCTTGTTTATTGTGGTCCTTAATCATCCAATTTATACAATCTTGATAAACTTTAATCCATTTACCCTCTTTTTTTTTTCAGAAATACCTCAAGATTGCCTATCCAGTTGCTATTTTGACCAACTTTAAATTAATTCACTACATGTTTGATACTGATCCAAACTACATCAAAGGATTCATTAGAAGTTCTGGGTCAATTATAAGATCAAGGACAAAGAAGCTCAAAGATACAATCAATAGGCTTATTTAGAGTATTTGGGCCAAGGTGAATTTCAAGAAGGCTACATCTTTAACAAGTGATGATCAGGCCTTAATTAATCTAATTTATGTACAAGAAGGATATAATCCATCTACTTCATGAGCTTATTTTTTCAAATGGATATTTTACGCTAACAAGCATAATTTTTTTATCCAACCATTGGATCAAGTAGAATTTTACCAGAAGATTTAAAAGGCCTTGTTTTATATATAGTTAAAATTGCATAGTGATCGAGAATTGTATTAGTTTCCTAATTGATTTAGGATTCCTTTTTTTCTATTCTATTTAGAACGCTTTTATTATTTTCAAGGTTTAATTAGGATGTTTTTACATATTATAAATAAGGTTATTTAGCTTATATTTAGGTTTAGATTTTATATAGACTTAGATTTCAAAATAATCTATAACATGTGTGAGAGTGAATTCTCTTAATTTGGTTCTTCATTGAACTACTCTGATATATAAAATAGCTAATCAAGCTTAATTGTGTCTTCTATACTTCTCATTCAAGTCTTCATAGGTATTGAGTTGGGGTTTAGTTTCTATGGTTTTAGTGCCTCGAAACAGGTTATTGTTCTATCAAACGTAATCACAAGGCCGAATTTAACTTCCTTAAGAAGGGTTGATTTGACTGTGGGTTTTTAGCTTCTAGATCTTTATATCCATGAGGTTCACATTAGTTGGTATCAGAGCAAGACTCTAAAATCAAGTTATATCCCTTTATCTTTTAGTTTTCATGTTATTTCATCGTTGGCGTCATCTAAAACCTAGATGCGGTAAAACTTGAAAAAATGAAGATTATTTGAGATCTAGTTATTCAAAATTAAAAACAAAGAAGAAGAAGAAGAAGAAAGATAAAAGAAATTGCATGAGGGAAAAAATAGGGTTTAAACTGCAAATTAAGGTTTTTCATCAAATCTTGGATTCAACAACTTAAATCTAAAAATTCTTGATTCTCGAGATATTTTAATGTCATATCTTGATTATGCTTTGATGCTTTCATCTTCTTCTTGGGTTCTGATGAAGAACGCAATCCAGCTTTTTTAGGTTGTATGTTAGTCCCCATATTAGAGATAAGTTTAACGTAAAGATCAAGAAGGCCATGGATGGAGCTAGGCTACGGAGTTATGATACCACACTCTAGTACATCCACATAGTGTCATTTTTTTTTTTTGGCATTACAAGCTCTATGATGTTTCTTGTGTTTTGTTAAAACCGTCATAGTTGTCCAAGTTGACATTCACAAAGACATAATCTTTAGAGAGATGAGTATGTAACACCTAATGACAAAGTATAGAGTCTTGTAGTTGGTGGAAATGGTTTTTATTCTTAAGAGTTTGTCTAATTACTGATTATGTTGAGGGAATGGAAGAGTGAGAAATTGTTCTTGTATAGCTAGAACAACATTGTCGAGCACTCGTATCTAATGGGAGTGTTATGAAAGATCTGAAAAAGGTAGATTTTCTAGTTACTCTCTTATACCCTATAGATTTTATGTCATCGACCATGAAAAGAGTTTTGGAGAAAGGTGTAAAACGAGAATAAACTAGCTTTTTATTTATTTTCCCACAAATAAAGTCGTAAAAACACAAGGATTGGATTAGGCTTTCCCTAGCTACATCTTAGACTTATATGTATGGGCTTGGGTGTGGTTTTTTTTAGGGGTGGAGGGGGCGGGGGCTTTGTTGTTCCTATAAAAACAAGTTTCTGTCGAACAAGGAACCCTCTAATGATAAAGTTAGTAAATGTTGAAGGAAAAAATAATGTACGGGACAAAGGAGTTTGAAGTAATGAGTTTGAATGACTTCAATTTTATTCTTTTAGAATTTTCCTGGCCTGGCTTGGATGTGAATTGCCTAGGATTATTTAGAAGTTGCTTAAATTGGCCTTCATTTCTTACGTCGTGACCAAGGTATTTATAGGCTCGGTCATGTCGACTTACCTCACGGCGTGTCCGATTGCAAGACCTCAGTGTGTGAATGGGAGTTGAACCATAGATGGAGAGGTTAACGTTGTCATTGGTTGTTGTGCTTGCGATAGAGAAGTGTGGGCAAAGAATAACCATTACCTCATCTACATAGAAAATGTGTATATCTTTGTGCAAAGAATTTATGTGCGCAACTCTTAAAACCTAAAAAACACTTTGAGGAGTGTGCCTTGTAGGTATTGGACAATTTGAGGTGTAGATATAAGGTTGGAGTGGGAACCCATTTGCGCTTAGGCCTCGCCCACATGAGGGGAATTTTTTTTATATTTGATTTTTTGTACCATCAATATACATATATATATATATACATATACATATATATAACTATAACAAACATATAATAAATGAAATGATACAGATGAAACATGATAATCAAACTGCATACAATAGATCTCATAAATAAAGTAAGCGCTAAAGCTTAGAACAAAATCGTAGTATAGTTACTTGTTGATGAATTTTGGATGGATAAATAGGAAATAAAGTGTATTAATATCGAGGATTATAGCTTTTATCTAAAGGCTAAATTGTCTCTTACATGGTGCAAAGGGATTGTATGCTAGTTACATTTTAAGATTCCAACAATAGCTTCTTGAAATGTTGCACTACCAATTAAGGCTTATAAAATTAAAAAATAGACTCAAATTTTCTTTACGACACAGGAGCCAAAAGATTAGAACAAAACACAGAATATCAAAAAAAAAAACTACTAAAAAAAGCAGTAGTAGGAAAGGAGAAGATGGTAGAAGAGCTAGTTATTCTGTTGTGTTGAACAAACCTTGTCAACCCCTATGTATACAATAGTATTAGGATTAAAACCGATACATGAATTAATTCTAGTTATTTTAACCCTTAATTACTCACCATAAAACACATAAAACCTGGGATTTTTCTTTAAAGCTAGATGTTTTTTCCTTTATAAAAAATAGCTCGAGTGGTAGAAGGAAATCGATGATAAAATCATTCATTGGTTAGCAAAATATAATTTTTTTATGGGCAAAAAAATTATGTTAAAATTAACACGACCTCGAGCTCAAGTTTAGCCAAGCGCAATTGTAGTTTAATCCCAAAACCAATAATATAGCTTAGGGCCTCTCATCTATAAAAGTCCTATTTTAATTTCTCAAGCCACCTCTATAAAAGTTATAAGAGAATCTTGTAATTTCTCAAACCAATATCTATTTATATTATATAGATATATTTGTAGATCATTTATATTATTTTAATAGATTATGTTATACACATATCTCAATATTGACAGAAAACACACACACACACACACATAAATGGTGAAATGGTAAATATTATATTATATATATATATAGAAACACACACACACACACACATATCCGAAATCTGATGGATAGTTTATAGATATATAAATTTCCTACTTGGTGGATAACAAGTAGGACATGGACGTTAAAAAATCCAACTTGTAGATACCCATTGTTATCCTTAAGTATTTTTTCAAAGGGTTTTAATATTACAATATATGTAAATTTATTGTTCATAAAAAAAAAACATATACAATCATATCATACGTGGAAAGCCTAAAGAATAGTAATAAATAGATGTTTACGTAAAAATCACAAATTAAAACTGACTAACCATAAAGGATTTATTAACTTTAGAGTGACTATAAATAGAAATTTATGTGGTAGATATTTAAATTGGTATGTCAACGGCCACAAACATGATAATAAAATATATGCAAATACATTTTCAATATTGTTTCTAATATTTTTCAATATGGTTGTCATGTTTATTTATAGAAAAAAAAAGAAGATTGCAAATCAATTATAGGAATAAATAAACGAGGATCTTGATTGCCCACGTGATTGTTTCTCCTTAGTCCATATTCATAGTGGCTCCTCCTTACACGAGGAGTTTTAGAGGAAGATATTTATTTTCTTAGTTATTTTTATTTTTATATATTTTAGAAAAATATTTTTCTTTATGGTGTTTTTGTTCTTTCTATTTAGTTTATGAATTTTGTCTTTCTTAGTTATTTTTTCCTAATTTAAATAAGTCTAAAAATAAATAAGAAAAAAAACTTCTAAGATACATAGAAAGAATAAAAACACCAAAAAAATTATTTTTTAAAATAAATAACTAAATAAAAAAATATTTTCAAAAAATCTTATTCAATTCATAGATTTAAGAAGTCTATGTAAAAGCAATAGAATCCATGATGAGATGTCAGCCCACCATCTAGTTAGTAAAATGATAATCACTTCTTGATGTAGGATGATTTTTTTTAAAAAAAAGGAGTATTAGTTTTCTTAGTTGTTTTTATTCCTATTTAGTTCAGGAAAATATTTTTTATTTTACTTTTAATTAAATTCCTCATATTTATTTTTGAAATTTTACTTTTTCTTAGTTACTTCTTCCTATCTCGGAAAATAATAAAGAAAAATTAAATTTCTAAACTACACAAGAAAGAATGAATACACTATAAAATAATATTTTTTAAAAACTAAAAAGGGCTAAAAATAACTAAGAAAAAATAAAATTTCTAAACTATATAGAAAAAAATAAAAAAAAATCATAGAGGAAACTATTTTACACAACTAAATAGAAATAAAAATAACTAAATAAAAAATATATTTCTTTAAAAATCTTCCATTATCACTATTGTATTTGGCATCAATACATTAAAATCTATTATAATCATTCATATTATACCATATGATATTTTTAATTTCATTAAATGAATTTTTTGCTTTAGCTTAGCTTTTAAAATTAATTAAAAACATATATTTTTCTTATGTGACCATAGTAATTGTATTTTTAGGTTTTATTAAGAAAGCAATCTTGCATCTAATCTAAGATAATGAGATATAGGGACAATAAATGGAATTTACTAAGAGTTTCCAATTAAGAAAAGAATGTATTCATTGTTTTGCAATTTGCATTCATGTATATACATTTATGGGCTTCACTCTTGCCTATATATAACTCCCCTACTAATATAATGTCCATCAGCAATTCATTAAACTCACAAAATATAGCAAAAAACTATTGAATGGCTAGAATTTCATTCACTCGTTTTTTTACTCTTATTCTCGTTCTCTCAGGTTATCTTTAAACCAGTTTACTTTAATTTTCCTCTAAAGTATTCATATCGCTTTCTTTTAATTTGCATTATAATAAATTTGTATTGGGAAACATTTTGTTTTTTTAAATGAAAAAAAAAAAGAAGCAGTGCTCATTATAAAGAGTGTTTTTTTTTTTTTTTTTTAATAGTTCATACACTAAGTGTTCATGTGTGTTGGGAAATAACATGAATAAATAAACTGTCGAATATTGAAGCACAAAGTATTTGTCAACAAGCTGCCATACACTTATAGTTTTTTTTTTCCAGCTGCATTGCTGACACCTCAAGTGAATGGACAAAAGAGATGCATGGATATTTTGTATAAAAGTGGATGTACTCTCAAGGATTGCGGCGCGAAATGCTATGAGAAACACAGTTCAATTCATGGAGGGCAATGCATTGCCAATCCCAGCTATGACCGATTACTCTTGTGTTTGTGTTTATAATTGTGATGGTTAGTGTAAGAAAATCTTGTTGCGTCCTACAATGATCAAACTTAAATAAATTAAGAAATATTTTTTCAATAATAGTCAAAAAATAATTTGAGAATCAAGTACCTTCTTTTCTACATTGTGTTATATTATTAACATGTTGCTTTTCTTTTATTACTATTAACTTAAAATTTTAAAATTAATGCAGAATTATATCAACCATGAATCATTTATAAAATTTGAACTTCTATTAAATTCCACATTAGTCTTAATGTTTTTATGCAACTTTACAACAGCTTTGCATTAATTTTAACTATTATCATACAATTATTATTATAAATTAAACTTAAATCACAACTTAAAGCTAGAAACTTAAATTAATTTTATAAGGTTTGCAATATAATATTGTAATAATAGATTCATGTATTTTAAAAAAAGATTTTTATTTATTTATAAAGAAACGTTTAGTTAATCTTCTGATTCTCTTTATTCTTTTAAAAATTACAGTTAATAAAACTTTACAACTTTATAAAACCTTAGACCCCATTAAAAAAAAAAATCAACAAAAAAAATCCAGGTATTTATAAGTTTACCATTATACTTCAATATAATGAAAATACCACTCACTCAAAGTTAACGTTGCTATTTTGTTTTAAAAAAGCTAGTTGTAGGCTTCGCTGTACAAATGTCATTTCTTTCTTCATCATTTTAATTCAACACCCATTTGTTTCTTTTCTACTCCCAACAACATACACCGCAAACAAATATTATTTTTTCCAGTGAAACACATTTTTTTCCCATCAAAACACACAACAAAAACTCATTTCTTCTCCATTAATCCCACTATAAGAAATAAAAGTTGAAAACACCAGCCCATAAATCCATCAACCCAGTTGCCAAAAATTCAAATATACACACATCAAACCACACACAACTACTAGCCATAAAACACTGTCATAATTCATCAATCCAACTGTGAAAAAAATCATATATACACTCATAAAACATTCTTCAACCCAATCACAAAATACATCAATCCCCTACTGAAAATTCCAACAACCAAACAATGATTAAAATTTGAAAACAAACAGGCCAAAATAAAAGCACACTGATTTCCCAAAACTTCTAACACAACAAGAACATACATTAACAACTTGTTTCCATCTACATCAAATGCTAATAACATATAAAGTTACAACAGTTATGATGGATTAAAGTTTAAGAATTGAAAGTACATGAAATATAGGACAATAAATCATGCGACAGTACCTTCGTTGACTAGAGAAAACCTATAAATGAAATTGAATTAGTTACGAGAGGGGGAGGAGGTGCTAATAGTCTTAAGTGAATACTAGATCAAGTGTAAAGTTATTACTGGTAGCTAATTTAGTGTGAGAAATGTTAATGTTTGTATTTGTTATATTGTTCATGTCGAACAAATAAAATAAAATCAATATATTCCTTAGAATTCTTAATTAAACAACATGTTCGAACATAAATCTCAAATATATTCTTAAGGAAGCTATGTCACCATAAACAAAGCATTCATATTGCAATAATACATTAAAATTGTTTTAAAATTGAGCATTAATAGTAAAACATTACCAATAAGACTTTTTTTGTGCTTCATGTCAAGGAATTTTTACATATGTCGCACCTCACATTGTGTCATGCCCATAAAAATAAAACAAAAAGCTTGTTCTAAGTTTGAAAAATAGGGTAAAAATGAAGAAAAAAAAGTCATCATCTAATATTATAATAATTAGAAAATCCTAACTAGTTAATAGAGATCTATTGTAAGGGACTCATTCAATTAAAGAGAATACACTATCACCTTAAAACATCTAACTTAATGTAGGTTGCATTGCTTATCTTGTCTTTTATTCTTAACGACTTGTTGTGCTTAGTATATTGATGGTCTATCTATAGGGTGATGATGGGTCCACTATTATGAGTTAAACCCTAATTGTTGGTTTAAACCTGGTCATTCAAAAATCTGTTTTATTTTTGTCTCTCTTAATTATTACCTTTGTGTAACACATGGTGAATTGTAAATTCTAAGATTGGTCACACTCGATTATAATTTGTAACTAAGTATCGATCAAGTCATGTTAGTAAATGATTCATGGGCTTATATTGGGCTCATTAAATCTAGCCTAAATCCTAGAAAAGGTCTATAGAAGGTATCTCGATGAGGTTTACCTATCATATAGCACCGAGGTTTCACACGCAATATTTGTTTAATGAAGACTTAATACTCCTTATTCATACTCAAATATAATTTGTGAGTATTAGATTGAATTTATTTTTAATACTCCTGATTTTGTTATCTGTGAATATTAACTAAAAATTTTATTGTTTAGACAATAAAAAATATGAGCTACTCCTCTTAATATCCAAGGCAACCCTAAATACCAAAAGTGTTTACAAAAATATTTTTGACATGATTTGTGACAAAATAAGGATGGGTTTTAAGAGTTTAGAATGTCGACCCAATTAGCCCTCTAAATTACAAACCCAATATGTATGCAATATGACACACACACACACACACACTCTCTCTCTCTCTCTCTCATCATCCTCAATTTCCCCCTGGACTTCATAGCGTGTTAAAAAATGATCCTTGATCAAAAAATAATATGTTAGCACACAAATGACCTTTTAACTTCAGAATATTTTAATTTTTCACACGATTGAGCCAATTTCATCCTTCCATTTACAATACAAATTACATGTCATTCACTAGAGCTTTAATTTTTCAAACTTTGAGCAAACTAACTCCTAATCTTTTTTCTCTCTCTAAATTAAGCCCCTAATTGAATCAATTAAGCCATTTCAAGTTTCTATCTCTTTCATTTAGGTCTTTGACTCTCTAATTTATGTAATTTCACCTCAATCTTTAATTTTTCTCTTTAATTGGGCCTTAAATAGTAAAATTAGACTCATATTTTTTACCACCTTGTTTATTGTGGTCCTTAATCATCCAATTTATACAATCTTGATAAACTTTAATCCATTTACCCTCTTTTTTTTGGGGGAAATACCTCAAGATTGCCTATCCAGGTTGCTATTTTGACCAACTTTAAATTAATTCACTACATGTTTGATACGATCCAAACTACATCAAAGGATTCATTAGAAGTTCTGGGTCAATTATAAGATCAAGGACAAAGAAGCTCAAAGATACAATCAATAGGCTTATTTAGAGTATTTGGGCCAAGGTGAATTTCAAGAAGGCTACATCTTTAACAAGTGATGATCAGGCCTTAATTAATCTAATTTATGTACAAGAAGGATATAATCCATCTACTTCATGAGCTTATTTTTTCAAATGGATATTTTACGCTAACAAGCATAATTTTTTATCCAACCATTGGATCAAGTAGAATTTTACCAGAAGATTTAAAAGGCCTTGTTTTATATATAGTTAAAATTGCATAGTGATCGAGAATTGTATTAGTTTCCTAATTGATTTAGGATTCCTTTTTTTCTATTCTATTTAGAACGCTTTTATTATTTTCAAGGTTTAATTAGGATGTTTTTACATATTATAAATAAGGTTATTTAGCTTATATTTAGGTTTAGATTTTATATAGACTTAGATTTCAAAATAATCTATAACATGTGTGAGAGTGAATTCTCTTAATTTGGTTCTTCATTGAACTACTCACGATATATAAAATAGCTAATCAAGCTTAATTGTGTCTTCTATACTTCTCATTCAAGTCTTCATAGGTATTGAGTTGGGGTTTAGTTTCTATGGTTTTAGTGCCTCAAAGCAAGTTATTGTTCTATCAAACGTAATCACAAGGCCGAATTTAACTTCCTTAAGAAGGGTTGATTTGACTGTGGGTTTTTAGCTTCTAGATCTTTATATCCATGAGGTTCACATTAGTTGGTATCAGAGCAAGACTCTAAAATCAAGTTATATCCCTTTATCTTTTAGTTTTCATGTTATTTCATCGTTGGCGTCATCTAAAACCTAGATGCGGTAAAACTTGAAAAAATGAAGATTATTTGAGATCTAGTTATTCAAAATTAAAAACAAAGAAGAAGAAGAAGAAGAAAGATAAAAGAAATTGCATGAGGGAAAAAATAGGGTTTAAACTGCAAATTAAGGTTTTTCATCAAATCTTGGATTCAACAACTTAAATCTAAAAATTCTTGATTCTCGAGATATTTTAATGTCATATCTTGATTATGCTTTGATGCTTTCATCTTCTTCTTGGGTTCTGATGAAGAAAGAAATAAAGCTTTTTTAGGTTGTATGTTAGTCCCCATATTAGAGATAAGTTTAACGTAAAGATCAAGAAGGCCATGGATGGAGCTAGGCTACAGGTTATGATACCACACTCTAGTACATCCACATAGTGTCATTTTTTTTTTTGGCATTACAAGCTCTATGATGTTTCTTGTGTTTTGTTAAAACCGTCATAGTTGTCCAAGTTGACATTCACAAAGACATAATCTTTAGAGAGATGAGTATGTAACACCTAATGACAAAGTATAGAGTCTTGTAGTTGGTGGAAATGGTTTTTATTCTTAAGAGTTTGTCTAATTACTGATTATGTTGAGGGAATGGAAGAGTGAGAAATTGTTCTTGTATAGCTAGAACAACATTGTCGAGCACTTTCGTATCTAATGGGAGTGTTATGAAAGATCTGAAAAAGGTAGATTTTCTAGTTACTCTCTTATACCCTATAGATTTTATGTCATCAGCCATGAAAAGAGTTTTGGAGAAAGGTGTAAAACGAGAATAAACTAGCTTTTTATTTATTTTCCCACAAATAAAGTCGTAAAAACACAAGGATTGGATTAGGCTTTCCCTAGCTACATCTTAGACTTATATGTATGGGCTTGGGTGTGGTTTTTTTGGGGGTGGAGGGGCGGGTGCTTTGTTGTTCCTATAAAAACAAGTTTCCTGTCGAACAAGGAACCCTCTCAATGATAAAGTTAGTAAATGTTGAAGGAAAAAATAATGTACAGGACAAAGGAGTTTGAAGTAATGAGTTTGAATGACTTCAATTTTATTCTTTTAGAATTTTCCTGGCCTTGGCTTGGATGTGAATTGCCTAGGATTATTTAGAAGTTGCTTAAATTGGCCTTCATTTCTTACGTCGTGACCAAGGTATTTATAGGCTCGGTCATGTCGACTTACCTCACGGCGTGTACAGTTGCAAGACCTCAGTGTGTGAATGGGAGTTGAACCATAGATGGAGAGGTTAACGTTGTCATTGGTTGTTGTGCTTGCGATAGAGAAGTGTGGGCAAAGAATAACCATTACCTCATCTACATAGAAAATGTGTATATCTTTGTGCAAAGAATTTATGTGCGCAACTCTTAAAACCTAAAAACACTTTGAGGAGTGTGCCTTGTAGGTATTGGACAATTTGAGGTGTAGATGTAAGGTTGGAGTGGGAACCCATTTGCGCTTAGGCCTCGCCCACATGAGGGGAATTTTTTTTTTATTTGATTTTTTGTACCATCAATATACATATATATATATATATACATATACATATATATAACTATAACAAACATATAATAAATGAAATGATACGGATGAAACATGATAATCAAACTGCATACAATAGATCTCATAAATAAAGTAAGCGCTAAAGCTTAGAACAAAATCGTAGTATAGTTACTTGTTGATGAATTTTGGATGGATAAATAGGAAATAAAGTGTATTAATATCGAGGATTATAGCTTTTATCTAAAGGCTAAATTGTCTCTTACATGGTGCAAAGGGATTGTATGCTAGTTACATTTTAAGATTCCAACAATAGCTTCTTGAAATGTTGCACTACCAATTAAGGCTTATAAAATTAAAAAATAGACTCAAATTTTCTTTACGACACAGGAGCCAAAAGATTAGAACAAAACACAGAATATCAAAAAAAAAAACTACTAAAAAAAGCAGTAGTAGGAAAGGAGAAGATGGTAGAAGAGCTAGTTATTCTGTTGTGTTGAACAAACCTTGTCAACCCCTATGTATACAATAGTATTAGGATTAAAACCGATACATGAATTAATTCTAGTTATTTTAACCCTTAATTACTCACCATAAAACACATAAAACCTGGGATTTTTCTTTAAAGCTAGATGTTTTTTCCTTTATAAAAAATAGCTCGAGTGGTAGAAGGAAATCGATGATAAAATCATTCATTGGTTAGCAAAATATAATTTTTTTATGGGCAAAAAAATTATGTTAAAATTAACACGACCTCGAGCTCAAGTTTAGCCAAGCGCAATTGTAGTTTAATCCCAAAACCAATAATATAGCTTAGGGCCTCTCATCTATAAAAGTCCTATTTTAATTTCTCAAGCCACCTCTATAAAAGTTATAAGAGAATCTTGTAATTTCTCAAACCAATATCTATTTATATTATATAGATATATTTGTAGATCATTTATATTATTTTAATAGATTATGTTATACACATATCTCAATATTGACAGAAAAACACACACACACACACACATAAATGGTGAAATGGTAAATATTATATTATATATATATATATAGAAACACACACACACACACACACATATCCGAAATCGATGGATAGTTTATAGATATATAAATTTCCTACTTGGTGGATAACAAGTAGGACATGGATTTTAAAAAATCCAACTTGTAGATACCCATTGTTATCCTTAAGTATTTTTTCAAAGGGTTTTAATATTACAATATATGTAAATTTATTGTTCATAAAAAAAAACATATACAATCATATCATACGTGGAAAGCCTAAAGAATAGTAATAAATAGATGTTTACGTAAAAATCACAAATTAAAACCGACTAACCATAAAGGATTTATTAACTTTAGAGTGACTATAAATAGAAATTTATGTGGTAGATATTTAAATTGGTATGTCAACGGCCACAAACATGATAATAAAATATATGCAAATACATTTTCAATATTGTTTCTAATATTTTTCAATATGGTTGTCATGTTTATTTATAGAAAAAAAAAGGATTGCAAATCAATTATAGGAATAAATAAACGAGGATCTTGATTGCCCACGTGATTGTTTCTCCTTAGTCCATATTCATAGTGGCTCCTCCTTACACGAGGAGTTTTAGAGGAAGATATTTATTTTCTTAGTTATTTTTATTTTTATATATTTTAGAAAAATATTTTTCTTTATGGTGTTTTTGTTCTTTCTATTTAGTTTATGAATTTTGTCTTTCTTAGTTATTTTTTCCTAATTTAAATAAGTCTAAAAATAAATAAGAAAAAAAACTTCTAAGATACATAGAAAGAATAAAAACACCAAAAAAATATTTTTTTAAAATAAATAACTAAATAAAAAAATATTTTCAAAAAATCTTATTCAATTCATAGATTTAAGAAGTCTATGTAAAAGCAATAGAATCCATGATGAGATGTCACCCACCATCTAGTTAGTAAAATGATAATCACTTCTTGATGTAGGATGATTTTTTTTTAAAAAAAAAGATATTAGTTTTCTTAGTTGTTTTTATTCCTATTTAGTTCAGGAAAATATTTTTTATTGTACTTTTAATTAAATTCCTCATATTTATTTTTGAAATTTTACTTTTTCTTAGTTACTTCTTCCTATCTCAGGAAAATAATAAAGAAAAATTAAATTTCTAAACTACACAGAAAGAATGAATACACTATAAAATAATATTTTTTAAAAACTAAAAAGGGCTAAAAATAACTAAGAAAAAATAAAATTTCTAAACTATATAGAAAAAAAATAAAAAAAATCATAGAGGAAACTATTTTACACAACTAAATAGAAATAAAAATAACTAAATAAAAAATATATTTCTTTAAAAATCTTCCATTATCACTATTGTATTTGGCATCAATACATTAAAATCTATTATAATCATTCATATTATACCATATGATATTTTTAATTTCATTAAATGAATTTTTTGCTTTGCGTTAGCTTTTTAAAATTAATTAAAAACATATATTTTTCTTATGTGACCATAGTAATTGTATTTTTAGGTTTTATTAAGAAAGCAATCTTGCATCTAATCTAAGATAATGAGATATAGGGACAATAAATGGAATTTACTAAGAGTTTCCAATTAAGAAAAGAATGTATTCATTGTTTTGCAATTTGCATTCATGTATATACATTTATGGGCTTCACTCTTGCCTATATATAACTCCCCTACTAATATAATGTCCATCAGCAATTCATTAAACTCACAAAATATAGCAAAAAACTATTGAATGGCTAAAATTTCATTCACTCGTTTTTTTACTCTTATTCTCGTTCTCTCAGGTTATCTTTAAACCAGTTTACTTTAATTTTCCTCTAAAGTATTCATATCGCTTTCTTTTAATTTGCATTATAATAAATTTGTATTGGGAAACATTTTGTTTTTTTAAATGAAAAAAAAAAGAAGCAGTGCTCATTATAAAGAGTGTTTTTTTTTGTTTTTTTTTAATAGTTCATACACTAAGTGTTCATGTGTGTTGGGAAATAACATGAATAAATAAACTGTCGAATATTGAAGCACAAAGTATTTGTCAACAAGCTGCCATACACTTATAGTTTTTTTTTTTTTCCAGCTGCATTGCTGACACCTCAAGTGAATGGACAAAAGAGATGCATGGATATTTTGTATAAAAGTGGATGTACTCTCAAGGATTGCGGCGCGAAATGCTATGAGAAACACAGTTCAATTCATGGAGGGCAATGCATTGCCAATCCCGCTGCGACTGATTACTCTTGTGTTTGTGTTTATAATTGTGATGGTTAGTGTAAGAAAATCTTGTTGCGTCCTACAATGATCAAACTTAAATAAATTAAGAAATATTTTTTCAATAATAGTCAAAAAATAATTTGAGAATCAAGTACCTTCTTTTCTACATTGTGTTATATTATTAACATGTTGCTTTTCTTTTATTACTATTAACTTAAAATTTTAAAATTAATGCAGAATTATATCAACCATGAATCATTTATAAAATTTGAACTTCTATTAAATTCCACATTAGTCTTAATGTTTTTATGCAACTTTACAACAGCTTTGCATTAATTTTAACTATTATCATACAATTATTATTATAAATTAAACTTAAATCACAACTTAAAGCTAGAAACTTAAATTAATTTTATAAGGTTTGCAATATAATATTGTAATAATAGATTCATGTATTTTAAAAAAAGATTTTTATTTATTTATAAAGAAACGTTTAGTTAATCTTTACAGTTCTCTTTATTCTTTTAAAAATTACAGTTAATAAAACTTTACAACTTTATAAAACCTTAGACCCCATTAAAAAAAAATCAACAAAAAAATCCAGGTATTTATAAGTTTACCATTATACTTCAATATAATGAAAATACCACTCACTCAAAGTTAACGTTGCTATTTTGTTTTAAAAAAGCTAGTTGTAGGCTTCCTGTGTACAAATGTCATTTCTTTCTTCATCATTTTAATTCAACACCCATTTGTTTCTTTTCTACTCCCAACAACATACACCGCAAACAAATATTATTTTTTCCGGTGAAACACATTTTTTTCCCATCAAAACACACAACAAAAACTCATTTCTTCTCCATTAATCCCACTATAAGAAATAAAAGTTGAAAACACCAGCCCATAAATCCATCAACCCAGTTGCCAAAAATTCAAATATACACACATCAAACCACACACAACTACTAGCCATAAAACACTGTCATAATTCATCAATCCAACTGTGAAAAAAATCATATATACACTCATAAAACATTCTTCAACCCAACTGTCAAAATACATCAATCCCACTACGAAAATTCCAACAACCAAACAATGATTAAAATTTGAAAACAAACAGGCCAAAATAAAAGCACACTGATTTCCCAAAACTTCTAACACAACAAGAACATACATTAACAACTTGTTTCCATCTACATCAAATGCTAATAACATATAAAGTTACAACAGTTATGATGGATTAAAGTTTAAGAATTGAAAGTACATGAAATATAGGACAATAAATCATGCGACAGTACCTTCGTTGACTAGAGAAAACCTATAAATGAAATTGAATTAGTTACTGAGAGGGGAGGAGGTGCTAATAGTCTTAAGTGAATACTAGATCAAGTGTAAAGTTATTACTGGTAGCTAATTTAGTGTGAGAAATGTTAATGTTTGTATTTGTTATATTGTTCATGTCGAACAAATAAAATAAAATCAATATATTCCTTAGAATTCTTAATTAAACAACATGTTCGAACATAAATCTCAAATATATTCTTAAGGAAGCTATGTCACCATAAACAAAGCATTCATATTGCAATAATACATTAAAATTGTTTTAAAATTGAGCATTAATAGTAAAACATTACCAATAAGACTTTTTTTGTGCTTCATGTCAAGGAATTTTTACATATGTCGCACCTCACATTGTGTCATGCCCATAAAAATAAAACAAAAAGCTTGTTCTAAGTTTGAAAAATAGGGTAAAAATGAAGAAAAAAAGTCATCATCTAATATTATAATAATTAGAAAATCCTAACTAGTTAATAGAGATCTATTGTAAGGGACTCATTCAATTAAAGAGAATACACTATCACCTTAAAACATCTAACTTAATGTAGGTTGCATTGCTTATCTTGTCTTTTATTCTTAACGACTTGTTGTGCTTAGTATATTGATGGTCTATCTATAGGGTGATGATGGGTCCACTATTATGAGTTAAACCCTAATTGTTGGTTTAAACCTGGTCATTCAAAAATCTGTTTTATTTTTGTCTCTCCTAATTATTACCTTTGTGTAACACATGGTGAATTGTAAATTCTAAGATTGGTCACACCTGATTATAATTTGTAACTAAGTATCGATCAAGTCATGTTAGTAAATGATTCATGGGCTTATATTGGGCTCATTAAATCTAGCCTAAATCCTAGAAAAGGTCTATAGAAGGTATCTCGATGAGGTTTACCTATCATATAGCACCGAGGTTTCACACGCAATATTTGTTTAATGAAGACTTAATACTCCTTATTCATACTCAAATATAATTTGTGAGTATTAGATTGAATTTATTTTTAATACTCCTGATTTTGTTATCTGTGAATATTAACTAAAAATTTTATTGTTTAGACAATAAAAAATATGAGCTACTCCTCTTAATATCCAAGGCAACCCTAAATACCAAAAGTGTTTACAAAAATATTTTTGACATGATTTGTGACAAAATAAGGATGGGTTTTAAGAGTTTAGAATGTCGACCCAATTAGCCCTCTAAATTACAAACCCAATATGTATGCAATATGACACACACACACACACTCTCTCTCTCTCTCTCTCATCATCCTCAATTTCCCCCTGGACTTCATAGCGTGTTAAAAAATGATCCTTGATCAAAAAATAATATGTTAGCACACAAATGACCTTTTAACTTCAGAATATTTTAATTTTTCACACGATTGAGCCAATTTCATCCTTCCATTTACAATACAAATTACATGTCATTCACTAGAGCTTTAATTTTTCAAACTTTGAGCAAACTAACTCCTAATCTTTTTTCTCTCTCTAAATTAAGCCCCTAATTGAATCAATTAAGCCATTTCAAGTTTCTATCTCTTTCATTTAGGTCTTTGACTCTCTAATTTATGTAATTTCACCTCAATCTTTAATTTTTCTCTTTAATTGGGCCCTTAAATAGTAAAATTAGACTCATATTTTTTACCACCTTGTTTATTGTGGTCCTTAATCATCCAATTTATACAATCTTGATAAACTTTAATCCATTTACCCTCTTTTTTTTTTCAGAAATACCTCAAGATTGCCTATCCAGTTGCTATTTTGACCAACTTTAAATTAATTCACTACATGTTTGATACTGATCCAAACTACATCAAAGGATTCATTAGAAGTTCTGGGTCAATTATAAGATCAAGGACAAAGAAGCTCAAAGATACAATCAATAGGCTTATTTAGAGTATTTGGGCCAAGGTGAATTTCAAGAAGGCTACATCTTTAACAAGTGATGATCAGGCCTTAATTAATCTAATTTATGTACAAGAAGGATATAATCCATCTACTTCATGAGCTTATTTTTTCAAATGGATATTTTACGCTAACAAGCATAATTTTTTATCCAACCATTGGATCAAGTAGAATTTTACCAGAAGATTTAAAAAGGCCTTGTTTTATATATAGTTAAAATTGCATAGTGATCGAGAATTGTATTAGTTTCCTAATTGATTTAGGATTCCTTTTTTTTCTATTCTATTTAGAACGCTTTTATTATTTTCAAGGTTTAATTAGGATGTTTTTACATATTATAAATAAGGTTATTTAGCTTATATTTAGGTTTAGATTTTATATAGACTTAGATTTCAAAATAATCTATAACATGTGTGAGAGTGAATTCTCTTAATTTGGTTCTTCATTGAACTACTCTGATATATAAAATAGCTAATCAAGCTTAATTGTGTCTTCTATACTTCTCATTCAAGTCTTCATAGGTATTGAGTTGGGGTTTAGTTTCTATGGTTTTAGTGCCTCGAAACAGGTTATTGTTCTATCAAACGTAATCACAAGCCCGAATTTAACTTCCTTAAGAAGGGTTGATTTGACTGTGGGTTTTTAGCTTCTAGATCTTTATATCCATGAGGTTCACATTAGTTGGTATCGAGCAAGACTCTAAAATCAAGTTATATCCCTTTATCTTTTAGTTTTCATGTTATTTCATCGTTGGCGTCATCTAAAACCTAGATGCGGTAAAACTTGAAAAAATGAAGATTATTTGAGATCTAGTTATTCAAAATTAAAAACAAAGAAGAAGAAGAAGAAGAAAGATAAAAGAAATTGCATGAGGGAAAAAATAGGGTTTAAACCGCAAATTAAGGTTTTTCATCAAATCTTGGATTCAACAACTTAAATCTAAAAATTCTTGATTCTCGAGATATTTTAATGTCATATCTTGATTATGCTTTGATGCTTTCATCTTCTTCTTGGGTTCTGATGAAGAACGCAAATCCAGCTTTTTTAGGTTGTATGTTAGTCCCCATATTAGAGATAAGTTTAACGTAAAGATCAAGAAGGCCATGGATGGAGCTAGGCTACAGGTTATGATACCACACTCTAGTACATCCACATAGTGTCATTTTTTTTTTTGGCATTACAAGCTCTATGATGTTTCTTGTGTTTTGTTAAAACCGTCATAGTTGTCCAAGTTGACATTCACAAAGACATAATCTTTAGAGAGATGAGTATGTAACACCTAATGACAAAGTATAGAGTCTTGTAGTTGGTGGAAATGGTTTTTATTCTTAAGAGTTTGTCTAATTACTGATTATGTTGAGGGAATGGAAGAGTGAGAAATTGTTCTTGTATAGCTAGAACAACATTGTCGAGCACTCGTATCTAATGGGAGTGTTATGAAAGATCTGAAAAAGGTAGATTTTCTAGTTACTCTCTTATACCCTATAGATTTTATGTCATCAGCCATGAAAAGAGTTTTGGAGAAAGGTGTAAAACGAGAATAAACTAGCTTTTTTATTTATTTTCCCACAAATAAAGTCGTAAAAACACAAGGATTGGATTAGGCTTTCCCTAGCTACATCTTAGACTTATATGTATGGGCTTGGGTGTGGTTTTTTTTAGGGGTGGAGGGGGCGGGTGCTTTGTTGTTCCTATAAAAACAAGTTTCCTGTCAGAACAAGGAACCCTCTAATGATAAAGTTAGTAAATGTTGAAGGAAAAAATAATGTACAGGACAAAGGAGTTTGAAGTAATGAGTTTGAATGACTTCAATTTTATTCTTTTAGAATTTTCCTGGCCTGGCTTGGATGTGAATTGCCTAGGATTATTTAGAAGTTGCTTAAATTGGCCTTCATTTCTTACGTCGTGACCAAGGTATTTATAGGCTCCAGTCATGTCAGCTTACCTCACGGCGTGTACAGTTGCAAGACCTCAGTGTGTGAATGGGAGTTGAACCATAGATGGAGAGGTTAACGTTGTCATTGGTTGTTGTGCTTGCGATAGAGAAGTGTGGGCAAAAGAATAACCATTACCTCATCTACATAGAAAATGTGTATATCTTTGTGCAAAGAATTTATGTGCGCAACTCTTAAAACCTAAAAAACACTTTGAGGAGTGTGCCTTGTAGGTATTGGACAATTTGAGGTGTAGATGTAAGGTTGGAGTGGGAACCCATTTGCGCTTAGGCCTCGCCCACATGAGGGGAATTTTTTTTATATTTGATTTTTTGTACCATCAATATACATATATATATATATATACATATACATATATATAACTATAACAAACATATAATAAATGAAATGATACAGACGGAACATGATAATCAAACCGCATACAATAGATCTCATAAATAAAGTAAGCGCTAAAGCTTAGAACAAAATGCGTAGTATAGTTACTTGTTGATGAATTTTGGATGGATAAATAGGAAATAAAGTGTATTAATATCGAGGATTATAACTTTTATCTAAAGGCTAAATTGTCTCTTACATGGTGCAAAGGGATTGTATGCTAGTTACATTTTAAGATTCCAACAATAGCTTCTTGAAATGTTGCACTACCAATTAAGGCTTATAAAATTAAAAATAGACTCAAATTTTCTTTCACGACACAGGAGCCAAAAAGATTAGAACAAAACACGGAATATCAAAAAAAAAACTACTAAAAAAAGCGGTAGTAGGAAAGGAGAAGATGGTAGAAGAGCTAGTTATTCACATTTGTGTTGAACAAACCTTGTCAACCCCTATGTATACAATAGTATTAGGATTAAAACCGATACATGAATTAATTCTAGTTATTTTAACCCTTAATTACTCACCATAAAACACATAAAACCCGGGATTTTTCTTTAAAGCTAGATGTTTTTTCCTTTATAAAAAATAGCTCGAGTGGTAGAAGGAAATCGATGATAAAATCATTCATTGGTTAGCAAAATATAATTTTTTTTATGGGCAAAAAAATTATGTTAAAATTAACACGACCTCGAGCTCAAGTTTAGCCAAAGCGCAATTGTAGTTTAATCCCAAAACCAATAATATAGCTTAGGGCCTCTCATCTATAAAAGTCCTATTTTAATTTCTCAAGCCACCTCTATAAAAGTTATAAGAGAATCTTGTAATTTCTCAAACCAATATCTATTTATATTATATAGATATATTTGTAGATCATTTATATTATTTTAATAGATTATGTTATACACATATCTCAATATTGACAGAAAACACACACACACACACATAAATGGTGAAATGGTAAATATTATATTATATATATATATAGAAACACACACACACACACACATATCCGAAATCTGATGGATAGTTTATAGATATATAAATTTCCTACTTGGTGGATAACAAGTAGGACATGGATGTTAAAAAATCCAACTTGTAGATACCCATTGTTATCCTTAAGTATTTTTTCAAAGGGTTTTAATATTACAATATATGTAAATTTATTGTTCATAAAAAAAAACATATACAATCATATCATACGTGGAAAGCCTAAAGAATAGTAATAAATAGATGTTTACGTAAAAATCACAAATTAAAACTGACTAACCATAAAGGATTTATTAACTTTAGAGTGACTATAAATAGAAATTTATGTGGTAGATATTTAAATTGGTATGTCAACGGCCACAAACATGATAATAAAATATATGCAAATACATTTTCAATATTGTTTCTAATATTTTTCAATATGGTTGTCATGTTTATTTATAGAAAAAAAAAAGGATTGCAAATCAATTATAGGAATAAATAAACGAGGATCTTGATTGCCCACGTGATTGTTTCTCCTTAGTCCATATTCATAGTGGCTCCTCCTTACACGAGGAGTTTTAGAGGAAGATATTTATTTTCTTAGTTATTTTTATTTTTATATATTTTAGAAAAATATTTTTCTTTATGGTGTTTTTGTTCTTTCTATTTAGTTTATGAATTTTGTCTTTCTTAGTTATTTTTTCCTAATTTAAATAAGTCTAAAAATAAATAAGAAAAAAAAACTTCTAAGATACATAGAAAGAATAAAAACACCAAAAAAAATATTTTTTTAAAATAAATAACTAAATAAAAAAATATTTTCAAAAAATCTTATTCAATTCATAGATTTAAGAAGTCTATGTAAAAGCAATAGAATCCATGATGAGATGTCAGCCCACCATCTCGATCGTAAAATGGTAATCACTTCTTGATGTAGGATGATTTTTTAAAAAAAAAAAAGATATTATTTTTCTTAGTTTTTTTTATTCCTATTTAGTTCAGGAAAATATTTTTTATTTTACTTTTAATTAAATTCCTCATATTTATTTTTGAAATTTTACTTTTTCTTAGTTACTTCTTCCTATCTCGAGAAAATAATAAAGAAAACTTAAATTTATACAATCAACAGAAAGAATGAATAAACTACAAAATCATCTTTTTTAAAAAATAAAAAGGGCTAAAAATAACTAAGAAAAAATAAAATTTCTAAACTATATAGAAAAAAATAAAAAAAAATCATAGAGGAAACTATTTTACACAACTAAATAGAAATAAAAATAACTAAATAAAAAATATATTTCTTTAAAAATCTTCCATTATCACTATTGTATTTGGCATCAATACATTAAAATCTATTATAATCATTCATATTATACCATATGATATTTTTAATTTTATTAAATGAATTTTTTGCTTTAGCTAGCTTTTAAAATTAATTAAAAACATATATTTTTCTTATGTGACCATAGTAATTGTATTTTTAGGTTTTATTAAGAAAGCAATCTTGCATCTAATCTAAGATAATGAGATATAGGGACAATAAATGGAATTTACTAAGAGTTTCCAATTAAGAAAAGAATGTATTCATTGTTTTGCAATTTGCATTCATGTATATACATTTATGGGCTTCACTCTTGCCTATATATAACTCCCCTACTAATATAATGTCCATCGCAATTCATTAAACTCACAAAATATAGCAAAAAACTATTGAATGGCTAAAATTTCATTCACTCGTTTTTTTACTCTTATTCTCGTTCTCTCAGGTTATCTTTAAACCAGTTTACTTTAATTTTCCTCTAAAGTATTCATATCGCTTTCTTTTAATTTGCATTATAATAAATTTGTATTGGGAAACATTTTGTTTTTTTAAATGAAAAAAAAGAAAGCAAAGCTCATTATAAAGAGTGTTTTTTTTTTTTTTTTTTAATAGTTCATACACTAAGTGTTCATGTGTGTTGGGAAATAACATGAATAAATAAACTGTCGAATATTGAAGCACAAAGTATTTGTCAACAAGCTGCCATACACTTATAGTTTTTTTTTTTCCAAAGCATTGTCGACACCCTCAAGTGAATGGACAAAAGAGATGCATGGATATTTTGTATAAAAGTGGATGTACTCTCAAGGATTGCGGCGCGAAATGCTATGAGAAACACAGTTCAATTCATGGAGGGCAATGCATTGCCAATCCCGCTGCGACTGATTACTCTTGTGTTTGTGTTTATAATTGTGATGGTTAGTGTAAGAAAATCTTGTTGCGTCCTACAATGATCAAACTTAAATAAATTAAGAAATATTTTTTCAATAATAGTCAAAAAATAATTTGAGAATCAAGTACCTTCTTTTCTACATTGTGTTATATTATTAACATGTTGCTTTTCTTTTATTACTATTAACTTAAAATTTTAAAATTAATGCAGAATTATATCAACCATGAATCATTTATAAAATTTGAACTTCTATTAAATTCCACATTAGGCTTAATGTTTTTATGCAACTTTACAACAGCTTTGCATTAATTTTAACTATTATCATACAATTATTATTATAAATTAAACTTAAATCACAACTTAAAGCTAGAAACTTAAATTAATTTTATAAGGTTTTCAATATAATATTGTAATAATAGATTCATGTATTTTAAAAAAAGATTTTTATTTATTTATAAAGAAACGTTTAGTTAATCTTTACAGTTCTCTTTATTCTTTTAAAAATTACAGTTAATAAAACTTTACAACTTTATAAAACCTTAGACCCCATTAAAAAAAAATCAACAAAAAAAATCCAGGTATTTATAAGTTTACCATTATACTTCAATATAATGAAAATACCACTCACTCAAAGTTAACGTTGCTATTTTGTTTTAAAAAAGCTAGTTGTAGGCTTCCTGTGTACAAATGTCATTTCTTTCTTCATCATTTTAATTCAACACCCATTTGTTTCTTTTCTACTCCCAACAACATACACCGCAAACAAATATTATTTTTTCCAGTGAAACACATTTTTTTCCCATCAAAACACACAACAAAAACTCATTTTAAATTAAGCTCTTGATTAAATCAATTAAGTCGTTTCAAGTTTACATCTCTTTCATTTAGGTCCTTAACTCTCTAATTTATGTAATTTCACCTCAATCTTCAATTTTTCTCTTGAATTAGGCCCTCAACTAGTAAAATTGGACTCATAATTTTTACCACCTTGTTGATTTTGGTCCTTAATCATCACATTTGTACAATCTTGACAAACTTTAATCCATTTTCCTATTCTTTTCAGCAAGACCTTCAAATTTTCTATACACTTGGTGTTCTGACCAACTTTAAATTAATTCACTACATGTTTGATACGATCCAAACTACATCAAAAGATCCCATAGAAGTTATAGTTCGGCTAACTACAAGATCAAGAGCAAAGAAGCTAAAAGATACATTCAATGAGCTTATTTAGAGTATTTAGGCCAAGGTAAATTTCTAGAAGGCTACATCTTCAACAAGTGATGATCAGATCTTAGTCAATTTAACTTATGTACAATAAGGGCCTAATACATCTACTTCTTGAGCTTATTTTTTCAAATGCATAGTTTTACACTAACAAGCATAATTTTTTATCCGATCATTTAATCAAGTTGAATTTTACCAGAAGATTCTAAAGGCCTTTTTATATATGGTTAAAATTGCATAGTGATCAAGAATTGAATTAGTTTATTAGTTGATTTAAGATTATTTTTTCTATTTTATTTAGAATTCTTTTATTATTTTTTCAAGATTTATTTAGGATGTTTTTACCTATTATAAATATGGTTAGTTAGCTTATATATAAGTTTTGTTTTTATATAGACTTCAATTTCAGAATAATCTATTGCATGTGTGAGAGTGAATTTTCTTAATTTGATTTTTCATTGAACTACTCTAACTCATCAAATAATTAATGAAGCTTTATTGTATCTTCTATACTTCTCATTCATGTCTCTTTATAAGCAATAAGTGGGCGTTTAATTTTTATGGTCTTTATGCCTTGGTACAGATTATCATTGTGTCAAGCTCAATCACAAACTTGAATTTAACTTTCTTATGAAGGGTTGATTTAACTAATATCATGTGCATCAACAATTCATTAAACCAATAAAATATAGCAAAGAAACTTTTGAATCTTGTTGCAAATAGCCGCATTTCATTCATTTGTTTTTTTACTCTTATTCTTGTTCTCTTAGGTTATCCATAAATCAATTTACTCTGATCTTCTTGTAAAGTATTTATCTTTCTTTTTTTCTTTCAATTTGCATTATAATAAATTTGAATGAGATAACATTAATATAATTATTTAAGAGTCCATGTTTTTTTTTAAATGAACCAAAAAAAGGCTCTGCCTAACATGATTGTTTTTTTTTTTATATATTTGTTTTTATTAGATTCAAGTAAATGTCATCAATTTGTTCTTACACATATCAATTCATATATCTTCATAATTTTGCGTTTGTAAAAAAAAAAAAACATGATAGCATTTTCTACTTTTGAGCTGTCAATTTCCTAACATGATTTGTTTTCTAAGGAAAAATGTATAAAAAAATACTTGAGATAGGAAGGCCATTATAATAGAAGAAAAGGAATATATATATAATCAATTACCTTGTTTGCTTTTGTTTTCTTACTAAATTAATGCATAATTATAACAACTATGAATCACTTATAAAATTTTGAAATCTATTAAATTCCACATTAGTTATAATTTTTTATGCAACTTTGCAACAATTTTGCATTAATTTTAAGAATTTTACTCTAACTTTTTCAATGAAACTTTGCAACAACTTTGCATTAATTTTCACTATTATCATACATTTATAAATATGAATTGAACTCAAATTATAAAGTAAAGCCAAAAACTTAAATGAATTTTATAAGGTTCGCAATATAATATTGTAATAATAACTTTGTGTATTTAAAAAAAATTATTTTTTTATTTACAAAGAAACTTTTAGCTAAGTTTTTTTAATATATATATAATCAATTTTTTATCAACCAAATTTGAGTGAAAAAAAAATCAACTTCATTAAAATATGTAAGAAAGACCGGTCGACGCCCACTTTCTCATCCTATTCTGATCCTATCACTTTGTTTTTGTTTGAGCAGCAATTGAATTGCATTGCTGAACCTAAGATGAGATTTTATCTACTAAAAACAGATTTTAAGATATATCTTTTTCCCAGCCGTTGGTTTGGAATGAAAAAGATAGCCTTTTCTTGATCCATTGAGATTGGTAGATTTAATGAAATATTATAATATGACCTTTCGTTTGATCAAAATAACTATTATTTAGATGATGTCATGAAACAAAATAATTTCTAGATACCTCATTCTGCACCTCTCTCTTCAGGTCCAAGTCCGATTTATTTGCTACTAATATCATAACCATTAGTTATGGCAAAAAAAAAAAAAAATCTGATTGGGTTTTAGGAAAACCAAGTTGTTTTTTAAAGGTTTTTGGTATGTCAACCCAATTGGCCTTTAAAATGGGCTGAATCCTTAATGAGTTTTTTAAACAAATTATAAAACCCAATGCAAATATATATGTGAATGTGAATATCATCCTTTTATTTAAAAGCAACTGCAGGTATAAATAACAAAAATGAATGAATAGCAAATCAAACATGAGCAAGATGCAAACTTTAAAGGATTCGACCTTTATATGCAAAAACTTAAAGGACTTGAAAACACATTGAATACATTCACAATGAACAACCATCCACAAAACAAATCATCTTGATAAATTAAACATGCAAGATGTTCAAATGTTCGCACACATACACAACCAATCACAAAGTTTGTTTAACCTCAACAACTTCATCACAAATACAAATCTAAATCAACCACAATAATATGTTTAGGATTTGAAATGGACCTTCCAAAGTCACTAGAGTAGTAGGAATCAATTGAAAGTTGCTGGAACTAATAGAACAAGTTGAAAACTTTTTAGAACAATGACAAAGCTTGTTATTTTCAGCGCGTGGAGGTCACACACTACCGTAACTACCTTCATGTGAAGTTCACATGTTGTTGCTATTAAGTCATGCCACCTAGTAGATTAGAAGCACCTCTCTCTCTTTTTAATTCCCTGTTATCGATGTAGAAAATAGGCGTCTGTAGAGGAAGATCAACTCTATTAAGGTTTTGGTTTCCTCTCCCCGATCTTGACTCTCTCTCTACCACAATTGTTTCTTCCTTTTTTTAGATGGTTGTTATATCAATTATGCATGGAAGAGCAATTTGTTATCACTTTGTTATAGACTATGATTAGTCATGGTTGTCGGCATCGTGCTTATGTAAGGGGTAATTTATTTCAATAATAATAAAGGAGAGACATATGACAACACTGTTGTTGTTCATGGCTAGCATAGGCTATTTTCACCATTAGAGCTATCATAGGTATCCTTCATCATGGTTAGTTCGATTGTGCTTTGTTGTTAGTGGAAAAAAAAAATCAAAGAAGGAAGGGTTGTTGGGTTTGGATTTGGTGGCTACTGTCTTTATGGCAGGAGGCGAATAAGATGGTTAGTTGGGGGAGAGAAAGGAGGCTAGTTGTTTTTACCAGTTGATTAGGAAAGAAACAAAAAATAAGGCCATGAGTTTCTCTCTTTATTTCCTTTTATTTCTTTGTTTATTTATTTATTTATTATTTTTATGTGTTTTGAAATGAGAGGAGATAAGAGTGAGAGAGGGTGACTATTTGGTAGCTTGGTTTTGTTTTCTATAGTAGCTAGGGTTTTTCCTCATAGTGGCCTCTTGGTGGTTAGATGTTTTAGAGGATGAAAGCTAGGTTTTTCTTTCATCAAATAGTGCCCCCTATTCTTGCAAGATTCCTCTATGACACGATCAAAGAGTTGATGTCTTATCCCAAGTGCAGGAGTGTCAAAGTAATAAATAACCCAGCAAGACCGGGATCGAACCACAGGGAGGTCAATTATATAAATTACAAACAATAAAATGATATTGATGTTGAAGAGAAGTTTTGGGATGTAATAATGATGAAAAGATTAAACAAGGATAAAACAGATGTTAGAGGATCCACTAATGGTATTTCAAATAAATATAATATAAACTCTTTTTATTACTCAATTGGAAACCACACACAAAGGAGATTCCAATCAAATGATTTATCATTAATGGCTCATTATAAAGTATTAACATGATCATATTAATTATCCTATTCAAGTAACACCATACTTATAAATATCATCAGGCATTCATGTTGCTAGCTTATGTTAACAACAAATCAAGTTCCTATCATAATAACGATGTCGGCCGAAAACTATGAAGGATCAAGCATTTGATGTACTAAGTGTTATACAACACAAATTTAGATTAAATATTTAACAAGCAAGGTATTAAGAATTAGTAAGATAAAAAGATAAAACATGTTAATAACAAACTTTCTTGGATATAAACATTAAAGTCCATGTTGAGTTTATATTATATCTATTCTAACACCATTAGTAAAACCTTTTCACCTTGACATAATTAACTTAGCTAAACATAATGAAGAAGAAAAACATAAATAAACAACATAAGAACATAAACATGATATAAGTTAACTAAGTATAGGAAAGGAAATGAAAAGGCATAAACAAGAGATTAATATAGCATGAAAGAAAACTTGAACATTACAAAGATATAAAGAGAGAAAGCAAGAAGATGATTTTGATCTGAAAAATAATATGACTAAATACATGACAAATGCCTCCTTTTATAGGCTAAGATTCAGAACTATTGATTGGTAGGCAACCATTGATTTGGTGGCTGGTTTTTGAATTGTTGGCTGTTGGTTCTTGATATTGTTGGCAGATTTTTGATATTGTTGGCTGCTGCTTCTTGATATTGTTGGCAAATTTTTGATATTGTTGGCTGACCAAAACGTCATTGCTAACATCAGAATTTGAGCCCTTTGTTCCATGAAAGCCGTGGGCAATTGTCTCAGCTTTCCAACAAAAAAAACCAGAGCTCATTTGGACTTCTAGAACTCAAGATATGAGTTGAAAACAAGATATGAGCTGAAAACCGAACAGTGTTTGAGCTGTAGGACAGGTTCCAACTTCTCTGTTGTTGCTAAGATTTGAACTTGAAAATGGCAGAATTGAGTCTTGAACTCCGTATGAAAGTTTTAGGTCTATGTCTTATCTTTCCATCCATATAAAGTGGACCTAAATCCGAGTTCTACAACTCCAGTTATGATCAAATAACCGAATGGTGTTCCAGTTTGGAATTGAACCAGCATCTCTTCTCTTAGCCTAGTCCTCTTTTTGTCTCTTCACTTTCAATAATTAATCACATTAATCAATCATTTGAATTGTGAGATATACTTGAATTCAAAATAAGCATTAACCATAAATTAAAGATATATTATATTATCATACTTGTTATTATAAAACATGCTTTAGTTAGGGAATTTAACAATACTTTAGTGCAATACGATGATATAAAGCCTTAATGAGAATGCACTTTTAAGTACTAATCACACCCCCCAACCAGCTTATTACTAGTCTCTAGTAATTAAAGCATTAAAATATAAAACAATTTGCAAGTTCCATAAAGCAAGGTATTCATCATTTAACTTCCATTAATCTATCCAAATAAACAAACTCTCATTAAATTTATATATTTGCTTCATGCTTTTTAAACAAGATATTAATAAACCTTCTTTTTATGCTCAGTAAATCAAAACATAGCTATGGAGCTTTTCATGGAAGAAAACAAAATTTTGTTCCAATGTTTAAGACTAATTTCCTTGGGTTGGGATTATTATCTCTTTTTTTTCTTTTTTTTTTTTAAGTAAGAATTTATAACACAATGTATCTTGAACCCATGTAACGAGCTTTTAGCTAATGACTCCCAGTCTAGTTGGTCTTAGGGCATCAGGTGTCAAGACACCCCTACGAGCTTAGTAACTCGGGTTGCGAATCGATCACGTAGATAGTGCAATGTCTGATTCCCTTAACCTTTTCTCCTTAACCCATGTAATAAGCACTGGGCCAATAGCTCCCAAGTCAGTTGACTTTAGGGTACTAGGTGTTAAAACACCTCTTCGGGCTTAATTACTTAAGTCAAGGAGGCTACGAAACCAAACTTATTTATTTTTTTATTATTTATTCAATTTTTTTTTATTATTATTATTTTGTTTATTTTTTGGTTTTTTTTTTTCATATTATATAATATCCTTTTTCCCTTAGTTGTTACCTTTAACAAAAGAACATGAATACTGTAATAATCTAATGTGCAATCCACAATCATATGTTAAAGTGTGTATGTGAAAATGAAGGTTTAGAAATACTTGTTAAATGAGTATATCAGCAGAATCAAGTGATAACAATGCGAGAGTTTGTAAACCTGAATATTTCAAGAAGTATTATGATAGACCTTGTTAAGAATGTTTACTAAGATGCGTCTCAAGAGTCATTAAAATTCCTCCTTTACTCTGCCATCCTAATTAACACGACCAAAATATTGATGTCTTTTCCCAAGTGTAGGAGTGTCGAAGTAATAAATAACCCGGCAAGACCGGGGTCGAACCACAGGGAGGTTAATTGTATAAATTATAAATAACAGCAACACAACAACAACAACAACAACAACAACAACAACAATAATAATAATAATAAAGGAGAAGAAGATTAAGAAGTTGATGACAACTTTGAGATTAAGATCAATGTGAGAATTAAATAATGATAAAAACAAATGTTAAGGTTAGAGGATCCACTAATGGTATTTCAAACAAGTATAGTATAAACTCTTAGTATTCAATTGGAAACCACACACAAAGGAGGTTCCAATCAGATTATAAATAGTTAACATGATTACATTAGTTATCTTATTCGAATAATGCTAATACTTGTAAATGTTGCCAAGCATTCATGATTATAACTTATGTTAACAACAAATCAAGTTCCTTTCATAGCTCAGGTGTCGGTTACACCATACAGTATGGACTATGAAAGTGCCAAGTATTTGTTGTATCAAGTGTTATACAATATAAATCTAGATTAACCATTTAACAAGCAAAGTATTAAAAGTGAACAAGATAACAAATATAAAGCATGTTAGTATCCAACATTAAGGTCCACGTTAAGTTTATATTATACTTATTCTTACACCATTAGTGTACCCTTTTCACCTTGATATAATCGACTTAGCTAAACATAATGAAAGAAAGAGACATAAATAAACAAGATAAAAACATAAATGAGAAAGAAGTTAACTAAGTAAAGAAAAGGAAATGAAAGGCATAAATTAGATATTAATGAAAACAAAACTTAAACATTACAAAAATACAAAGAGAGAAAACAAGAGCATGATCTTGATCTGAACACTAAGATGCCTAAATACATGGCAAATGCCTCCTTTTATAAGCCAAAATTCGGAACTATTGATTTGTTGACTAATTGATGAATGGGTGGCCACATCTTGACTTGGTGACAATTTTTATCTTCTTGTCTGCCAAAAACGTCATTCATAACATCATAATTTGAACATACTTCAATCATGAAAGTTCTAAGGAATTGTCTCATATTTCCAGGGTAAATATTTGAGATCATTTGGACTTCTAGAACTCGAGATATGGGCTGAACGCTGAACAGTGTCTGGGCTGCAGGACAGATTCGGACTTCTTCGTTGTTGCTACAATTTGGACTTGAAAACGTCTTTGTTAAATCTTGGGCTCCTATGAAGGTTGTAGGCCTATGTCGTACCTTTCTATCCATATAAAGTAGAACTAAATCCGAGATCTATAGCTCCAGATATGACCCGATTACTGAACAATGTTCTAGTTTGGACTGCACCAACATCTCTTTTCTAAGTTTGGCCATCTCTTTGTCCTTTCAATTTCAGTACTTCAACTCATCAATCAATTCTTTCATTTATGTGATAGGCCTGCATTTAAGATGAACATTTACCATAAATTAAAGGTATCTTATATTATTAGATATGTTATTATAAAACATACTTTAGTTAAGGAGTTATTGATACTTCAAGTACAAAATAATGATATAAAACCTTAATAAAAATACACTTTTAAGTACTAATCACTAATAACAACAGTTTTGCAAATGGTTGTAATAATAGAAAACATAGTTAGTTAAATTTTTATTTTTTTTAATATCAACTACTACCCTCTCCCTCCAACCAAAACCAGACATTGTCCTCAATGTTCTAAGGTAGAAAGATAGAGTATAGAAGACATCACCTGAAACACACTTAAACAAATATAAGAAAGAACTAAAAACAAATATTATGCGATTAATAAAACCAAAAGACATAATTTTTCACAGACTAAGGCTCAAATCCAATCTAAACTTTTTTGACGCTCGTGATTGACCAATTGAGTCGACTCATAGAGCAATCAACTACAGGGATGAAAGATTTAAGTTCATCAATCAATTGTTCAGCAGTAGCAGCAGAGATGAGGATTTGTCGCGCTGAAAATGTTAGAAATTGATGTTCCACAGCATGATCAAGAAAAGACAGTAAAGTATTATAAAAACCATTAATATTTAGCAAACTTATAGGTTTCTAGTGAATGTTCAGCTGAGCCCAAGAGAAAATATGAAATATCTCTTCTAAAGTGCCCATACCACCTGGTAAAGCAATAAAGGCGTCAGCATGATTAAACATGATAGACAGTTATTCAGATATTGTGAAGACCTGTAGTTCCTCTCTAACTGTTTTTCCAATGATGTCCCCTTCGGCTAAAGCTTTGGGGATAACCCCCAAAACTTGACTGCCTCCTAAAAATGCTGCTATTGAAACTCTCCCCATTAACCCAAGGCTGCCTCCCCCATACACTAAATGAATCTTTCGCTCAGCTAGTACTCGACCAAGATGATTTGCTGATTCTAAAAACTCTTTTTCTTTCCCAGGACTGGATCCACCAAAAACACAAATATTTTTTATTTTAGGAACAGAGGAACTGGCCATTTCTACACTTTTATATCTGTTAAATGAATAGGTTTAGTAGAAATGATGGGAAGGAAGAGAAGATTTTATAGATGAGAAGTTAAAAATGCAATCATACCACCTATATGTAAGCTAGCTGGAGTCTCACTTTCTCTCTCTCTTTTTTTTTTTGTAAAACATGTGTATGTACAAGCATTTATGATTGTGGCTCACATCTTCCCTTGGTTTTACGTCCAAGGACGGCTTAAACGCCCTCTATAGGTCGGGGATAGGCTTCCCATCCAGTTTTCTTAAAAATTGACAAACAGGGTCTTTTTTAGTCAGATTCCCAAAACTAAGTCGATCATGTTCTTTATAAAAATGAGGCTATAAATCATGAATTGCACAATGCACATCTCCATTATGATGAGACTTAAGAGTCAATAGAAGATTATCTAAAGACTTTATGTTTTGAAATAAATCCCACCTTTTGACAATTTTCACAGGTTTTGCAGAATTCATGTAGGTCCTTGAACATGGTGGGCCAACAGAACCCACTTTGTAAGATTTTTATAGTCGTCGTTTTTGATGAGAAATGATCTCCACATGCCTCAGAATGACAAAATTTAATGACACTACTTACCTCATTGTCAGGAATGCATCTTCGAAATATTTGATCAAGACAATATTTAAACAAGTAAGGGTTATCCCAATAAAAGTTCTTCACTTCGTTCAAGAACTTTTTTTTGTCTTGGGTACTCCAATGAGCTAGCAAGTGTCCTAAAACAAGAAAATTAACAATATTAGCAAACCAAGGCATTGTAGAGATAGAAAGTAAAAATTCATTAGTAAAATAGTCATTGATTGGTGTGATGTCAGATCTCGAATCAGTTGTCAATCGTCACAAATGATCCACAACAACATTTTTGGTGCCTTTCTTATCCTTAATTGTGATATCGAATTCTTGAAGTAATAAAATCCACCGTATCAATTTAGCCTTAGAATCCTTCTTAGAAAGAAGATATTTCAACGCTGCATGATCGCTAAAAACAATAACAGGTGAGCTAACAAGATAAGATTTGAATTTTTCACATGCAAATACTACTGCAAGTAATTTGTTTTCAGTGGTAGTGTAATTCATTAGACCACTATTTAAATTTTTACTTGCATAGTAAATCATATAGGGTTTCTTATCTTTTCTTTGTCCTAAAACAGCACCCACGACATAATCACTAGCATCACACATTATTTCAAAAGGTAATGACCAATCAGGAGGTGGAATGATAGGAGCAGAAGTAAGCAAGTTTTTAAGTTTAACAAAGGCTTCTTCATAATGTTCAGTCCATTTAAAAACATTATCCTTTGTTAGAAGGTTACACAATGGCTTAGATATTACACTAAAATCTTTGATGAACCTTCTATAAAAACCAGCATGTCCTAAGAATGATATAACATTTTTAACAGATTTTGGTGTTGGCAAGTTGGCAATTAACTTGATTTTAGATTTGTCAACCTCAATTCCTATTGATGAAACAATGTGACCAAGTACAATGCCGTTTGTTACCATAAAATGACATTTTTCTCAATTCAGCACAAGATTCTTCTCTTCACACTTGTTCAAAACCTTTTCCAAGTTGGTTAAACAATCATCAAATAAATCACCAAAAATAGAAAAATCATCCATAAAAATCTCAAGAAAACGTTCAACCATATCACTGAATATGCTAAGCATGCATCTTTGAAATGTGGCTAGTGCATTACATAATCCAAACGGCATCCTACGGTATGCAAATGTACCAAATAGACATGTGAAAGTAGTTTTCTCTTGATCTTCTAATGCAATTTCAATTTGGTTATAACCTGAATAGCCATCTAGAAAACAATAAAATTCATGACCTGCAACTCTTTCTAGAATTTGATCCATGAAAGGTAAAGGAAAATGATCTTTTCTAGTCATTGAATTAAGTTTCCTATAGTCAATGCACATGCGCCAACCAGTAATAGTCCTAGTTGGAATTAACTCATTCTTCTCATTTGTTATCATAGTAACTCCAGACTTTTTAGGTACAACTTGGGTAGGACTTACCCATTTGCTGTCAGAAATAGGATAAATGATTCCGTTATCTAGAAGCTTAATGACTTCATTCCTTACTACTTCTTTCATATTAGGATTAAGCCTTCGTTGCATTTCTCTAGAGGGTTTAGCATTTTCCTCCAAATAAAACTTATGTGTGCAAATCAAAGGACTAATTCCTTTTATGCTAGCTATGGTCCATCCTAATGCATTTTTGTGCATTTTCAGATCCTGTAATAACTTACCTTCTTGATGAACATTAAGTTTGGAAGAAATTATTACCGGAAAAGTTTCATTTTCTCCCAAAAATGAGTGTTTGAGATTAAATGGTAATGGCTTCAAATCGGGTTTTGGTGGTTGAACACTTGAAGGTATGGACTCAATTGATCGTGGTGGCAATTCCTTAATTTTTGGTTTCCAACTATTTGCCTTTGATGCTTCCTGAAAATAAACCATTTGTAAATCATCAGATTCATTAAAATCAGTTTCACTAGAAGAATTTTCAAATTGATCACAAATTAATTTTTCATTAAAATCTACTTCCTGTATTTCATTATCATCTCCAGATTGCTTGCAAATGTTAAAAACATTCATCTCTAATGTCATGTTTCCAAAAGATAACTTCATCACTCCATTCCTACAATTAATCAATGCATTAGAAATTACAAGAAATGGACGTCCTAAAATAACAGGAATTGAATTTCATGCTTCAACAGGTTGTGTATCCAAGACAATAAAATCCACAGGAAAGATGAATTTATCAACTTGTACTAACACATCGTCAACTATTCCTCTAGGCACTTTTACAAATCTATCAGCAAGTAAAAGAGTTATAGAAGTAGGTTTTAACTCACCTAGATTGAGACTTTGAAAAACCAAATATGGAAGTAAATTCACACTAGCTCCAAGATCAAGTAAAGCTCTATCAATTTTATGTTCTCCAATAAAGCAAGAAATTGTAGGACAACCAAGGTCTTTATATTTCAAAGCATTATCATTCTGAAGAATGGCACTTACTTGTTCAGCTAAGAAGGCTTTCTTTTTCACATTCAGTTTTCTCTTCACAGTGCACAAATCTTTCAAAAATGTAGCATAAGACAGTACCTGTTTAATAGCATCTAACAAAGGTATATTGATATTTACCTATTTGAAAATTTCAAAGATTTCAGAATTGTGATTGACTTTCCTTTGTTTGGTCATGGCATGAGGAAATGGAAGTGCTGGTGGGGAATCGGTCTCCTCCTTGCAATGTTCAGGTTCAACCCTTTCCTTACCCTCAGAGACTAACTCATCTTCTTTCTCACAAGGTTCAAGAATGGGTTTTTCAATAACCTTACCACTGCGGAGAGTAGTGACTGATTTGAATTGATCCATATGTTGGCTTCCGGAACTACTTGCACTTGAATTGTATTACCCTTTGGGATTTTGTTGGGGTTGAGATGGAAACTTACGTTTCTCCTGAAAACTGAGAGCAGATGTGAACTTTCCAAAAGTATCTTTCAAATCAGCCATGGTTTGAGCATTTTGAGTGTTGATTGTCTCTTGCTTTTCAATGAATGCATCTAGTGTTTCCTCAAGATTTCTTTTAAGAGGGGGAACATAAGGACATATCCATGAGAATTTTGAAAATTATGTTGTGCTTGAAATGGTGGCTGTGAAGTTTGTGCATTATTGTTACCACTCTTCCAACTGAAATTTGGGTGATTTCTCCATCCAGGGTTATACGTTTGCGAGTATGGGTTATGACTTGGCCTTTGGTAACTATTTAAAGTATTAACTTGTTCATGGAGACATTCCATAAAAGAAGGCAAAGTTGGACAATCATTGGTTAAGTGTTCATTAGTTTCATAAATTTGACACATAATTTCTTGAACAGATTTTATTTGACCACTCTTTTTTAATTTTAGTGCCTCAACTTTTTTAGCTAAAGATGCAAATTTGGCTTGGAGGTCATGATTTTCCCTAAGGTTGTACATGCCTCCATTAGATGTATGAGGTTGAGTTTTACCTGGTGCCTCACACGTACCTGTGGTGTCCCAATTTTGAGCATTTTCAGCTAGCAAGTCTAGGTACTCCATTGCTTCATCAGGGTCTTTATCTTCAAAAGTTTCATTGCACATCAATTCCACCATTTGCCGATCTTTAGGTGTTAACCCTTTATAAAATTGTGAAACCAATCTCCTTGTTTCAAAACCATGATGAGGACAGGTATTAAGCAAGTCTTTATATCTATCCCAACACTTGTAAAATGTTTCTCCTGGTTTTTGAGTGAAAATGGTGATTTGTCATTTGAAAGAGTTTGTTCTGTGAGACGGAAAAAACTTCTTTAAAAATTGTTGTTGCATTTCATCCCAAGCACGAATGGATCCTGACCTAATATTTTATAGTCATGTTTTAGCTTTATCTTTTAATGAAAAAGGAAAAAGCTTTAATCTGATGGTGTTCATGCTATAATTTAAGTCATTATAGGTGTTACAAACTTCTTCAAATTCTCTTAAATGCAAGTATGGATTTTCTAATTCTAAGCCATGAAAAGTGGGTAAAAGTTGAATAATACCTGGCTTAAAATTAAAATGAGATGCATCAGGAGGAAAAACAATACATGATGGTGCACTTGTTCTTGTTGGATTCATGTAATCTCTAAGTGTTCTCACATGATTATTCTCATTATTCTCATTATGAATTGACTGGTTATCTTCTTCGGCCATGTATTCTAAAGAAAATAAGGATTTTCTAGAAAGTCTACCACTTAATGTACGTGTCCAAACTCTCATGCAAGTGCAAAAGAAAAGAAAATAAAAGAAAAGGAACAAAAATTAGAAAAACAAATAAAAGTGAAAAGAAAAGAAAATAAATGAAAAATATAATTTATACAATACTTACCTCCCCGGCAACGGCGCCAAAAACTTGACACGATCAAAGAGTTGATATCTTATCCCAAGTGCAGGAGTGTCAAAGTCATAAATAACTAGGCAAGGCCAGGATCGAACCACAGGGAGGTGAATTATATAAATTACAAACAATAAAATGATATTGATGTTGAAGAGAAGTTTTGGGATGTAATAATGATGAAAAGATTAAACAAGGATAAAACAGATGTCAAGGTTAGAGGATCCACTAATGATATTTCAAATAAATATAATATAAACTCTTTTTATTACTCAATTGGAAACCACACACAAAGGAGGTTCCAATCGGATGATTTATCGTTAATAGCTCATTATAAAGTATTAACATGATCATATTAATTATCCTATTCAAGTAACACCATACTTATAAATATCATCAGGCATTCATGTTGCTAGCTTATGTTAACAACAAATCAAGTTCTTATCATAATAACGATGTCGGCCGAAAACTATGAAGGATCAAGCATTTGATGTACCAAGTGTTATACAACACAAATCTAGATTAACCATTGAATAAGCAAGGTATTAAGAATTAGTAAGATAAAAAGATAAAACATGTTAATAACAAACTTTCTTGGATATAAACATTAAAGTCCATGTTGAGTTTATATTATACCTATTCTAACACCATTAGTAAAACCTTTTCACCTTGACATAATTAACTTAGCTAAACATAATGAAGAAGAAAAACATAAATAAACAACATAAGAACATAAACATGATATAAGTTAACTAAGTATAGGAAAGGAAATGAAAAGGCATAAACAAGAGATTAATATAGCATGAAAGAAAACTTGAACATTACAAAGATATAAAGAGAGAAAGCAAGAAGATGATTTTGATCTGAAAAATAATATGACTAAATACATGGCAAATGCCTCCTTTTATAGGCTAAGATTCAGAACTATTGATTGGTAGGCAACCATTAATTTGGTGGCTGGTTTTTGACATTGTTGGTTGCTGGTTCTTGATATTGTTGGCAGATTTTTGATATTGTTGGCTACTGGTTCTTGATATTGTTGGCAGATTTTTGATATTGTTGGCTGACCAAAACATCACTGCTAACATCAGAATTTGAGCCCTTTGTTCCATGAAAGCTGTGGGCAATTGTCTCAGCTTTCCAACAAAAAAAAACCAGAGCTCATTTGGACTTCTAGAACTCAAGATATGAGCTAAAAACCGAACAGTGTTTGAGTTGCAAGACAGGTTCCGACTTCTTTGTTGTTGCTAAATTTGAACTTGAAAATGGCAAAATGGAGTCTTAAACTCTTCATAAACATTTTAGGTCTATATCTTATCTTTCCATCCATATAAAGTGGACCTAAATTAGAGTTCTACAACTCCAGTTATGATCAAATAACCGAATGGTGTTCCAGTTTGGAATTGAACCAGCATCTCTTCTCTTAGCCTAGTCCTCTTTTTGTCTCTTCACTTTCAATAGTTAATCACATTAATCAATCCTTTGAATTGTGAGATATACCTGCATTCAAAATAAGCATTTACTATAAATTAAAGATATATTATATTATCATACTTGTTATTATAAAACATGTTTTAGTTAGGGAATTTAACGATACTTTAGTGCAATACAATGATATAAAGCCTTAATGAGAATGCACTTTTAAGTATTAATCACTTTACTATTTTTAAGCTATTTCTTTTTTTCAATCACTTAGTCCCCAAGAAACTTTATTTTATTTTTGTCTTTTACTTCTCTTATCTTACACTTTAGTTCATTTGTCCACTTTGCTCCCTATATTGATTTTTCTTATTTTTTGTATTTTGATTTAAAAAAAACAATGACAATGTCAATTCCATTTGGAAATTAATCAAGAATTTTAAAATGAGTGCGTTAATAGCTAAAATGCTCTAAAAAAATATTTTTGATTTTTTTACTTTTTCAGGAAAGCATTCTCAAAATAGGCCCGTGAATAACTAAAAACATGTTTCTTTGGAATGTTTGCTTGTTTTCATATTTTTAAGGAAAAAAAGGTCAAAATTAGGCTTTGACACCCTCAAAAAAGTGATAGAACTTCTTAGAATTTCTTGTGTTCATATCACTTTTCATAGGATATAAGTATTAGAAAAATTCTTTCTCGAAATGGTAGACAACACCTTAATACATATAGTGTTAGGAGGTGTGGGTAGGGGCTCATGAACTATTAGGTGATCATTAATGAACTCATTGGTGCTCTTACTAAATGTCCTAGTAAGAGATTGATGATGTTGAGAAGATTATACTCTTTGAAATAAGGGTGTCTTAGTCTGGTCATGTTTTTTTATTCTACTCCAATATAATTCTCTATTACCTATTTCATGTTGAACGCAATTATATCAGGGAGAGTATACAAATGTTCCAATAAATAATAGTTTTAGAATCTACTAATCAGTGTTTCATTGGTAATTGGTTTGAGTAGATTTTTCACTTTAGCACTCCTCATTAAATCTCTAGATATATGCTTTGATGCTTTCATCTTCATGTTAGGTGTTGATGAAGAATGCAATCATGCTTTTTTTAGCTCGTATGTTAATTATAAAATTAGAGATAAGCTTAATGTAGATATCGTGAAGGCCATGGATAGATCTAGGCTAAAAGTTATGATATTAGACCCTTCTAAATCCACATAATGTAGCTGGAATAATTTTTTACATAGTGTCACTTTTTTCCATTAAAAGCTTTATTATGCTTCTTATGTTTTGTATATGCTCTCTAGGATCCATAAGACGATTATAGTTGTCACCTTCACAGAGACACAATCTTTATAGAAATGAGTGTATAACACTCAATGACATAGTATAGAATCTTATAATTGGTGGAAATGTTCTTCACTCTTAGGAGTTTGTGTGATTAATGATCACGTTGAGGGAATGGAAGAGTGAGAAATTGTTCTTATATAGCTGAAACAACATTGTCAAGCACTTACATTTAATGGGAGAGTTATGAAAGATCTAAAAAAGCTAGAGTTTCTAAGGTAAGAAGATCAGTTACTCTCCCATATCCCAGAGAGTTTATGTCATTAGCCATGAAAAGAGTTTTGGGAAAAGGTGTAAAACAAGAATAAACTAGCTTTTTATTTATTTTCCAATAAATAAAGTCATAAAAACACTAGGATTGGATTGGGTTAGGCTTAAGTGTATGGGTTTGGGGGTCATTTTGTTTTAGGGGGGCTTGGTTGTTACTACAAAAAAAAAAAAAAAACAAGTTCCCTGTTAGAATAGAAAACCCTCTGATGATAAAGTTAGTAAATGTAGATGGAGAAAATAATGTGCAAGACAAAAGAACAAAATGTACTAGTTTGAAGCAATAAGTTTGAATGACTTAAATTTTCTTCTTTTAGAATTTTTCTAGCCTGGCTTGGATGTGAATTGCCTAGGATTATATAGGAGTTGCTTAAATTGGCCTCCATTTCTTATGTGGTGACTAAGATTGTTGTTATCCATTTTTGGGTCCCCACACAAAAAAGAGAAAATACAAAATATATATATTCGGAAGAAATTCAAAAAATAATAGCAGTGAAAAGAGGATGCTAGAGTGCCTAGAAAATGGCTAAAAATTGGTTGAGGAGATTCAAAAATAAAAAGATTGAATTTTGACAGTATATCATTGACTGATGAGAGCCTTATTGACAAAGGAAAATCAATTTGAGGAAGAAATGTCAAAAATCAGATGTTTATGGACTCAATTAAATTTTATTGAAAGTTTAATTGAATTTATAGAGGGTTTGATTGCAAGAAAATTTAAATTTTAAATCAAATTGGGCTTTAATTGGAAGAAATTAAAGTTTTTGGGTCAAATTATAATTTTGAGAGTTGATTTGGTCAAATCAGGGGCTTAATTGCATAAATAATGAAGTTTGATGGCCAATTAGGTACTTAATAGAAGAAATCTAAAACCATGGACCAAACTGGAAAAGACGCGTAAATAGAGGGCTTGGAATTGATCGAATCAGGGGCTAAATTGAAGCAATTGAAAGTTTGTTGATCAATTAAGGGTCAAATTGCATAAATCCGAGACTAAGGACCAAATTGAAAAATACGGCCAAGTTCAAAGCCGGCGATTGAATTGATTCTTAAAATCAAAATTGCAATTAAAGACTTGATTGAACAAATCATAAATTGAGGACTGATTTAGACATCAACATGTTTTGATGCCTTTTTCTTTTAAATGAAACGGCACGTTTGGGGAAAAACGGTGTTGTGTCATGCTTTGTTCCAAAAAAAACAGAGAGAAAGAGGAAGCACAAAACAGTACCGTTTTGAACGACATTGTGCTTCTTCATACCCTAGACACACAGAGGCAGGGGAAGAAGAAGTTTCTCAACTGTGCAACGCCACTCTCTCTCTCTCTCTCTCCCCCCCTCCCTCCCTCTCCCCATTTACCCAAATCTTGACACCACCCACGCCTCTCACCCGCCACCATGATGAAGATTAGATAGGGGAGCCATGCCCTATGGGCGGCTGAGGAGACTGCACAGCGGCCACGCCAGCCACCCTACCCTGCCTCCATGATTGGACGGAGGTAGGGTGGCTGCCTCTCCCCTACCCTTATAAATATAAGAGGGGAGAAGGAGGTGAGAGGGGAGGGAGTTTTGAAGGAGATTACAGAGGGGTGAAAAAAATAGGAAAAACAGAGAAGTGTTGAGAGAGAGAGACTTGAAGAGAAGGTTGAGGGAACAAAAAAATAGGGGAGGGTAGAAAAACAGAAAGGTTTTAGAGAGAGATGAGAAACAAGAAAAGAGAGAAGAACAGGGGAGAGATAACAAAACAGAAAAGAAAAAAAGAAAGGAAAAGCAGAGGATTTTGAGAGTTGAAAAACAGAGAAGAGGACGAGAGAACAGAGAGAAATCAAACAGAGAAAGACTTGAAAGAAAAGAAAAGAACGGAAGAAGAAACAGAGGCAATACACACAGAGAAGAAGAAGAAAAAAAAATTGTTGGCCAGTGAAGCAGCTCCCCAGCGAACGACCACCTTATTTGGAAGAAGAATTACCAGCACCACCGCCAGCACCGCTACTCAATCAGTTGCCCCCCTCCCTGCCTCCTCCTTTTCTTATTCTCATGCTTTATTTGCCCCCGTGACCACTATTTTGCAAAGTGAATAGTGGGGAGTTTTTCTACTATTTACTGGGCCAGACTGGCCTTATTCAAAATGCACTGGGCCAGGTACAACGTAGTAAAAAAAATCAAAAAACTCCTTTCAAAAAATTTATGATTTTCCCGCGTATTTTTCTATCAATTTTGCTTAATATTGGTTTGTATTTTTATACAAATCCGGTATTAAAATACATGGTTTTCATCAAAACATTGCAAAACATTATATTAAAAAAAAGTCTTGTATTCATGCATACAATCAAGTCTCTCAAAGATTAAAAAAAAAAAAAATCATATTGTATTTTCATACAATGAAAAAAATTCAAAAATATGTATTAGCATGTATTTTGGCTTTAATAACCAATTTATTAAAGTCATGAGAACCAGGCTAATATTTCAAAAATAACAAAAAAATTATTTTGTTTTCTTTTAGTATATGGGGTTACGATGTTATACGTAAGACGTATTTTGGATATTAAATTCTTTTGTTGACGTTATAACAGTTAGGTTTTACCTAATAAGATAAGGATCTCTTTACTGAGAAGGATTTTTCTTAAACAATAGATGGACCAACAATTAGAAATACAATAGCACCTTAGCATATATCAGACAATTAAATAATCCAGCTTACCTTAAGTAGGGCGTATTTGGGGTGCTAATACATTTCCTTTACACAACCAGTCCCCGTGCCCAATCTCTGACATTAATTAGGGTTTCTAGTGACCAAAATACTAAATGGTGACTCTCATTCTCTCATTCCACTAATAAAAGACAAGAAATCCTTGTCTCCCTATATTTTCCAGATACATACGAGAGTGGACGACGCCGCACACGTGCGACAGAATGGCGACTCCACTAGGGACCTTGCGAACTAAGCTTTGTTTTTGTCTGATTATCGTGTTTTATGGTTGGTTTGTGTGTTTTTATTAATATGCATTTTCTTATTTGCTCATACGTTTTAATTTTGTATATATTTATTCATACATTGTATAGAATTAATTCATGCATCATTCACTTATTCTGTGAGAGTTATACTGAAAACACTGTAGGTTAAGAAGGGGACTAACAACTTACCTTACGACTTTTAGTCAAGGTTTAAATTTGTGTAAACCTCAACACTTCGCTAAGTGCTTGGAATGGTAATGATTGGTTTGTATGTCATCCAATTACCTATTGAGCCCCTATATCGCCTTGAGGATGATCACTAGGACAGCAAGGAACCCTTTTTAGAGCCTAAGTAGTCGACTTACCCTTTATCTCACATAAAAGAATTAGAACCTGCATTTAGGGTGTATGCTTCCTACCTATTATTTTGCATCGAAACAAGCCCTTCTTGAAGCATCTTGAACTCAAGAATTATGGTTAACACAATGGTCGTTACCCAGGAAAATTATGTTGTAGAGTTTGAACAAGAACCAAAGTTCTTGTTTCATCATACAAGATTTATGACCATGTGTTTACCCTTGAAGGACGAGTTTATCGTATAGAAATATACTCATACATTTATCATGCATATTGTCAGGTTGAAACATAGGTCCCCCACCCAAGGTTTGCTACGCCTGAAAGATGGAAAATGAAGAAAGAGCTTAGTTGAAGGCTAATTATCAAAAGAAAATTGAGAGCATAAAAGGCAAAGTAACTAGACTTGCAGATCTGTTTGAACAAGTATTGGGTTTCAATAATGGAAAAGGAACATCTGCACAGCTTCCTATGAAAACACCATCAGTCCGCGTCCCTCACACATCTCAAAACTTGGGGGCAAACTTAGTAACCGGACATCATTTTATCCCTTTTACCCCCATCTATTCGAGTCAAACTCAGATCATTGTAGAACCAAGAATGAAAGGATATTTTGACAATAGGTCTACCAATCCCGTAGACCATGATAAATGGGTTGCCCTATAAGAGAGATTAAGAGCAATTGAAGAAAAAAATGTGGTTGACCCTATAATAGCAGTTGAAGTTTGTTTGGTTTCAAACATTGTTGTGCCAAAGAAGTTTAAAGTGTCGGACTTCATCAAGTATACCGGACTAGAATGCCCAAACACCCGTCTCCGGTCATAGTGCAACAAAATGGTTGAACTGATCTATACCGATAAGATGCTGATTTATTTTTTTCAAGATAGTTTCACTGGATCCGCTTTGAGCTAGTATATAAGGCTAAATAATATCAGGATCAAGACATGAAAAGACCTGGTATACGCCTTATTGAAGCAGTATAAATTCAATCTGAAAACTGCTCTTGACTAAACCATCATAATGGCTATGAATAAAGAAAACCAAGAGTCTGTGAGGGCATATGCATAAAGATGGTGATGTAACCATATTATTCAATAGTTTCACCCACATTTAACTAGTGTTTTGCCTATGTTTTATATATAAAATGCCTTGATACTCTTTGTTTTATGTTTTGAAGGCCTTTTTGGATGAAAGATGAAAAAAGGAGTAAATTGGAGATAATTGGCAGATTTGACCTTCAGTCGATGTTTTGTGCAGAGTGTGAGCTCTAGAGGTTGAAATGAAGTAATTCTAGTGGCATTAAAAATCTAACATCCATACCTTTCTGGACATCTAAGGCAAGAAAATAAAATAAGGAAGAGTATGGAAATCGCAGCCTTCAAAGTCAAATCTCGCAATCTGCCAGTGTTGACCTTCGGCTATTCCAACTTGAATATCTAGAGCTACAGAAGTCCAATTGATGCAAACTCAATTGTTTTGGATTCATGACTCAAATTTCTATAAACGCTCCAAATATCAGCCAAAAAAGATGTCATATGATGGAGATATGATTTTTCAAAGATGACATCTGAATTCTGCCAGCAAACAGGTTTCGTGAAGAAACGAGTCCAAATTACGTTCCGAAGCATCTAAACCGATATCCAAGTTTTTATTTCAGCAATTTAGCTCCTCTAAGTCAAAGCTTGAAGATTTCATGCAAGGCTATTTCTCTTTTTTTAGGAAAATAGTTATTGAAGTACTTAAATGTAAACAGTCTACTTAATGGAGGACTATTTTGTAAAATAGAGACCTAGGGTTTCCTAAGATATAAAAAGAATGAGAGAAGAGAAGGGGAGCAGCCAGCCAAAAAGAGAAAAACGCCCCCTTCCTATAAGAAACCCTAAATTATGCATTCTTCCTTCTTTTTGATTAGTTGTTCAACAAACATGCAAGGCTAAACACTTTTTCTTGGTTGCAAGGACACGGAAACCTTTGGATTTCAAGAACTGTGAGATTTATTTTACCTTTTCTTTTCAGTTTATATGATGAATATATTTGTTCTCCTATGCTTATTTTTTCTATAATTGTTTATTTTAATTGCTAGAGCAGACTCTAAGTTATTATTGTAGACAATCTATTGCTAAGTTTGATATCAAAACCGGAGTTGTGGTATATGAACTTGTGAAGCAAATGAGTTTAATAATTGTGGTGGATCTACGTTATTAATCTTAGAGAGAACATTCAATCAAATCAAACATAGACTGCGGACAGTTATGTTTTCTTGATTAATCAACTTATCTAGTTCTTAAGGCTGCCATTAAATTAAATTACTAGTGCGGACACTGTGGTTGTTTAATGGTTAGGGTTAGTTATACGGCGAATCCGTTAACTAACCAATGTTAAGAAGAGATAAATATTCAGAATATAAATTGATGTTTCGTTTCCATGATCAGTTCTGGTTTCTGTAGGTGGATGTGTGCTTGTGACCAAGGTTTGTTCTCTTGATAATTTTTTGATTTTATTAAATTTCGTTTGATAGTTTTCTGTTTTTTTTTTTTTGCTTTAGCATAGATAACGTCCAAACCCCCCCCAAATTGCATATCATCTAGCATAAAAATCTGACTTGAACTTCCTTGTGGGATCGACCCCTTGCTTGCTCTATACTATCTTGTGTGTTGTGTTTGAAGCTAGGGTAATTAATTTGTGCGACCGCGACATCGCAACAGATGGCGAGATAAGGCAATACATGTTCAACCACCACTAATAGATACAAAAATGCTGATGTTGTTCGCAAACACTTTTCAATTCTCTTACTATGAGCATTTGATGGGAAGCTCAGCTCAACATTTCCATGAAATGGTGAGGATTGCTGAAAGAATTCAACAACGATGAGAGATGAATATGAAGATGACTCTCAATTGGAAAACCTTGGTTGTGCGTCAAGTCTCGTCGTAGCATCAACTACTCAAATTCCTCTAGCAATGATCATATCATCACTAGGTCATCGTCAATAAGGGATAACAAGAATGGATGATTGCAGGAGAAGTTGATTTAGAATGTCATATTATTATGGAATTTTGATGCCATGTATTTTATTTTGTGCTCACATCTCATCACTCAATGAAATTTATCTTTTCTTTGTCTCTTTGTTGTTTTGAAATCAAGAGGTGTTTAACATTCTATTTTTGATCAAACATTCTGATCAAACTCCAACATGCAAAGTTAAAGTTAGAAGATTAAAAGTTGTTTGATTATAGAAATGACTTGATGTTCATTAAAATGGCAAGAGGTGACCGAATAAATTTTGAGCTCACACATAAAATTGAACCTAACACCATATAGCTAAGTTTTAACAGTATGCATAAGAAAGAGTATGAAAGTTCAAGAGAAACTATTTTGAAGGTTCTCAAGGTTAGGGATTGAATAATAAAAATTGCTTATAATTAAAGGCAAATCAAATGAAGGAGAACGCCTATCAAGTCTAGGAATAGAAAAAAAGTTCCGATCAAGAAAAGACATAACAAACACCAGAACAAATTTTGAGTTACAATCATGACTTTCAATCTATGATAAAGACTCTAATGTCATCCAATAATCGAGATTGATCATTCATCAAAGGAAAAGTTGGATTTGCATTATGATCCACGTTAAGAGAATTTTGATCTTTAAGGTTAAGATGGTTATATGTTTATTCCTCTATAAAGACAACAAAAGAAAGAGACTTGATGAATAGTTGATGTTGATCCAAGATCTTTAAAACCCTCAAACACTTTTTGAACCCGTGAATTTTCCTTTCTTTCATAGCCATGAGCCATAGCTTACATTACATGAGTTTAGAAGCCATTTTTAATCAAGCAAGTAATTTGAACTGATAAATGGCGCTTCAAAACTTGAAGAGCTTTTCCATAAGGGTCGTAGTTTCATGAATTAAGCTACTGGTTATTATGCATGTTGATAAAATTGGTGCTCAAAAGAAACAAATTTTCTTGATAAAACCTTGAGTTTTGACTTGAGCATTTTGTTTTTGAAATTCATAAAAAGGTCACCTCATCATAGACCATCAAAAGATATACCTAAAATCAGAGTTTAAAATGGATACAAAGAACCATGGAAAAAACCATTTTAATCTTACAACAAGTCAATTTCTATTTTCAAAATACAAGACAATCAAAGGCCTGTATATTTTGAATAATGTGTGTTGGGTCTTTGACCAAAAAGCTTGATTTTCAAAATATATGTTCCAAAACGTACATCTCTCTGATTTCATTTCAACAATTAGACTTGAATAGACATGATCTTTGAAATATGATATTTGATTCCAGAACAAGAAAGATTGACAAACAAGAAGAACATCGATAGAATTTGCAAAATCCTCAACAGAAATGACATCAATACTTCTCGACACTCCTTGAAAAGTTGACTACCTGGGGGCAATACAGTGGACCCTGAGAAGGAAAACAAATAGTATTTCAGATCAGCTGGGGGCAAAGAAAGATGATTAAATGATGAATCAGTGAACTAAGGACAATGTTGTTTAAAGAAAGATAATCAGTAAATGAGCGCACTCAGATCCATTAAGGGCAATGATGTTCAAGAACAGTCTATGATCCAGGAAAACCCCAGCAACAATTGAGAGTGGCGCTGCACTTGAAGGACATTTTCATATCGTCGTCCTTTGAAACATGGCTATCAACCGATGTTGTCATATAGTTGCATTTGAATGAATATTGAAAAGATGCATACCATCAAGACTGACTGTGGGAACAAGCTCCTTTGAAGCAAAAGTGCACTTCACCGCATGAATATGGGTGATGAACATCATTGATAATGCCAACACATTTCTTTTTATAATATGATTAAACGAGCTGAAAGGAATCCATTGAGAAGAACATTGAGCATACAACAAAGAGCCTTTTACTGCAAGCTATGAGATGTATGTCTAGATGACTTAGCAGTTCCTTGAAGGTTGATGATCTCATATACTTGAAGGGTATGTTTCAACTGAAGGCAAGTATGTGGTTGATTGGCAATCTAAGATGAGGTTAACACTAGAAAACCTTTTGATAGGTGTTGGCGAGATGTGCACAACTAATCTAAGAATAATTCTTGACAGAATCCAGGAGATGAATGATTTGTTCACCTCCTTCATGATATATTAAGCAATGCCACACTTGGGGGCATGACCATGCTTGATAAACAATGAGAATAGTAATATTCATAGACAACCCGAGATGGGCACTGCATTTACATCGGAGTGGAAGGCTAACATGAATGAGCTAGCACAGAAAAACAAAGAAGACTTTGGATAGCAAACAAAAGTACCCTATGACGATGGAACATCAAAGAGGGGGGGACCTATATTTCAAACCAGGTAAGGGTGCATACATGCCATCTCACCTCATAGCATTGCACAAATATTTTTTTGAATTGTTACAAAATAAAAATTTGCAATGAAGTCCAACAAGATTATAGACGAAGGAAGAATCATTGAGTTGATAATAACAAAGAATCATAATTTTTTTACTCTGGAACAAGAAGAAGATGAGATGAATCCTACCATTAGGAAAATCTCAAAGACATGTTAAGATCAACCCTATCATTAGAAAGAGTCTTCAGGTCAACCCTCCAATCAAGAAGCACCTAGTTTTCAACCTTGCGATCGAGAATTATCAGGTCAACCCTGCGATCTGGAAGCACTAAGTCTTCCAACCATGTCATCAGGAAGGACAGATGTCAGCCCTGCAATCAGGAAAGACCGATGTTAATCTTGCAAAATCAAAAGTCAAATAAGAAAAATTATCAAGTGAAAAACTTGATCAAACCTTATCATTGGAAGAAAAATGAGAAGGAACCACACACGGATTTTGGTTTTGGTTAAAGGGGATCACCAGATGGGATCTCAAGTTAGCCCATCCACACATAGACTTTGGTTCTGGTTAAAGGGGATCGCCAAATGGGATCTCATGTTAGCCCAACCTCACAGACTTTGGTTCTGGTTAAAGGAGGTCACCAGAAGGGATCTCAAGTTAGTGCTACCACACATAGACTTTGGTTCTGGTTAAAAACGGTCTCCAGATGGGATCTCAGGTTAGCCCAACCACACGCAGACTTTGGTTATGGTTCAAGAAGGTCGCTAGAAGAGATCTCAGGTTAGCCCAACTACACACAAAATTTTGGTTATGGTTATAGAAGATTGCCAGATGGGATCTGAGATTAGCCCAACCACATACAAGATTTTGGTTTTGGTTAAAGGAGATCGCCATATGGGATCTCAGGTTAACTCAACCATACATGAAATTTAGCTTTGGTTAAAGGGGTCGCCAGATGGGATTTCAAGTTGACCGAGTTGCACACGGTTTTTGGTTCTGGTTAAAGGGAATTGTCGGATGGAATCTTAGGTTAACTCAACCACACACAGAATTTGGTTCTAGTTAAAGAAGATCGCCATATGGGATCTCAGGATAACCGAGCCACCAGCATTATCTTAGCATTGGAAGAAAAGTGAGAAGAACTTCACTGTTAAGAAATTCTGAAAAACAAAAAGAAGAAGAAGAAGAAAAAGAGAAGTTCAAACCCTACCGTCAGAAGAAGACATTATTTTAGGTTCTAGTTAAAGGGAATCGTCAGACGGGATTTCAGGATAACCCAACCAAAGATAGAATTTAGAGGATCACCAAGATCAGGATCTTAAGATAACCAACTTAGTTTCCGGTTGAAGGGGATTGCTATAAAGACAGAGTTTCAAATCAACCAAGCTTTGAGAAGATCAATTTCAAAAGTTTAGTTTTTGTTTATCTTTACAACACTTACTACGCAAAGTCTTTGATCCGTAAGTATTGTAAAGAGAGGGCATCTGTTGTTATCTATTTTTGGATTCCCACACAAAACAATATATATATATATATATATATATATATATATATATATATATATATATATTCGAAAGAAATCCAAAAAATAATGGCAGTAAAAAGAGGATGTCAGAATGCCTATTAAACGGCTAAAAATTGGTTGAGGAAATTTAAAAATACAAAGATTGAGTTTTCCCACTGTTCACTAGGCTAGACCAGGTCTGACCTAAATCAAAATGCATTGGGCCGGGTCCGGCGCAGTAAAAATATCCAAAAAATCCTTTCAAAAAATTTGTGATTTTCTTGTGTATTTTTCTATCAATTTTGCTTAATATTGTTTGTATTTTTATACCGTAAAGATATAAATTCGGTATCAAAATACCCAGTTTTCATCAAAACATTGCAAAATATTATATAAAAAAAATATTTTGTTTTCATGCATATGACTAAGTGTTGCGATGTCGCGGTCGCACAAATTAATTACCCTAGCTTAAAACACACAAGATAGTATAGAGCAAGCAAGAGGTCGATCCCACGAGGAAGGTTTAGTTCAGATTTTTATGCTATATGTTATGCAATTGGGGAATTTTGATTTGTGATGATCTAAACTATGGAAGAAATTAAACTAGCAAACAAAATCAATTGAAACTGAAATATATTAAGAAAACAAACCTTGGTTGCAAGCACACATCCACCTACAGAAATCAGAACCGATCCTTGAAACGAAACTCCAGTTTATATTCTGAATTTTTATCTTTTCTTAATAGTGGTTAATTAACGGATCCGCCGTATAACTAACCCTAACCAACAAATAATCACAGTGTCCGCACTAATGATTTAATCCAATAGCAGCCTTAAGATCTAGATAAATTCATTAATCTTAACAACCAAGTTGTCAGCTTGTGTTGCTTTGATCGACTGTTCTCCCTAAGTTTAATAACGTAGTTCCGCTACAATTACCAAGCTTAGTTGCTTCACAAGTTTATATATCACAACTCCGGTTTTGATATCAAACTTAGCAATAGATTGTTCACAATAATAACTTAGAGTCTGCTCTTAGCAATTAAGATAAACAATCATACGAAATATGCATAGGAAAACAAACATACTCATTCATAATACAAACCAAAAATAAATAGAAGAATAAATCTCACAGTTCTTGAAATCTGAAGGTGTTTGCGTCCTTGCAACCAAGAAAACGAGCTTAGCCTTGCATATCTATTGAACAGATGAAAGAATACATGATTTCTGATTTGTAGAAGGGAGAGTTTGTGTTTCTTCTCTTATGGCTGCCACCCTTCTTTCTTTGATTCTACTGCACTCCCTCTCCCTCTCTCTTGGCTCTTCTAATATCATGAACTTAGCTGCCTATTTATACACAAATTATAAGTAAGAAAAATCAAAGTTCAAGTGTGAACATCAAGAGATGGTGGTAGTGTGAAGGCAGCTGGTGGCTGGTGGCTGGTGGTCAGTGGTTGGTTTGTGGTTGGTGGTTTGAGGTTGGTGGCTGCCTTCCTTGACCTTCTGGATTGATTTACTTGAGGAGCTAAATTGCTGAAATTAAAACTTGGATGCCGGTTTTGATGCTTCGGGATGCAATTTGAATTCGTTTCTTCACGAAACCTGATTGCTGGCAGAATTCAGTTGTCATCTTTAAAAACTCATATCTCCCTCATATGACATCGTTTTTGGCTGAAATTTGGAGCGTTTGTAGACCTTTGAGTCAGGAATCCAAAACAATTGAGTTTGCATCAATTGGATATCTACAGATCCAGATATTGAATTTTGAATGGACAAAGGTCAACACTGGCAGAATGCGAGCTTTGAATTTGAAGGATGTGATTTCCATGCTCTTTGTATTTTTATTTTTCTTGACTTAGATTTCCAGAAAGGTATGGATGTTAGCTTTCTAATGCCACTGTAATCACTTCGTTTCGACTTTTCGAGCTCACGCTCTGCACAAAACATCGACTGAGGGTCAAATCTGCCAATTACCTCCAATTTACTCCTTTTTGCATCTTTCATCTAAAGGCGCCTTCAAAACATAAAACAAAGAATATCAAGGCATTTTATACATAAAACAATAGGCAAAACACTAGTTAAATGTGGGTGAAACTATCGAATAATATGGTTACATCACTAAGTCTCTCAAAGATGAAAAAAATTCATATTGTATTTTCATATAATGAAACAAATTCAAAAATATGCATTAGCACGTATTTTTGCTTTAATAACCAGTTTATTAAAGTCATGAGAACCAGGCTAATATTTCAAAAATAATAATAAAAAAATATTTTTTTTTTAGTATCTGGGGTTACGATCTTACATGTAAGATGTATTCTAGATATTAAATTCTTTTGTTGACGTTAGAACAGTTAGGTTTTACCTGATAAGATAAGGATCTCTTTACTAAGAAGAACTTTTCTTAAACCATAGACAGACCGATAATTAGAAATACAATAGCACCTTAGCATATATCAGACAATTAAACAATGCAGCTTACCTTAGGTAGGACATATTTGGGGTGTAAATACCTTTCCTTTACGCAACAAATCCCCGTGCCCGATCTCTGAGATCAGTTAGGGTTTCTAGTAACCAAAATACTAGGTGGTGACTCTCATTCCCTCATTCCACTAATAAAAGACAAGAAATCCTTGTCTCTCTATATTTTCCAGATACATACGAGAGTGGATGATCGTCATGATGCCACACACGTGCGACAAAGATTTATAGGTTCTCGTCATTTTAGTTTACCTCATAGCATGTGGAGTTGCATAACCTCAGTGTGTGGATGGGAGTTGCACCATAGGTGGAGAGGTTAAAGTTGTCATTGGTTGTTGTGCTTGCGTTAGAGAAGCGAGAGAAGAATTTGTGTATATCTTTGTGCAAAGCATTTTTGTGCGCAACTCTTAAGAACTATAAAAAATACTTTGAGTAGTGTGCCTCATAGATATTGGACAACATAAGGTGTAGTTGTAAGGTTGGATTGGCCCACATACTAGGAATTGTTTTTCTGATTTTTTGTACCCCACACACACACACACACACACACACACACACACACACACATATATATATATATATATATATATATATATATATATATATATGTCTATGTATATGTATATATGCAAAACTATAACAAACATATAATAAATGAAAGGATAGAGGACAAAACATCCAATAATCAAACGACATACAATAGATCTCATAAATAAAGTTAGCATTAAAGCATGGAATAAAATGTGTAGTATAGTTACTTGTTAATGAATTATGGATGTATAAATAGGAAATAAAGTGTATTGTTGTCAAGAATTATACATTTTATCTTAAGGCTAAATTGTCTTTCATATGGTGCAAACGGTTTGTATGCAAGTTACTCTTTTCTAATTCCAACAAAATAGACACAAGAATCAAAAGCTCTAGAACAAAAAACAAAATGTCTAGAAAAAAACTACTAAGAAAAAAAAAGGATTGGGAAATGAGAAGAGGGTAAGAGAGCTGATTGTTTTGTTGTGTTGAACAATCCTCGCCAACCCTTATCTATACAAGAGTCCTGGTATTAAAACCGATGCAGGAATTAATTCCAATTATTTTAATCCTTAATTACCCACCATAAAACAAATATAAAACCTGATATTTTTATTTAAAGCTAGATGTTTCTTCCATTATAAAAAATAGCTCAAGTAATGGAAATTATTGATGAGAAAATCAGTCATTGGTTAGAAAAATATAATTTCTTATTGGCCAAAATATTTATTTTAAAATTAACACACAAACCCGAGCTCAAGTCTAGCTAAGCACAATTGTGATTTAATCCCAAAACCAGTAATATAGTTTAGGGTATCTCCTTTCTAAAAGTTTTGTTATCGTATGAGTCCTATTTTAATTTCTCAAGCCACCTTTATAAAAGTTATAATAGAATCTTGTAATCTTTTAATATATATATTTGTAGATCATTTATATTTTTTTAATAGAATATGAAATACATATCTTAATATTGACATAAAACACACACACACACACACACACACACACACACACACACACACACACAATATATATATATATATATATATATAATACTTACCATTTTATCATTTAATATATAGACACACACTATTATTTTATTTTTTATAGAATTATTAATAATAATAGGTAATGGATACATATATGAATATTCAAAATTTGATGGATAGTTTATAGATATCTAAATTCTGTACCTGATGGATAATAAGTAGGGTATGAATATTAAAAAATCCAACTCGTAGGTACCCATTGTTATCCCTAAGAATTTTTAAAAGGGTTTTAACATTAGAATAAATGTAAGTTTCTTGTTCATGAAAAAAAAAAAAAACATATCCTTATCTTATCAAATGCGGGAAGTCCAAAAAATAGCAATAAATAGAAACTTATCTAATAATTAAAAATTAAAATTGACTAACCATAAAGGATTTATTGACTTTAGAGTGACTATAAATAGAAATTTATGTGTTAGAGATTTAAATTAATATGTCAACGGACACAAACATGATAATAAAATATATGCAAATACATTTTCAGTATTTTTCTAGTATTTTTCATTATGGTTGTCATGTTTATTTATAGAAAAGAAAAAATAAGATTGCAAATCAATTATAGGAATAAATACACGAGGATATCGATTGTCCACATGATTATTTCTCCTTTATCCATATTTATAGTGGCTCCACCATACACGAGGATTTTTTAGAGGAAGATAGTTATTTTCTTAGTTATTCTTATTTTTATTTATTTTAGAAAAATATTTTTATGTTGTTTTTATTCTTTCTATTTATTTTATGAATTTTATTTTTCTTAGTTATTTTTCCTAATTTAAAAAAGACTAAAAAAATAAAATAAAATTTCAAAACTACATAGAAAGAATAAAAACACTAAAACAATATTTTTCTAAACTAAATAAAATAAATAAATAGAAAGAATAAAAATATCATAAAGAAAAATATTTTTATAAAATAAATAAAAACAATAATAACTAAATAAAAAACACATATTTACATAAAAATCTTATTCAATTCATATATTTAATAAATTTATGAAAAGGCAATACAATTCATGACGAGAGTTAAGCCCACCATTTAGTTAATAAAACAATACATACTCCTTTATGGAGAGTGATTTTTTAAAAAAGATATTTGTTTCCTTAATTCTTTTTATCCTATTTAGTTTAAGAAAATATTTTTATTTTTATTCCTCCTATTTAGTTTTAAAAAATTTATTTTTTCTTAGTTACTTTTTCCTAACTCAAAAAAAATAAAAATAAAATAAAGAAAAATAAAATTTCCAAACTACATCGAAAGAATGAAAACACTATAAAATAATACTTTTAAAAGACTAAATAGGACTAAAAATAATTAAGAAAAAATAAAATTTATAAACTAAATACAAAAAATAAAGAAATCTTAGAGGAAACTATTTTACACAACTAAATAAAAACAAAAATAACTAAATAAAAAATATATTTCCTTAAAAATCTTCCATTATCATTACTACATTATGCTAGTTTTGACATCAATGCATTAAAATCTATTATAATTAGTGATATTATATAATATGATATTTTTAATTTCATTAAATGAATATGTTGCTTTTCATTAACTTTTTAAAATTAATTCCAAACATTGTTTTTTTATGTGAACATAGTAATTGTCTCTTAAGGTTTAATTAAAAAAATAAACCTTGTATCAAATCTAAAATAATGAGATATAGGGACAATAAATGCAATTTATTAAGAGTTTCCATTTAAGAAAAGAACGTGTCCATTGTTTTGTAATTTTCATTCAGGATCATATGGGCTTCACTCCTCACTGTATATACCTCCCCAACTAATATCATGTCCTTCAATAATTCATTAAACCAACAAAATATAGTAAAGAAATTATTGAATGGCTAGAATTTCATTCACTCATTTTTTTTCCTAATTCTCGTTCTCTCAATTATCATTAAACCAATTTACTTTAATTTTCCTCTAAAGTATCCGTATCACTTTCTTTTAATGTGCATTATAATAAATTTGTATGAGGAAACATTAATATAATTATTCAAGAGCCCATGTTTTTTGAAATGAAAAAAAAAAAGCATTGCTCTTTATAAGAGTTTTTTTTATCTATTTTTATTAGTTCATACACAGTGTTCATATGTTGTATAAAAGTGGATGTACTCTTAAGGATTGTGGTGCAAAATGCTACAAGAAACACAATTCAATTCATAATAATAATAAAAAAAAAATTATCAATGCAACGCAAAATGCTACGAGTATATGTAAATTTATTGTTCATAAAAAAAAATATCATTATCTTATCATATGTGGGAAGTCTAAAGAATAGTAATAAATAGATGTTTACCTAAAAATTGTGAATTAAAATTGACTAACCATAAAGGATTTATTGACTTTAGAGTGACTATAAATAGATATTTATGCGGTAAAGATTTAAATTGGTATGTAAATAGACACAAATTTGATAATAAAATATATGTATACAAATACATTTTCAATATTAATTCTAATATTTTTCAATATGGTTGTCATGTTTATTTGTAGAAAAAAAAACTGATTGCAAATCAATTATAGGAATAAATAAACGAGGATCTTGATTGTCCATATGATTGTTTCTCCTTAATCCATATTCATAGTGGCTCCTCCTTACACGATGATTTTTAGAGGAAGATATTTATTTTCTTAGTTATTTTTATTTTTATATGTTTTAGAAAAATATTTTTCTTTATGGCATTTTTATTCTTTTTATTTAGCTTATGAATTTTTTCTTTCTTAGTTATTTTTTCCTAATTTAATTAAGACTAAAAATAAATAAGAAAAAAATTAAAATTCTAAACTACATATAAAGAATAAAAACACCAAAAAATATTTTTCTAAACTAAATAGAAAGAATGAAGATATTGTAAAGAACAATATTTTTATAAAATAAATATGAAAATAATAACCGAATAAAAAAAGCATATATTTCCCTAAAATCTTATTCAATTCATAGATTAAAGGAATCTATGTAATAAAAATCTTATTCAATTCATAGATTTAAAAAATCTATGTAAAAGCAATACGATCCATGACGAGAGGTCAGCCCACCATCTAGTTAGTAAAATGATAATCATTTCTTGATGAAGGATGGTTTAAAAGAAAAGATATTATTTTTCTAAGAAGTTTTTATTCCTATTTAGTTTAGAAAAATATTTTTATTTTATTTTTATTTAAATTCCTCATATTTATTTAAAATTTTTATTTTTTCTTAATAACTTGTTCCTATCTCAAAAAATAATAAAGAAAAATTAAATTTCTAAACTACGTAGGAAGAATGAATACACTACAAAATAATATTTTTTCAAACTAAATAGGACTAAAACTAAGAAAAAATAAAATTTCAAAACTAAATAGAAAAAATAAAGAAATCATAGAGGAAACTATTTTACACAACTAAATAGAAATAAAAATAACTAAATTAAAAATATATTTCCTTAAAAATCTTCCATTTTCACTATTACATAATGGTAGTTTTGGCATCAACGCATTAAAATCTATTATAATCATTGATATTATACAATATGATATTTTTAATTTTATTAAATGAATATGTTGCTTTGTGTTCACTTTTTAAAATTAATTAAAAACATATTTTTTCTTATGTGACCATAGTAATTGTCTTTTTAGGTTTTATTAAAAAGCAATCTTGTATCTAACCTAAGATAATAAGATATACGGACAATAAATGCAATTTATTAAGAGTTTCCATTTAAGAAAAGAATGTATTCATTGTTTTGCAATTTGCATTCATGTATATACATTTATGGGCTTCACTCTTGACTATATATACCTCCCCAACTAATATCATGTCCATCAACAATTCATTAAACTCACAAAATATAGCAAAGAAACTATTGAATGGCTAGAATTTCATTCACTCGATTTTTTATCCTTATTCTCGTTCTCTCAGGTTATCATTAAACCAATTTACTTCAATTTTCCTCTAAAGTATCCATATCGCTTTCTTTTAATGTGCATTATAATAAATTTGTATGAGGAAACATTAATATAATTATTCAAGAGTCCATGTTTTTTGAAATGAAAAAAAAAAACATTGCTCATTATAAGAGTTTTTTTTATCTATTTTTATTAGTTCATACACAAAGTGTTCATGTGTTATGGGAAATAATGTGAATAAATTAACTATCGAATATTAAAGCACAAAGAATTTGTCAAGAAGCTACCATGCACTTACAAAAGCTCCTTTTTTTTTTTAGCTGCATTGGTGACACCTCATGTGAATGGAGAAAAGAGATGCCTGGATATTTTGTATAAAAGTGGATGTACTCTCAAGGATTGCGGCGCAAAATGCTACGAGAAACACAATTCAATTCATGGAGGGCAATGCATCGCCAATCCTACTATGACTGATTACTCTTGTGTTTGTGCTTATAATTGTGATGGTTAGTGTAAGAAAATCTTGTTGCGTCCTACAATAATCAAACATAAATAAATTAAGAAATCTTTTTTTTTCCAATAATAATCAAAAACAAATTTGAGAATCAAGTACCTTCTTTTTTACATTGTGTTATATTATTAACATATGGCTTTCTTTTCTTATTATTAACTTAAAATTTTAAAATTAATGCAGAATTATATCAACTATGAATCATTTATAAAATTTGGATTTCTATTAAATTCCACATTAGTCTTAATGTTTTTATGCAACTTTGCAACACTTTTGCATTAATTTTCACTTTTATCATACAATTATTATTATAAATTAAACTCATATCACAATGTAAAGCTAGAAACTTATATTAATTTTATAATGTTCAAATTAGTTGGTATTAGAGCAAGATTTTAAAATCAAGTTATATCCCTTTATCTTTTAGTTTTCATATTATTTCATCATCGGCGTCATATAAAACCTATTCGTAGTAAAAGTTGAAAAAATGAAGATTATTTGAGATCTAGTTATTTAAAATTAAAAACAAAGAAGAAGAAAGATAGAAAAAATTGCATGAGGGAAAAAATAGGGTTTAAACTGCAAATTAGGGTTTTTCATCAAATTTTGGATTCAACAACTTAAATCTAAAAATTCTTGATTCTCGAGATATTTTAATATCATATCTTGATTATGCTTTGGTGCTTTCATCTTCTTATTGGGTTCTGATAAACAACACAATCAAGCTTTTTTTAGCATGTATGTTAGTCCTCATATTAGAGATAAGCTTAACGAAAAGATCAAGAAGGCCATAGATAGAGCTAGGCTAAAGGTTATGATACCACACTCTAGTAGATCCACATAGTTTTGCTGGGAGAATTTTTCACATAGTGATAATTTTTTTGCATTACAAGCTTTATAATGTTTCTTATGTTTTGTACGTGCTCTCTAGGATCTATAAGACTGTCATAGTTGTTTAAGTTGGCCTTCACAAAGACATAATCTTTAGAGAGATAAGTATGTAACACTTAATGACAAAGTATAGAGTCTTGTAGTTGGTGGAAATGGTTTTTATTCTTAAAAGTTTGTCTAATTACTGATTACGTTGAGGGAATGGAAGAGTGAGAAATTGTTCATGTATAGCTAGAACAACATTGTCGAGCACTCGTATCTAATGGGAGTGTTATGAAAGATCTGAAAAAGCTAGAGTTTCTATAGTGGGAAAATCAGTTACTCTCTTATACCCTAGAGGTTTTATGTCATCAGCCATGAAAAGAGTTTTGGAAAAAGGTGTAAAACAGGAATAAACTAGCTTTTTATTTATTTTCCCGCAAATAAAGTCGTAAAAACACGAGGATTGGATTAGGCTTTCCCTAGCTACATCTTAGACTTATGTGTATGGGCTTGGCTGTAGTTTTGTTTTAGGGGTTGGGGGGGTGGGTGCTTGGTTATTCCTATAAAAACAAGTCTCATGTCAGAACAAGGAACCTTCTAATGATAAAGTTAGTAAATGTTGAAAGAAAAAATAATGTACGGGACAAAGGAGTTTGAATGACTTCAATTTTATTCTTTTAGAATTTTCCTAGCCTGACTTGGATGTGAATTGCCTAGGATTATTTAGGAGTAGCTTAAAATGACCTCCATTTCTTACATCGTGACCAAGGTATTTATAGGCTCCAGTCATGTCAGCTTACCTCACAGCCTGTACAGTTGAAAGACCTTAGTGTGTGAATGGGAGTTGAACCATAGATGGAGAGGTTAACGTTGTCATTGGTTGTTGTGCTTGCGATAGAGAAGTGTGGGCAAAGAATAACCATTACCTCATCTATATAGAAAATGCCTATATCTTTGTGCAAAGAATTTGTGTGCACAACTCTTAAAAAAAACACTTTGAGAAGTGTGCCTTGTAGGTATTGGATAATTTGAGGTGTAGATGTAAGGTTGGAGTGGGAACCCCTTTGTGCTGAGGTCTCGCCCACATGATGGGAAGTTTTTTTCAAAAGGGTTTTAATATTAAAATATATGTAAATTTATTGTTCATAAAAAAAAACATATCATTATCTTATCATACATGGGAAGCCTAAAGAATAATAATAAATAGATGTTTATCTAAAAATTGTGAATTAAAATTGACTAACCATAAAGGATTTATTGACTTTAAAGTGACTATAAATAGAAATTTATGCGGTAGAGATTTAAATTGGTATATAAACAGACACAAACATGATAATAAAATATATATACAAATACATCTTCAATATTATTTCTAATATTTTTCAATATGGTTGTCATGTTTATTTGTAGGAAAAAAAACAGATTGCAAATCAATTATAGGAATAAATAAACGAGGATCTTGATTGTCCATATGATTGTTTCTCCTTAATCCATATTCATAGTGGCTCCTCCTTACACGATGATTTTTAGAGAAAGATATTTATTTTCTTAGTTATTTTTATTTTTATATGTTTTAGAAAAATATTTTTCTTTATGGCATTTTTATTCTTTTTATTTAGCTTATGAATTTATTTCTTTCTTAGTTATTTTTTCCTAATTTAAATAAGACTAAAAATAAATAAGAAAAAATAAAACTTCTAAACTACATAAAAAAGAATAAAAACACCAAAAAATATTTTTTAAAACTAAATAGAAAGAATAAAGATATTGTAAAGAACAATATTTTTATAAAATAAATATGAATAAGAATAACTAAATAAAAAAACATATATTTCCCTAAAAATCTTATTCAATTCATAGATTTAAGAAATCTATGTAAAAGCAATACGATCCATGACGAGAGGTCTACCCACCATCTAGTTAGTAAAATGATAATCATTTCTTGATGAAGGATGATTTTTTTAAAAAAAAAGATATTATTTTTCTTAGATGTTTTTATTCCTATTTAGTTTAGAAAAATATTTTTATTTTATTTTTATTTAAATTCCTCATATTTATTTTAAAAATTTATTTTTTCTTAGTTACTTGTTCCTATCTCAAAAAATAATAAAGAAAAATTAAATTTCTAAATTAGGTAGAAAGAATGAATACACTACAAAATAATAATTTTTAAAACTAAATAGGACTAAAACTAACTAAGAAAAAATAAAATTTCGAAACTAAATAGAAAAAATAAAGAAATAATAGAGGAAAGTATTTTACACAACTAAATAGAAATAAAAATAACTAAATTAAAAATATATTTCCTTAAAAATCTTCCATTTTCACTATTACATAATGGTAGTTTTGGCATCAACGCATTAAAATCTATTATAATCATTGATATTATACAATATGATATTTTTAATTTTATTAAATGAATATGTTGCTTTGTGTTCACTTTTTAAAATTAATTAAAAACATATTTTTTTTTATGTGACCATAGTAATTGTCTTTTTAGGTTTTATTGAAAAGCAATCTTGTATCTAACCTAAGATAATGAGATATAGGGACAACAAATGCAATTTATTAAGAGTTTCCATTTAAGAAAAGAATGTATTCATTGTTTTGCAATTTGCATTCATGTATATACATTTATGGGCTTCACTCTTGACTATATATACCTCCCCAACTAATATCATGTCCATCAAAATTTCATTAAACTCACAAAATATAGCAAAGAAACTATTTAATGGCTAGAATTTCATTCACTCATTTTTTTTACCTTTATTTTCGCTCTCTCAAGTTATCATTAAACCAATTTACTTAAATTTACCTCTAAAGTATCCATATCGCTTTCTTTTAATTTGCATTATAATAAATTTGTATGAGGAAACATTAATATAATTATTCAAGAGTCCATGTTTTTTGAAATGAAAAAAAAAAAAAGCATTGCTCATTATAAAGTGTTTTTTTATATATATTTTATACACAAGCTACCATACACTTATAGTTTTTTTTTTCCAGCTGCATTGGTGACACCTCATGTGAATGGACAAAAGAGATGCGTGTACATTTTGTATAAAAGTGGATGTACTCTCAAGGATTGCGGCGCAAAATGTTACGAGAAACACAATTCAATTCATGGAGGGCAATGCATCGCCAATCCTGCTATGACTGATTACTCTTGTGTTTGTGTGATGGTTCGTGTAAGAAAATCTTGTTGCGTCCTACAATAATCAAACATAAATATATTAAGAAATATTTTTTCAATAATAATCAAAAAATAATTTTAGAATCAAGTGCCTTCTTTTCTACATTGCGTTATATTATTAACATGTTATTTTTGTTTTCTTACTATTAACTTAAAATTTTAAAATTAATGCAGAATTATATCAACTACGAATCATTTATAAAATCTGGACTTCTATTAAATTCCACATTAGTATTAATGTTTTTATACAACTTTGCGACTTTGCATTAATTTTCACTATTATCATACAATTACTATTATAAATTAAAATTTTATCGCAAATTGAAGCTAGAAACTTTAATTAATTTTATAAGGTTCACAATATAATATTGTAATAATAGCTTCATGTATTTAAAAAAATATTTTTATTTATTTATAAAGAAACTTTTAGTTAATCTTTATAATATATATATAAGTCAATTAACTATTTGCTCAATTTTTTATCAACTGAATTTGAATGAAAAAAATCAATTTCTTCAAAAATATATAAGAATTTATTTTTGAAAATAAAAGGTATATATAAGATGTTCTATGTATTTTTTAGTTATAATTGACTTTTGAAAAAAAAAAACAGGAATACTCCAAATCAAGTGATCTGATAATTTTATCTAAAATGGACATAATTAAAAATAATAAAAGTGTGTGTGAAACATATTTAAATTTTTTTATTAAAATAAACTTTTAAAAAATTGATCTGATATTGGAACTATTTTTCTTATTTTATATTCAACAAAACACGTGGAATATACATACATCTTTGAATAAAATATTAGCTATAGAAAAATGATCAACTAAGAAGCAACTAAAAGATGGGTTGCTTGGTGAGAGGATTTTTAATTTTCAAACCAGTCATCTTTCTTCCACAATTACAATTAGATCACTAAAAAGTTAAATGTATTTTTTTCTTTTTTTTCTCTCTCTTTTTTTATATTTAAATTCTTTGGAAAAAAACGCTGCAAACAACGCAAATACATCAAAAATATATTTTTGGGTTTTTCATTGTTATTTTTCTATTTTTTTTTAATTTATCAAAAATTAGATTAAAAAATAGGTAGCAACAGATGCCCCCTCTTTACAATGCTTATGAAGCAAAACCTCATCAATGTTTTGCATAGTAAGCTTGTAAAGAAAAAGTGTCATCCCAGCTTGCTGAGTGATTCACTCATCCAAAAACTTTGCGTTTTAATAGAAAATGATCTTATTATCATGGGTGACCTACCCCTTTTTGAAGTTCAAAAACTGGTCTATTTTAACGGGCAACCTGCCCACACACACTCACATTGTTCTATTTTCTCAAGCAACCTGTCTATTTTAAAATTCAAACACTTTGACAATTTTCATAGGTGACCTGCACTTTTATGAAATTTAAAAACTAATCTATTTTCATGAGCAACCTGCCTTTTTCAGAAAATGGTCTATTTTCATAAGCAACGTTTTCTTTTTGAAATTTAAAAACTAGTCTATTTTCATGGGTGGCCTGCCCCTTTTTAGAAACTGGTCTATTTTCATGGGCGACCTGCCGGTTTCAAAAACTAGTCTATTTTCATGGGCGACATGCCCTTTCTGAAATTCAAAAACTGGTATATTTTCTTGGACGACCAGTTCCTTTTCATAAACTGGTCTATTTTCACAGGTGACCTGCCCTTTTTCAGAACATGGTTTATTTTCACAAACGGTCTACCCTTTTTGAAATTCAAAAACTAGTCTATTTTCATAAGCGACCGTCCCTTTGCAGAACATGATCTATTTTCACAAGCGACCTGCCCTTTTTAAAATTCAAAAACTGGTCTATTTTCATGGGCGACCTTCCTTGGGAGGAGAGGGTCGGCAGAGTGGGGATGTATTAACTTTTGCCGATGGATTCACCGATGGAATTATTCCGTCTATGATTCCGTCGGCTATTCTGATGGTAAAAAGGGTACGTCACCGTACAGAGCTACTGTTGTGAATCCCTCGGTGATTTCATCGGCATTTTCATCAGTGAAATCGGTCACGTCATTGTACGGAGCTGACATTTTGAATCCTTTGGACATTCCGTCAGTAAAAAAATACCCGCAATTACATCCACGTCAGCGAACCACCCTTTTTTTATTCTCAACATTTCGTCCATAATCCCGTTGGTATATACCGACAGAATTTGGCCTTCGGAATATACCAACGAGATTACCGACGGATTAAATTCGGTCGATAATGGCGACCTCAAATTACCGACAGAATTATTCTATCGGCAATTCCATTGGTATTAAGCGAATTTCTGGTAGTGCTTCTTCTCACCAAGAACGTTCTAGTGAGTGGAGAGTGGAGACAATTAGATTCAGAGGCGCTGCTAGTGAGTGGAGAATAAAGAGTGGAACCGATTTCTCAATCTGATTTCTTAATCTGCTTGGCCGCTGGTGATTTGGGGAGAGGGGAGAGGGGTAAAGCAGAAAAAGGGAAGGGTGGAGACTAGAGACATGGACAGGGGAAAGGGTAAAGCAGAAAAGGGCAACTGTTTTTCATTTCAGCAGAAATTGTGAAATCGGACCGGTTTTCATGTTTTTTACAAGCCGACCCGATTTTATATGAGATTGACCGGGTTTGATCGATTTTACATGTTTTACGCCTTTTGACTTGTAAAATCATATGATTTTAGGAGTCAAAACTCGTTTTTAACAACCTTGATTGGAAAAGAAAATAAAGGGGCAGATGGGTTTGTTTCTTTGATTTGGTGAAGAAAAAATGATGGTTGGTTGGAGGGGGGTTGCAGATTTCAATCAGTGATGAGGTTAGTAATCGATGACCATGAGTTTGTGAGCTGAAATGAAAACAGGTCTCACGATGCTGGTTCTGATTGACAGTTTGTGAGCTGGAAGAGATAGGATTTGATTTTTTAATTGCTATGGGAGAGGGTTGTGCTGGGGTTTTCTTTTTATGTTGTGTGGGTATGGGAGAGTATGTGTGTGTGCAACCACTTATTTATAGATGAAAATTGTTTTTGGCTTGAAAGCAAAGTAAATCAAGATCAATCATTGAATTTCAAGAATAAATCACAATCATTCTTTTGCTAACTTAGAGACAAGGCAAATTAAAAGGGACCCTTGGATTAAGAGAATCGATTGTAAACCGTTTGATTCAAAAAGATGAGTTGCTTGGTGATAGGTTTTTTAATTTTTAAATTGGTCTTCTCTCTTCCACAATTACAATTAAATCACTAAAACATTAAATGTATTTTTTTTTATTTTAAATTCTTTGAAAAAAAACATTGCAAATGACTCAAATACTTTAAAAATATATTTTTAAAGTTTTTCAATTTTTTTTAAACTATTTGTAATTTAAAAAAAAAATAGATAAAAAATAAATAGCAACACGCATCATGTTGATATATTAAACAAGCAAGATGAATAGGTATATACGCAACCAATCACAAAGTTTGCCCAACCTCGACAACTTCGTCGAATGAATGATTGTTAACAATACAAACGAGTCAAATCAAACGTTAAGCCATAGTTGTTTTCTTTCTTTCCTTTTCATGTTCCCTCACTGTATACATCAAATCAAGATAGTTCTTTCACTAATATTTTTCTGCTCTTTCTTTAGAGTTCACCACTAATTAAGACGTCAATACTTTATATAAATATAAAAAAAAAGATATTAAACTAGCTAGACCTTGAACTCTAGAGTCCAATATTCCCTTTTTCTTGGAAATAAAAACACGAACTTCACGTCTCACTTGTGTAATGCCAAAGTTATTAGTACTGGTACACACCACAGAGAAGCAAAAGTGATGATGATGATGACCTTAACGTGACAAACAAAGCTCGTCACACTCATGTCCTCCCCACATGAATGACCCCAGCAGACAATCCCAACAGCTAGGAAGGCTCCTCTACAATTTCCCCGCATCATAACAAAACCTTGAAGAGCAAAACACCAAACCCCGCAACCTCTACTCACTTTCCTCGCCAAAATTATTTTCCCTTTCCCCACCCTTCCTCCCCGTAATTCCCACGCCCTTTATGGCTCTTCCCAAAAGTACTGAACCGCCACTTCCACTTTCACCAACTCATTGCTATACTCTAATACCATGTGATCAGCATGAAGAAGGAGGCGTTGTGTTACCTTTTTACCGCCACCCCACCACTCAGGACTGCCGTCGATGGCCAATGATAATCGCTATAATATTCCTCCTCCTCCTTTCAACGCTTGTCTATGTTTTTTGGCCCTCCGATCCCACGGTCAAGGTCGTGAGGCTGCGCCTAAACAAGATACACATACACACTTTGCCTATAATTAACATTGACATATCCTTGTATGTTTCTTTGAAAGTACGCAACGTCGATGTGTATTCCATGGATTTCAGAAGTCTTGATGTTGCTGTAAAGTACAGAGGCAAGAGGCTGGGTCACGTGAGATCTGATCACGGTCACGTGAGGGCACTAGGATCATCCTACGTGCATGCTGAAGTAGATTTTAGTGGGATCAGTGTTTTGTCTGACGTGGTCTCCTTGCTCGACGACTTGGCTAGGGGTACGGTGCCGTTTGATACTGTCACCGAGGTTTCTGGCAGGCTTGGGTTGTTGTTCTTTGGGTTCCCTATGAAGGTAAAATTATAGGATTTTATTTTATTTTCTTGACATGTACTATAAGCGTTCCAATTTTGAAGCTTTTTATCGGTTAGAGAGACAAAATTATTTAAGGTAATGTATGTCAGTTGTGATTATTAATTAAGATAGTATTTGGTATTATTATAATATCATTGTATTTTTGCTTAAAAATTTATTATTTTTTTATTTTTAAAAAATTTAAATTTTGACATCAGAATTTTAATACATTTAAAAATTAAAAAAATTTAATTTTTTAAAAAAATACAGATGGATGAATCACAAAAACAAACATTTTATAACCCATTCATACAAGGAAAAATATTTTTCAATATATGATCTACAACATACATTTATTTATTTATTTATTTTTGTCAAGATTTTATCATCCATTGCGTACATTAATTTACAAGTAAGCCTTGCATAATCTCTTAAGGTAAGCTTGGAAGTCATAAAAGGATTTTTGAGATGCTAGGAATTAAAGATTGTCTAGGATGGAAAAGGGGGAGATCTTTTTGCAAGAAATCATCTTTCAGGCGTACAGTCATGATGATTTTAGTTGCACATCGTTGAAGTAGTGAGTTTTCTCAATCCATGCATGACAGCAGGGTCCACTCTTGAATATATTCGATACCAGAATACATATATATGGAGCTCAAGAACCTTGTACATGTACATCTGCTGTAATTACCCGCTAGCCAAGTTATTGGGATTGAACACAAGTCATAGAAAAATGCACCAAGTTTTGAAGCCTTCAATCAATATGCTAATTAATTTTCTGAATTGTTCTAGGCAACGATCTTACACTGAATTATATGTTAACAATTTGTCAGAACTGATTCTTTCTGCCCCATTTTTCCCTTTTTATATGCTCCAGTGCTTCTGTTATAAATATTATGTATTGCTTGTAAGTTGTGAGATCCCTCTGCTGATGCGGTAACTTGTATGATCTAGTTTTATCGATTCCTTGTGTTTCTCATACCAATTTTGACTCTGTCTTAATACAGGCAAAATTGTTCTGTGCGGTTCTGGTAAATATAAATAACCAGACAATTGTTCGTCAGAGTTGTTACCCTGAGGTCAGTAGGCATTGCTCTTTTTGTTACTTACTATTGTTATTGGCAATGGCGTTGGGGGTGGCCATTGCTGATCATATTATGTATTCTTCAATGCAATTTCTCTGTAAACGAATGCCATATAATACCTTAACACCGCACAATCTAAAATCATGGGATTGCTGCAATCCCTTGATTTCTTTCCGGTGGCCTTCCCGTACAAGTTACAGTGCAGTTCTCGAGCGGTGGTTGACCTGTTGATTGCACGATGCCCGGAGTCGACTCTTTTTTCTTTTGAAAATATGATAGTGATCTGTGATTAACCAGCCTGCTTAGGGGGGATTTAGCATGACGTTATGTTTTTGTGCATTATTGGGGGATTAGTAGTCAAGATTAATTAATATAATCAGATTATATATTGTTTGTTTGTTATAATTCGAATACTCAAATCTGTATATTAAATATTGAGAATTTATTTATTTTTTAATAATTGTCTAGTTATTATTCACAATTGAAAGTAATCTTGTGATAACATTCTCTTAATTAATTAAGAGTAGCTCGCTTTTTTAGCTAAAATATATATTTATCTGTGTAGTCAGAGATGAATTTGAAGCCTTGAGGCAGGTGGTGCAGCATAAGCTAAAAGATCCAGTCAGTGCTCCTCCATGTATAGACAGGAAAACCTGGGCTAGTGACATTGGAAGCATGCATATGCACTGTTTCTCCTATCTGTATGTATTTTTACCTTGAGAATCATTAATTCTGTGTATGTATATATGTCCATGGCATTTGTAGTATTATTACTACTACATATCAACTTAATCATCAATTTTGTACTCAATGATGCTGCGAATATATAAGCAGTGGACTTTCTGTGTTTTTTTTTTCTTTCTTTTTTTGGTTAATAACTAGTTTATTTAGGATATTTTGGTCTTTTACTCATGATTCATTCATATTAAAATAGAAAAAATTGTTGAAGCACACATATCACTAAGCACTTTTGGTGACTCGGGCAGCACCTCCGAGAGTAGCCAATAGTGTTCTTCCACTATGTCGTAGATTCTTTTTCCTCCTGGTACAGCATGTGTTAGAGGTAAAGTGGTAGTTTATTGCTGGAGAGTTTTCTTTTTTTCCTTTTTTAAAATTATAGGTTAGTACTCTTCATTATTGGTATATTAACTTTAGTCTTTATTTTTTTATTGACTCTGTAAAAGAATTATTTGTTATTAATTTATTCTTTCAATTTTAATTTGTTATTTTTTATATTTTAGTTCTTATTCTTTTGATTTTTTTTTCCTTAGTCTTTTGCAAAAATTTTAATGGTTTTTAATTTCATTCTTTAGTCCAAAATTATGATATATTATTTTTTCTAATTTGATTCTTATTTTATTTTATTTTTTTGTTAAAGTTATTTTACTTTCAATTTAACCTTCCAATCAAAAATTTGTGGTTACCCTCTAATTTATTTTTTTTATTTTGATTTTTACCCTCATTCTTCTAATAACTACTTTTTTTTAAAATCCTTTTGTGTTTTTCCTGATTTTATCCTTCATTGTTTCATTTGATAGGGATTGGGCTTCGTATTTTTTTCAAGTCTGATTATTTGGATCACAAGTTAGACATATTTTTCGCCCAGCAGCATTTTCCAAGAAAATATAAGGGCCCACACGCGTGGGCCCTTTCTTCTTTTTTTTTCTAATCTTTCTTTTAAAAAATGATATACCTTTTTTTAACATGTGTTTTTTAAAATAATTCTTTAATTTATATCTAAATTAGTACTCCTTTTCTCTGATTTTTTTTATTTTGTTTATTTAGACTTTTTAAAAAGGTGGTTGTTTTGTTTATTATTTTGTATGTATTAATTTTAAAGATTATTTTAATTCATCTATAATTTTTTTTTTTGTATAAATGAAATTTAGGTTTAAAAATGAAAAATATTTATTTTTGGATAATATTTCTAATATGTGTTACCTTACATAATATTTGTTTTCTTTTTAATTTTATTCAATCAATTTTATTGTGTGTTTCTAATTCTATTATCATTTGATTAAATAAAATAATAATAAATAAAATCATTGAACACAACCAGGTAAATGATCCATGTTATAAAATCAAATATCTTGATCTACATCTATCACTTAATTTTTTAAGTTTTGTCTTTAGTTATTATTAATAACTTTTTTTTTATATATTGATATATATGATTTATTTAGTATTTTATTTATTTTGTTAAATATATGTATAAGTTCTTTTTTTTACATTTAAAATTTTGTATGTAAGAGAATACATTATAAAATCCTGTATATTTAATTTTAAGAAAAAATCAACCAACAAGGGTTAAAAAACTAGTATTATTTGTGTCTCGTTTGGTAACCAGAGAAAGAGATAAGCATCTTAGGGAGAGAAAATCTACGATAATCGTAAGAAACAAGTGAAGACAAATATAATTGGAACTACTAAACTATTCTGACACGTGTTGGATAGAAAACTCATGCCAACCTAGTATTGGAAGAAAAAATTGAAAACAAAATTCAATTTCAAAAAAGAACTAAAAGAATCTTGAGTCAACCTGAGTAAATTTATCAAACCTATGACACAAGTTATGAGAACGGGATAATTCTATAAAAAAATTAAAAAAAAATACAAAACTTAAATCTCAATCAACCAAATCATGGAGGATGAAACTAAAAAAATATATTTAATTTTTTTATAAGACAATCAACCAAAAAAGACCCGAGACAACCCGAGTTAACTCACCAAACTCAAGACAGTAAAGAAAGCCCTTGCCAATATGATTCTAACAATACCGAACAAAGGCATCTCTGAAAGTCGGTGGATGCCACACACGCAACCTAAGTGTATCGTCCTCCTTAACGCGTTAACATAGTGTTGTACATGCACCGATAACTTTTTCATGTTTTTGTTCAAATCAGTCCCTGAATTGACAAGTTTCAAATTCAGCCACTAAACCTTCAACTATTTTAAGTTAATTAAAATTGAACTTGGTTTTGCCAAACCAAGCATCAACCAAGTGCCAAATATTTTTTTTTTGATACCACAAGAATCTCATGTGAAATCAACTGAAACAAATCATCATGTCTTGTCCTAAATCAATTCGATAAAAAAAAACTCAAGTTAAAAAAAATATTGTTCGATCACTATTTAATCCACAATGCTTTGATGTTTACTACTACTTAAATGTTTGCTAATTGAAACCTATAGATGTTTTAAAGCCTCTTAGATATTAAAGTAGCGCTTGTTTTTCAAAGTATTTTTTATTTGCAAATACATCACAATAATATTTTTTTTTCATTTTAAAAAATTTATTTTTGACATCAATATATCAAAACAATATAAAAAAATAAAAAAATATTAATTTTAAATAATTTTAAAACATAAAAATAAATTGGCTATTAAATTTTTTAATAATAATTAATAATATCCCTAATGTATAGGTGCAACCGTGTTTGTTTTTGAAAATATTTTAAATTTTGATTTCATTATGGATGTGATGGGATCGATTTAATTCTTTGTGCGGAAGAATGATGTGATGTGAGACAATAGTTTCTTACTAAGGTAGTGTTTGGGAACGCGGTTCAACCTGCGTTCCCAAAAAATTTGAAAATTTTTTTTGTTAAAATTTAATATGGTTTATACGTTTTAGATTGTTTTGATGTGCTGATGTCAAAAATAATTTTTAAAAAATGAAAAAAATCATTGGCATGCATTTTGGCACGAAAAGTTATTTGAAAAGCACCCGCAACTACACTACCAAACACGCTCTAAAAAATATGGAATAGCTTATATACTATTCATCTTTTACAGTAGGATGCATGTTGGACACACAAAAAAAAAAGAATTTGACCGCAAAAAATAAAAAATTAAAGGAAATGAAAAATAAAAGTTTGGATGAAGAAAAAAAAACATAATTATATGGATTCAAAGAAAACTTTGACGTGCTTAAAAAAATTCAACATACGACGAGAAATTCAAAATAATTTAAATGGTTTTAAAAAATTAATATAATATCTTTTTAAAAAAATATATCAAGACAACAACATATCAATCTAAACTTTGCAGCTTAACCCATCAAACTCGATATTTAAGACTCAATATTTAAGTTATAGACTCTACTAGGTTTAATAAATCTTTTTATATTTCTTTTACCTAAATATATGATAGAAAAATAGAGAAAAAAAAATTAGAGGTAAAACGATTAAGTTGGAAGAGAAAAAATCAAGATGATATTCTTTAAAAAAAAATATTTACACGGTTATATATTGAATCACTTTGGATTAACTTGTTAAACTTTTGACTCAAATCATTTGATCGTTATAATCTTGTATAATGCAACTTGAAACAAATAAAATGAAATATACCATGAAGACCAATTCAAAATAATTGAGAATAATAGAAGGTTTAACCAATTAATTAGTCAACTTTTTCTATTTATATATGTAGAGTAATGTACAATAGTTATTATAAAGATCTAAACAGAATAGTAAGCCTATCAACCTTTTCTAATTATATACAACCTATATTGTGCAAGTTTCTTAAGCTGAGGGTGGAGAGTCAACCCAAAGCTTGAACCGAAGAGTAATAAAAGAAGTAGTAAAAAGTGGCTTAGTAAGAACATCGACAAGTTGATCCTTGAAAGAAATAAATTAAATCTGAATGTCCTTCTTAGCAACTCTGTCGTATAAGAAATAATAATTAACCTCAACATGTTTAATAAAAGCATGAAAGATAGGATTAACAGACAAATAAGTAGCATCCAAATTATCACACCAAATTATAGGCATAGAAGTAGGTGTAATCTGCATATAGGACAATAAATATTGAAGCCATAGAATCTCAGCAGTGCCGTTAGCTAAGACTATATACTTAACTTTGATAGAAGAACGAGTAACCATGCGTTGTTTGCCTGATTTCCAAGAAATCAAGGTATTACCAACGAAAAAAAGATAGCCACCTGTAGACTTACGATCATCAACACTACTAGCCCAATCAGCATCTGTAAAACTATGTAAAGCAAAGGATGAGCTATGGGTGATATGTAAGCCAAAAGAAATCATACTCTTAAGATAACACAAAATACATTTAACGGCAGCCCAATATGTATCGGTAAGAGCATGCATAAACTGACAAACCTTATTAACATCAAAATAAATATCCGGTCTTGTAAAAATAAGATACTGAAAAACACTAATAATTTGACAAAACTGAGTAGGATCAGAAAACAAATAATCATGCATCACAGTAACCTTAAAAGTAGAATAGAAGTATCAACAGGTTTACAAAAAGACATACTTGCTGGATGGAGGATGTCAAGTATATATTTATATGTAGCATGAGTCTCATACTAGTAAGATGAACCTCAATCCCCATAAAATAATGAACAGCACCTAAATCACGAAGCTTAAACTTGGAGTTTAACAACTGTATCAATCAGTTAAGCAAGGTTGAATTGCTTCCAGTAAGCAAAATATCATTAATGCAAACCAATAAATAAAAAATATCAGCACCCATAAACAAGATGAATAATGAAGAGTCAATCTTCAAAGCACAAAATCCAATAGAGAAATGATAATCACTTAAGTGAGTGTACCATGCCTGAGGAGCTTGTTTTAAGCCATATAAAAATTTATGCAACCGACACACATGAGAGAAAAGAATAGAATTAATAAAACTTGGAAGTTGTTGCATGTGTACCTCTTCATCAAGGGTCCCATTGAGAAAGGCATTATGGATATTCAGTTGATTAATTTTCCAAATACAAGAAACCACAATGGAGAAAACCAACCGAATAGTGGCTTGCTTAATAACATGACTAAAAGTCTTCGAATAATCAATATCTTCTTGTTGATTAAAGCCTCTGGCAACCAACCAAGCTTTGTAGTGTTCAATGATGCCATTTGCACAACACTTGATCTTGTACACCCAACGATTACCAATAACATTCATCAAATGATGAAAAGAAACCAAAGACCAAGTGTCATTAGAACCCGGTGCTTGAATTTTATATTTCATAGCACCGTGCCAAACCGCATACCTGTCAGCATTATAAAATGTAATTGATTCATAGGCAGGAGAAGATAGTGTCCGAAAGACAGGGCTAGCAGATGAAGCCAAAAAAGTTTGTTATCTTTGGCAGTCGTGGACGAAGAACCATAGGATGCTGACGAATCACAGAACTAGAGCTAAGTAAGGTTGAACCTTTTATGTTGCTAGAGACGATAGAAATAGAGGTCAACAACCAAATTCAACCTAGTAGGAGAATTAGACTAAGAGACAGGACTGGAAGTCGTGGACTTGGGTGAACCATCAACAAAACCAAAAGAACCAGTAGTATCATACCTAGAAAATCACAACTCTAATAGTGTCATTTTATTTGTGGGTATGAGGACAAATTAGACAATGATGAATATCAATAGTCTAAAAGAAAGTATTTAACTTATGGTATTCACCACCCTAATCAATTTGAATAGATTTAATTTTTAGTGAAAATTACGCTCAAGAAAAACTTGAAAATGATGGAAAATATAAAATACATCAAATTTCACAATAAGAGGATAATACCAGATATATTGTGTATGCACATCGACAAACATAAAAAAATAACAAAAATCATCAGAAGAAAAAATAGAAACAGGACCCCAGACATTATTAAAACTAATTCAAGTGGAGCAGAAGATTTATGACTCGTTGGTTCCAACGACAAACACAACGACTTTCCTAATGGGTATGCTTGACTTTGAAAAAGTGAATGTCTAGAGTTACAAGCAAGTTTAAATTTGATACTAAAAAATTAAAAACACGGGAAATAGGATGACTTAATCGACAATGTCAGATATTAGCATAAACAGATACATAAGGAGACAAGTAAGCTTGAGGAATTGATATGGAAGAAAACTTGGACAAAACATAGATACCATCGTTACTCTAACAAGAAAATAGCATTGTCTTGGTGTTGAAATCCTTATTATAAAATACAGACTCGTGAAATTCAAAATAGACATTATTATCATGATAAATTTTTTGAACATAAAGCAATGGCTTGGTAATATGAGGTACATGAAGAACATTAGATAAGGTAAAAGTGTGTTTTGGTGTATGTAACGTAATATGTCTAATATCAGATATGAAAAAGCCATTATCATCACCAACATGCAAGTGATCAATTACTAAGATAGGGTTCAGACCCCGTCAGAGTCACAAGGTCAAGAGTAACATGTCGATTCACACCGATATCCAAAAGCCAATCCACAGAGTTCGTCGAGGAGATGTTGCTGACAACAAGATTGGCATGGTGCTGTTGTCCATAGCTACGGATTGAGGCACTGAATGACCAAAGAAATGGCATAGATGGCACCTGACATTCTTCCTAAAAGGGTGTGTATTGGACCACTATTGGGTGTCGTTATGCCTTTTGTTATATTGCCAATTACCTTGCTTCTGGTCACTAGTGGAAGAACCATTGAACCCATAGCAATCAGACCCTGATTCGCTACTGTGTCGGTTACTATTATGGCGCCAACCACCACGAGAATGCCCTCTGCCACGGTTAGAACTGAAGCTACTATTAAACGAACCAGGGGAATGAAGTCGTGCAACAAGAACTGATGATGGTTAAGCCGGCTTGGGCAATAAAGGAGTAGTGACAGCAGCACCCATAGATTGAAGAGAGCTCTTATGAAGAAACTCATGAGTAAGAAAATGACTATAAAGGTCTGTATCGGATAGAGGAAATGAGTGCACTCAGAATAAGTTAATCTTGTTGTTTTCAACGAAGGAATGATGGATTAACTTTAAGACAAGAGTCATCAGTAGTAGCGATGTGAGGAGGAGGACACGGCAAAGAACCGTTAACAAATTGAAAAACACTTTGTTCAAAAAGATATGATTTTATCTACATTTGTCAATAGAGATAATTGGTGTTTATAAGCTTCAAAGAGATAACATGTTGAGTATTGGAAAGAGGAACAATTGTCGTAATTGTTGCGTTCATGGTAGTAGTCGCGGTTGAGTCCAAAACAAAGGAAGAAACAGAGGTCGGCACCGATGGTGGAGAAGAAGAAGGTTGCGGCAAGGGAATGGCATCTAGAGCAATAAGAGTGGAGTCCATTAGAGAGGAGAATTTTAATGTGTTTAGGGCTCTAATATCAAGTTGAGAATAATAGGAGGCTAACCGATTAGTTAGCTAACATTTTCTATTTATATATGTAGGGCAATGTACAATAGTTATTGTAGAGATCTAAACACAAGAGCAAGCCTATCAACCTTTCTTAATTATATACAACCTATATTGTGCAATTTCTTATAATAAAAATAAACCAAATGCTTCAAAAAAAAATTCAACATGGCATCTTTTTAAAAAGAATTATCGAAACGACAATATATTAGATCGACTTGGATTTTGTTGTCTAGCCCGTCAAATCTACAACTCTAGTCGTGGATTATATTTTGTTTAATAATTTTGTTTTTTAAAATTTTTTTTACCAAAATATATAAATAAAAAATTAAAAAATTCAAGGATGGAAAAAAAATGAAAGACTTAACAAAAAAAAAAAAAGGTCATGTGCCAAAGCTTGGATCAAGTGGCCTAGTATGGTTGGGCTTCTAAGAAAAAAGCCTAAAAGAGTGGGTCTTTTAACCCAGGCTTAAGTGCTTAGGTTTGATTATATTTTTTAAAACAATTGTAAGGGGTGGCCCTATATTATTTAATTTGAGAAAAAAATCAAACAACAATTCGTTTGTTACTCAAAATCCAACCACCATGGAGGCTAGAAAATTAAGGGAGATAATTCTTTCACCAAAAATTTTATTTTTCAACCATTTTTTTATTTAAAAACACTATAAAACCCTATATAAACCATCCAATAAATCTACGAAAAAATCCAAGAATTACTTGAAAAAAGCAAAATCAATAAGAAAAAAAACTTTATCATTATTGATATTGATATACTAAAAATAATTATTTTTAAATTTTTCTCATTAAATATAACTTGTTAATATTAAAAATAATTTTTTTTTATGATTGAAATTAATATCAACTAATAATTTTTTTTCTTTTCAACAAAAATCCAATTGAATATTTTTTTTCATGAAATTCATAGACCTGAAAATAAAAAAAATTGAGCAATCACTTCCGCATTTTCCTTCGTGCTTAAAGAAAAGCTGGGTTACATGAAGTACCAAAAATACAACTTGAAAGTTGAAAAAAGAGGAAGACAGGCATATTAACTGTGTGCTAATTAAATGTCTTTGGAGATAATGAAGGACATACAGGCTCCATGAATGCGAGCAGTTGAAGATTGGAACAGCCAAGCTGTATATCCAAGTAGTCAAGCTAGCAACTATCCCTTGAAACGTTCGAAATGTCATGATATTAACTCCGACTAATTAATGTACAATCTAGATTAGATCATGGACGAATAAATCCACTAATTAAAACCTCTACCATGCTACTTGATTTCAAGATATCAAGTTCTTGGCCTAGATACTCGGTCGAATGACAAGTTTGTCCTGATAATGACTCTAGTAGAACCTGTAATAAAGTTTTATAAGACTAAAAATATAAAAAATATTATTTTAATATATTTTTGAGTAAAAAATATTTTAAAAAATAATTATTATTATATTTTAAATCAATAAGTAGTTGAAGATTGAAGAAAAAAGGGGAAGAGGGCAGGAGAAGAAAGCAAATGATATCCTTCGGTAATGTTAACTTTGGCTTTTGTAAGTGGTAGCCTTGCAACTGATGATCACATGTAGACTTAAGAAAGATATTAATAATCAGCACCGAGGGTCTTGGCATGGCGGTGGGAGAGGCTTGTCTTCTCCTGCTGTTTGTGGGTTTGAGTTTTTCTGTGTATGTCTGTTATTTTTGTGATGCTTTACATGTTTATTGGATACCTATGTAAATTAAAAAAAAAAAGATATTAATAATTAAGGCTTGCCTCGCATCACATTAATGGCTGTCAATTGAATGATTCGGACCAGTTCTTAAATTTGACGAAAGATATCAAATGACTTGTGCCTGCATGCTCTAGCTAGCTACTTGTATTAATCTGTGGTCCGCTATATATAATAATCTCACATCAAGACTTGCATAATCTGTACAATAGTTTATATATATATATATATATATATATACAAGGCTTGCATAATTTGACTTTGAGACCAAGTATATACATTTCAACGTCAGTATAAACAGCTCTAGAGCTTCAAAAGCAGAGCTCTCTGCTATGCTGAAAACCAAAGAAGTAAAATACTAGTTTGAAGCTTCTCTCAGGACCTGGCTTCACAGATATTTCTAGGTTTTATGTGGCCATGGAATGGTGCAATTCAGGCAGTCGAAACATGAAAAGCTACGCAGAAAGCCGGTATGATCGGATTGGGTCATTCAAGGCATTGGTCAGTGCTGAGTCAAAGACACCGAGGTGGAGATTGTTGTGGAGGAAGATGGTGAAGACAAAGAGGAAGGTTTTTGACAGTTCATCGTCGGCCCAGGTTTATCTTACCTATGATCCTTATACCTACTCTCAGAATTTCGATGATGGCTTGGTGATGTCCCACCCCGATGACAGCTCCCGGTCTTTCTCCGCTAGGTTTGCTGTCCCTTCCAGGATCTTTGAGAGAGCTGGTGAAATGGCATGGCATGATCAAGGGTGTGCTCGTTTTACGTAGTTGAGTTTCCTTAATTATTTCTCATGAAAACAAGTTTGCTATGTATGCTCTGATCAAATATATATCTTTACTTACTTCCAGCAGTTCCCTTAAAAATTGAGAAATTGATCACTTTTAATTTTGTTTTCTGATCGTACCCTCCCAGTTAATCTTAATTCCTTATATATATATATATATATATATATATCTTTACTTAATTTCTTGATATAAATAAAATGAATGTACTCATGATTAGTTGTTCTCTGAATTAAGGTTCACAAACTACACAAAGTAGAACAAAAGAAAAATAGAGCAATAACTAAGCAAAAACGAGTGGTAAATGAAGCTGGAAAAACCATTGGAGAAGAAGGCAAAACACCCCCTCTTCGATCCCTTGTTATACTATAATTTCAAATTAAAAATGGTGTAGAATTACTAAAATTAATTCCTGCTATTTATTAATTTTAATTATCCGCTAGCTATATATAAAAATAATTCGACAATTTTTTACCTTTAAAAACATATATGTTATCCCATTAAAAAAATAAAAAGATTTTAGACAATTTGTTTATGTGCTGACTAAAAAATAATATCTAAAATTTATTTTATAATTATTTTAACCAAAGAGGGGTTTCTTTTCTCTAAAATTTTTTGTGCTCTACAAGTTTACTTTTAAATATATCACTTCCTACTATAAAACTTCAAAAAAAATATATTTTAATATAGAATTGGGTTTCTTGAATTTATAAAATATGTCAATTAAAAGAATAATCTCCAACAAATTCTTAATTATAAAATGAGTTTAATCTCAAATATATTCATTAATTATTTTTTAAAAAAATTAAATTTCCAGCACTTGATAACATGAAGCAGTACTAGCTAGAACCAAAATTAAGGAATCTGCTGTATAAAGCAATTGATTAGTAAGTATTTATTTAGATTTAGAACATCATGAAGATAATCAAAGCAATAACGATCATTGGTGATTAAAAGAAATCTCAATTAATCTCCACGTACTGGGAAATACATGTTCTGACCATCTTTTTGCTTTTTCAAGAAATGCAAGCTTTAATTATTAACTAAGTCCAGGTGCCTTCAATAGAAAATATTAAATAGCTTTCTTCACAATAAAAAAACAAAAAAATATATTAAAACATGAGAAGATAATTATTGGATTTTAAAATAACAATACTTAAACGTCTACTGAAATTTAATTTGGCACATAATTCAAAATGGGTTCGTCTAGCTGGTCTCTCGATCCATGACAACAAGGAAATGAGTGGCCCTTTTCTCTTAATTTGACACCTAATTCTCAACTACTATGGATTTTAGGGTTTTTTTAATGGATTGACTCAGAAAAAAAGGAAGAAGAAGAAGAAGAAGGTGCAGTCTTGTAGAAGCGAAAAAAAAAACTATGAACAGAACAGTGACTAAATGAGTTCAATAAAATAGCCAGAGGACATGTATAAAAGAAGTTTGTTTTGGAGATTGAATAAGTATTTTATAGCTAGCAACAGGTTTGTCTCCATGTAGTGGGTATATATATGTCAACCTGCCAAGTAGTTGGTGGTGGACATGCATGGCCACAGTAATCAAGTGCAAAGGCCAAGTTTCGGTAGCTTATCGCTTGCTGGTCATCAAAATTACTATTGATGCTGTGTTTTTTTGACCGCCACAAGTAGTTTAGTGTGCTATTTTTGAGTTGTGATATTTTAAAAATATGTTATTTTGTTTAAAAAAAATTGTTTCTGTGTCATTTTACTGTTTATTTTGATTTTATATGCTAATTTTCTCAATTTAACCATGTTCTATGGTCTATAGGAGGATTGACATTTCGATTTCACTTGTTTCCGCCGGAAATAGTCTCCTTATTTGATCAGAAGTCAAAACTACGCTAGTGCTCAGGCGAGGGAAGCACCAAAAACAACTTGGTGTTGAAAAAATGGCATCCAGCTTATTAATTTGTCTCTTCCTATGTTCGCCTGGCGTCGGTTTCTTTTTTCTTTTTTTGGGTCAAATATGGCACCCATTTCTATGAGATTCTTTTGGACTGCGGGGCTGATGCTGCACCGTCTCCCGGCTGCACGAGGTCCCATCTCTCTCGTTACTTAAAAATTTATACGCAGATTTCAATTGTTCAAACTTCAGGTCCACAGGGCATTACTCATGTAAAAGTTATATTAAAAAAAATAGAATAAAATAAATTATACAAAAAGCTTAATTATTTAAATAATCTTTGAGTTATTTTTTCCTAATTTATTTCTTTTACCTATTAAAAAATAATTAAAAATATTTACTTTAATTATTTTTTTAACGATATCATCTGATATTTTAATATTTAAAACAAAAGGACGCTAGAATTTAGTATACAGGCATGATATATTTAGAGAAATAGATTTTTCTGAATAACTGTTTTAAGATTCAATAAAATAAAATAAAATATTTATGATTAAACATCATTGACCACTCACAAGTAATACTGTTCTACCTATACATGATCACATGCAATTTGTTTCATTTTTCTACATTAGGTGGATCATTTTTCTCCAGCTTACTATATAGCTACTTAACTAAAATATTTTAATTAAAATCAATTTGCAAAGAAAGTCAGAACCAGCAGGCTTATTCCAAAACAACGGTCCATCGATCCACTCAGCCACGACTAGTCAATATATATATATTTTTATTTATTTATTTATTTATTAGCAATGATGGAAGGGAAGAACTACGCCATAGATCAGCAGCATTTGATTAATGAGGTCTGGAATCAGTGTTATGCATCCATATTCCTCTTTGGCCACACATTTCCTCTGTCGACAATATTGCTGCTCATTCTATAAATTCACCCCATTCCTAATTAAGGAAAATAAAACCAACGTTGAGAGGTATTTTTGAAAAAATATTTAAAATTACTTGAAAAATAGTTTAGTCTTATTTTTCTATATTTTTTATTTATTAACCATATAAAAACTTAAATAATATAAAATAAGCCACTTAAACCACTCTTAACCTATATACTATTATCACTTTATTTTATCTGTGAAAACTCTAAAAATGCTTAAAAAGAAGCCTCAAAAAACCAATAATGTTTTAATCCAAAAGTAATGAAACTACATCAAAGTTCATCAGATTATTAAATTAAATTTTTATTTTTTACAGAAAATATTTATATTTTAATATATAATCATATTTAATTATTACGAGTTATAGATACTAGCATATCATATTTATATTTTGATAGCTCGATAACTCTTATATTCATAAGATATTTTAAACTAACTTAAATTTTATAAAGCTATTTCGAAGTAATGTTTTAGTTTCTTAATTAAAATAAATAAATAGTGAAACTATTTAATTCTTTTTATTTCTTCTGTTTTTAAAATAAATAAATTTCGAAATTATTTTTTAGTTTCTTAATTAAAACAAATAAATAGTGAATTTCTTCTGTTTTTGCAAGAAATATTTAGAGTTTTCTTATAACATATGATGAAAATAATATTTTCTATTAAAATAAAAAAAATTAATTTAATAAATTCTCAATGATGATAAAAATAATACTCGATAGCTAATTCAATTAATGATAAAGAGCCTATAAATAGGCATTACATAGTGCATAATGAACCCACTAACCCACATCATCATTACCCCACTAACCCATGATTCTAGCAACACAATCACCACTCTCTTAGCCATCTAAACACATTCCTAAAGACTAGGTCCATTATGACTAAATCAACATAAAATAAATAATTAAATAAAACAATGAATTAAATAAATAAACTTTAACACCCTCCCTTAAACTGAAATCTGCAGATAACAGTTTAAGAGAAATCATCTTTCTTCAGTATTCTTAATTCTGGCGTATTGAACACATTCCAAGTAGATCGCGTAATTTCATAAATGCAGCAAGTTTAAGAGGTTTGGTTTGTATATCTGCAACTTGATCTTCATACGCAATAAACTAGGTTGATCATGCCATCATTACTGAGATCTCGCAAGAAGTAGTATCTCACATCAATGTGTTTGCTTCTCCCATGTAACACCGGATTTTTGGAGAGTTTGATAGCTGAGTTGTTATCACAAAATACCGTTGTAGCTCCAATTTGCTGAACCTGTAATTCTTCAAGGATTCTTCTTATCCAAATAGCTTGACAAGCATAAGTCGGGGCGAATAAATTCAACCGTTGGTGGATAAAGTAACAATTTGTTGCTTTTTTGAAGACCACGAAACTGCACCTGTGCCAAACATAAAAACAAATCCCGAGGTGCTTCTCCTGTCATCTTGATCACCTGCATAATCGCTGTCAGTAAACCCAACCAGCTCCATCTTTTCTCCTTTCTTGTAGAACAACCCAAAATCCTTAGTTCCTTGCAAGTAACGAAGGATTCTCTTGGTCAGCAAGTGCATTTCCGTGGGATTTTTCATATACCTGCTGATTAGGCTTACAGAATACATAATGTCAGGTCTTGTTGCAGTTAAATACATTAAACTGCCAACAATTTGCTTGTAAAGTGTCTTGTCCACTTTCTTCCCTCCATGATCTTTGTTGAGCTTTAAACCAAATTCGGTTGGAGTGCTAACGGATTGCAATCCTTCATCTGAAATCTTTCCAGAATATCATGCACATATTTCTTCTGACCAATAAAAATGCCATTTACAGTTTGCATCACCTCTATGCTAAGAAAGTAATGCATCAACCCAAGATCGGACATTTCAAATTCAACCATCATAGAACTCTTGAAATCTTTAAACATATCAGCATCATTTCCGTGAAATAGAAGATCATCAACATATAAGCAAACAATAAGTAATTTCCCCCCATCTCCAATTTTAACAAATAATGAATGCTCATATGGACACTTATGAAATCCGTCTCTTAAGAAATAAGACTCCATACGACTATACCAAGCTCGTGGAGCTTGTTTTAAACCATAAAGAGCCTTTTTCAAACGATATACTTTATGCTCATATCCGATCTTAATATGACCAAGAGGTTGATCAACAAATACCTGCTCCTCCAAGTTTCCATGCAAGAATGCTGATTTGACATCAAGCTGGAAAATAGGCCATGAATTGCATGCGACCAATGCAATTATCAACCGAATTGTATCATGTCTTGCAACAGGAGCAAAGACCTCCGTATAATCAATTCCATACTCTTGCTTATACCCCTTGACTACCAATCTTGCCTTATACTTATCAACTTCACCATTTGCCTTTAATTTGGTTTTGAAAACCCATTTTACGCCAATGGATTTTTGTCCTGGTGGAAGATCAATCAACTCCCAAGTATCATTTCTTTCAATAGCATCGATCTCATCATCCATTGCGTGCCTCCATTTTTCTTCTTTGACAGCACTTTCAAAGGTCATGGGATCACAATCTGCAAACAAAGCAAAATAGGTAATTGGATCTTCAATTCCATTTACCTCATAATCTTCCATCCAAGTAGGCCTTTTACGGATACGAGGACAAGGTGGAGCTGTTGCAACAGGAGCTACTACCGTGGGTGGGAAATTTCCAGCAGTTGCTCCTGTTGTTGAGTGAATTTCAGCAGCTGTTTCTGAGCAAGGCTGCTGCAAAATGGCTGCTGCTGCTGGCCCCAAATCTGCATCTATTTCAAAATCAGCATGCATAGGCTGCTGCCTATCCCAATCCCAAGTTTTCACTTCATCAAACACAACATCACGGCTGGTCACAATCCTTTTTGTAAGAGGATTGTACAATTTATAGGCCTTGGAGCACTCACTCATGCCGAGAAACACACACTTTTCACCCTTATCATCTAGCTTCTTTCTCTTCTCATCCGAGATATGTGCATAGGCTATGCACCCAAAAATTCTGAAATACTCAACATTGGGTTTCCTCCCACTCCATGCTTCTTCAGGTGTCATGTTCTAGACTGAAAAAGTAGGGCTTCTATTCAGCACATGAATACTCCAATTTACTGCTTCTGGCCAAAATTCCTTTGGGATTTTTCCTCTAGCTAGCAAGCTCCTCACCATGTTGAGAATTGTTCTGTTTTTTCTTTCGGATACACCATTCTGCTGTGGTGTATAACTAGCTGTTAATTCCTTGCGAATGTCATGCTCTCCACAAAAAACATCAAATTCAGTTGAACAAAATTCACCACCACGGTCTGTTCGGAGAGTCTTAATGAGCTTCCCTGCCTCATTTTCAGCTTTAGCTTTAAAGCTTTGAAACACATAAAAAGCTTCCGCCTTGTGCTGTAAAAAATAAACCCATGTCTTCCGAGTAAAATCGTCAATGAAGGTGATTAGATACTTTTTACCTCCATTTGAAGATGGACTAATCGGTCCACAAATGTCCGAGTGCACCAATTCAAGAGCATGCTTTGCTCTCCACGATTTGCCTTGCGGGAATGGAGAACGATGTTGTTTGCTAACAACACAATCTTCACATATTTGTGAAGGAATATCAATTTCAGGAAGACCTTTCACCATATTCTTCTGCTGAAGAGTTTTTAGGCCACTAAAATTCAAATGGCCATAACGGAAATGCCAAAGCCATGTTGGATTCTCAATTTCAGCAATAAAACAGGGCTGTGATATCACAATTTCTAAAGGAAACAACCTTATTTGAGCTCATTTTCACTACTGCAATTGACCCTCTCAAAGGATCATAAATTTCACAAATACCATTCTTTATAGTTATCTCATACCCCTTCTCTTGTAATTGACCAGCACTCAATAAATTGCTTTTTAAATCGGGCACATAAAGCACATCAGAAATTGTTTCTACAAAACCATTCTTGGTCCTAATCTCAATATCACCCTTTCCTAAAGCATTCACAGTAGAGTTATCACCAAAGCTTACTGTCGAATTAAAATCTTCATTTAAATAAATAAAGGAAGACTTACACCCACACATATGATTGCTGCAGCCCGTATCCACAAACCAAATTTCAGACCCCTGCTGCTGCTCCCGAGACCCCTGCTTCAGCTTCTGGGTTGTCTCCACAGCCATTAGCAGAGTTTCTTCTTCCCTTCTCTCGGCGAAATGTGACATCTCAGCTTTGTCATTGTGTATCCTGGCATAACACTCAGATCGGTAATGCCCAAATTTGTGACATCTAAAGCATTCAACTTTGGACTTGTCACCTTTGCCTCTATTTTGTCCCTCAACACCCCTACAATTGCCTCTGTTCCCCTCAACACCCCTAAAATTCCCCCTGCCTCTGCCAAAATTATCAACAGCCCTAAACTGGTTTCTATAACCATCTCCCCTGTCTCGGTTCCCATCTCTACCTCTCCCTCTGCCTCTTCCTCGGAAATTTGAGGAATGAGAATAATTTGTAGCTTTCAGGGCCTGCTCATTAGTATGTGAGCCCCGAATCATTTTCTGCTCATGCACAAGCAGGGAGCTTTGCAGCTCATCAATGGAGAGTTTTTCAACATCCCGGGATTCTTCAATTGAACAAGCTACGTAATCAAATTTGGGTGACAATGAACGCAATATTTTTTCAACAATCACATTATCATCCATCTTCTCACCGTGAAACCTCATTTTATTGCATATCTCCATCGTCCTGGCACAATAATTTGTGACTGGTTCCCCAATTTGCATCTGCAAAGTCTCAAAATCCCGTCGCAAGGCCTGAAGTTGTGCACGTTTCACCCTTGTCGATCCTTGATATTTCAGCTTCATGGAGTCCCATATGTCTTTGGAAGTTTCTTTGCTAAGAATTGTTTCCAAAATGGGACGATCGATGGCTTGAAACAGATAATTTTTCGCCTTCAAATCCTTCAGCCTTCTCCCTTCCAACTCTGTTTTTTGAGTCTCGGTCAAGACGACAGTCACTGCAGGTTCTTCAATTCCAGCTTCAACAATCGGCCAATACTCCTTGGACCGAAGGAAATTCTCCATTAGCATGCTCCAATGGTCATAGTGACCATCAAAACGTGGAATGGCTGCTTGAACAAAGGTTGATTCTGCCATCGATGTACTTGTGCTTGATGAAAACGGCAGGAACTGATTTCTGTAATTTGGGTGGGTTTCTCTCGGCTGCTCACGATGGAAATTGGAGAAGAAAATGATTGAAATTTTGATACTCTCGTTACTCTCACCGCATTACGATGGAGATTGCAGGAATTAGAATTAGGTTTGTGAATTTTGGATTTTGGTTCGATCTCTCGTCTGCCAAAGTTGAATTATTTTGGCTCTCTCTCTCTCGTCTGCTTAAAAAATGAAGTGAAAGGGATTTTGGGTGTTTTTGGTTTTTTTTTTTTGCAGGTTGCTCACGGATAGGGATATTAGGGATGTTGGGTAAGGCTCTGATACCACTGATGATAAAAATAATACTCTGCTAGCTAATTCAATTAATGATAAAGAGCCTATAAATAGGCATTACATAGTGCATAATGAACCCACTAACCCACATCACCATTACCCCACTAACCCATGATTCTAGCAACACAATCACCACTCTCTTAGCCACCTAAACACATTCCTAAAGACTAGGTCATTATGACTAAATCAACATAAAATAAATAATTAAATAAAACAATGAATTAAATAAATAAACTTTAACACTCAAAATATTTACTTATAAATAATCCAAAATAATATATTAAAAATATAAAAACAAAATACAATAAAATATACGCGCTTTTGCACGCACCAAAACTTAGTATCTTAAAAGAAGAAAACAAAGGTAATTACAAAATAACATGGAGTCGATGAAAGGACTGAGTTATAAATAAATCTTAAAATGCAGGCAACAAATTCAAAGATTTTGAAACCTTAATTAAGAACTAATTAATTAGCTTCATTAAAGGACTAATTTGTAATTAATTCTTCAAAAAAATTTAGAGTGGGTTGATGTCCTAGCAGCGGGCTGGTGCGGGGTGCTTAACTTGAATTGAATCCATACTCAAACAGAGGGCAGGCTGCCCTACCCATGACTAAAATAAAAAATACTCTCATTTTCCCATTCTTAAATGAATGTTAGAATTGCGGGAAAATAAAACTGAATGACTAGTAATTATTGCTGAAACACTACAGAAAATTAATAAATACAAACAAAAATATTAAGGGAATATTTTTATCGCTAAATTTTCGAAGGAATTACAATGGAAAAAAAATTAAAACAAAACAAAAATAATAATGACATGTCATTTTTACTAACAGAATTTCCGTCGATAAAATCTATCGGTAAAATCATTGGTAAACTGTGAACATTGTTCATCATGTCAATTATAAAAGGAATCACCGACAGAAAATTCCATTGGTATTTTCCAGAGAGCTCCAGAATTGTTCACTTTCCAATTGCACCGTTAATTGTTGTTCTTTACGGACAAAATCACCGACGGATTGAAAAGTCGTCGATGTTATTTGACGGTTTTTTGAAAAAATTTAATTAATTTACAATTTTCATTTAAATATTACAAACGGAATCACTGACGGATTGAAAAATCATCGGTGATTGTTGGCGGTTTCTGAAAACTTTTTATGAAATTAAAAATTTAAATTAAATATTACCAATGAAATAATTAAAAAATATTAATATTTAATTATCCGTCGGTAAAACCGTCGCTAACGCGCCGCAATAAAAGGCTTGAATCCCCTTATTTCACAAGAGACAGACTCATTTCTTATTCTTCTTCTACTACTACTACTTCTTCTTCTTCCCTATATGTAAAAAAAAAATCAATATCTATTTCTTTTCTCTTCTCTCCTCATCTCCTCCTCTTCTCCTCCGTGCTCAGGTATGTCTTCTTCGTCTTTCTTCTTTTATCCTCTTGGTTTTTTTAAAATTAATATGCTTTAAGAAATGTTTTTTTTCTCTTCTTAGCTTCACTTGCAACTACATTAAGGTAAGATTTTTCTTTTTTCTTCTTTATTCATGATTTTTTCACTATATTTGTTTTTTATTTTATTTTTAATTGTTTTTGTTCTTAATAATTGTATGAATATTGTTGTGAGATTTTTTTTCATATGATATCAATTTTTAGTTGATTTATTTGTAGGATTTTAAAATTTTTAGCAATCGCAACTTTATTTTTTTCATATGAATTTTTTTAGTTGAATTTATTTTTTCATTTTATTCATTTGTTGCAAATTTGTTTGAGTTGATTTTCTTCTCTTTTTTTCCAAGCATTTTGAGTATATATTATAGAGTGTTGATTTATGTTAATTTAATTATTTTATAATTTTATAAAATGGATTTTTTTAAAATGTTTTTAAATAATTACCGACGTAATTACTGATGCTATTTTTCGAGGGATATACCAACGGAATGAAGCGGGTAATATTTTTTTATTACTAACAGATTTACCGACGGACAAGAAAGATTTACCGACGGAGCATTTCTGTCGATGATTTCTTTGGTAAATTAATTACCGATGGAATATATGTCTTACGCCGACGAAAAAAATCCATTGGTAAAACTGTTAAATGTTGTAGTGAAATGATGATGTATGGCCAGCTTTTATGGATGAAAAATGCAAGGCCAAACTTTAGTCTGAATCCAAGTTCAAGTCAGCCTAACCTACCTAAACTAACCTATATAATTAAGAGTGTTGCAAGAGAGTTTTGTTTTCTCTTTTTCTCCTTTTTCTTTCCCCTTGTCGAGACCTCCTCTCTTGCATGCAAAGGATTTCAGTTTGCTTTCAAACTTAAGTTTTTGGTTCAAGAATGGTTGAAGAACAAGTGATCTTCTCTTGTGTTTATTTTTCATTTATGATTTGTTTATAGAAGGATTGAAGAATGTTAGGGTTTTGATATTTTGGAAAGAGAAGGGGCAGTGGCATATAAGTCTGTCTTGCCGCCTAATCTATCCTTCATACATTCGGAGTTTCATATTTCAATGTTGAGGAAGTATTTTCCTATTCCATCTTATGTGTTGGAGGTTCAATTGGTCGAGCTGAGGGATGATATGGCATACGAAGTCCAATCGGTGGAAATAGTGGAGTGACCACCCACGTGAAGAGACGAAGTGGGAGCTTGAGGAGAACATGGGCAACAAGTATCTATATTTGTTCAATCTCGATGGTAAGACTTCTTTTCTAAAAGTTTAAATTCGATGACAAATTTTGTATAATGGAGGGAGTGTTGTAAGACCCAAACCAGCCCAAACCCAAGCTCAAACCAGCCCAAACCCACTTAAACTAACCTAGGTAATTAAGAGTGTTGCAAGAGAGTTTTTTTTTTCTCTTTTCCCTCTTTTTCTTCCCCCCTGTCGTGATCTCCTCTCCTGCATGCAAAGGATTTCAGTATGTTTTTAAACATAATTTTTTTTGTTCAAGAAAGCTTGAAGTATGGTAAGTGATCTCTCTTGTATTGCTTTTCGTTCATGGTTTGGTTATAGAATGATTGAAGAAGGTTGGGTTTTTGATATGATTTTGATGATTTCATGATCTAGGAGTTATAATTGAAGTATTATGATGTTATTTGGCTTTAAAAAACTGATTTGATGACTATAATGATGGGTTTTAGAAGAACAAGTTGTCTGTTTTTGGGTTCTGGATTAACAAGTTGGGATTCTGGACATTCTGACCAACCGGTCAACTGGTTGGTCTAAATTGGTTGACCAATTCACTTGTTACTGCTGGTCGACTAGTTGGTTTGTGTAGTGGTCGACCGGTTGACCCTATAGTGGCGGTTAATCGGGTTTATTAGGTTTGATTAGTTTGGATTATGTTCAGAATCGATCGGGTGAATTATTCGATTTTATAATTATGATTTGGTCTATAAGTTTAGAGTTTTAGTCTTTTATGTTATTTTGCTTTCAGTCATTTTTTAATGTTTTTCATATCCGTTATAGGTTCTGTTGACATTCCTCCTAACAATCTTTAATAGTCTCCAGTTCTGTATCCGTTTGCCTTTTTCTTTTCCAGGTAAATGGGATAATCTTTAATATGCATGTAATATAAATAAATGTGTATGTTGATTATATAATGAGTACAACTAGTTAATTTCTTGAATATTTATATATTTTGCTTTATTTTTCTAATACTCATCAATTCTTAAATTTGCACTCCTATTATGTTGAACTAAACTCTATTTGATATGATATACATTGCTTTAATAATTATGCGAATATCTATTATGTCTTGATATCAGACTTATTAGTTGCTCCATACTAACGGAGAGTAATTAGTCCATATGTATATGGTATTTTGTAAACCTGACTGGTGAGAGAAGCATCGGCCTTTCACGACTGATCCTCCTACAATGGTCACCTTCGGGTGTTATTTGATCATCTTCGGGTGTCATCTGATCTCTAACATGTATTTCACTATTTTATTTTAATATGCTTAGTATGTATATTTATATCAAGATATATCAACTTGCAAACTATTAATATCTAAGATGTGTGTTAATGTTATTCTCTCACTAAGTTGGTTGAACTCACCTCTTTATATTTTTAATATTATTTCAGGTTCTTAGTTTCTGTTAGCATATGGACTTTATTGAGTGTTTTTGTTTCTTCAGTTTTGGTTGGTATACCTTACTTGTTCCACGAGGCTTTCTTTTTAATTTTAATTCGATGTTTTAGACGCTCCACTAATACACTATTTTAATGAAGTTCGGAGTTTGACAATATAATAAATATTATGAACTTTTTTTTATTCTAATGATGAAATATTTTGGAAGTTATGAAACACTATGAATTTTATATAATTTATTTTATGATATGTATGTTTTGAGACTTGGCATAAATGGGGTGTTCTTATGACACCGTTCTTGCGTTGCCGGTCATGGATCCGGGTTTTAGGTCGTGACAAAAAATATAAAGTTTAATGGGATTTAAATTACAAGATGCAAATTATAAAGTTCTAAGAGGAAATTATATATATACAGGCTAGAGTCGGCTGAAGGTGAATAAGGCCTTGGATAAAATTATAAGTGGAGTGGTCGTGCATGCATATGATAACTTTGTTTACTTGAATATAAATCATTTCCAAAAATTGAATTACTGTTTTCCCCTGGCATCTCTTTCTGCTCCTGTTTTTTGCGCGTCGAGCTGGTCTGATAGCAGAAACTTCCGGTAAGAATTTTCCCAAAAAGTACTCACGAATGGAAATCCCTCAAAGATTTATTAACAGGAAGGTATGCCCCAAATACATACCGCAAACACTGAATCAATCCATGACTCCAGCCATTAACGTCGAAATGAAGCAAGAAAGATGGTTTTATTACCATCTTTAGATTCACAATTACTGATTTAAACACATAATTATCAATCACAGTAAAACTCAGCAGCCCATAAAATAAATCAAATATTGATCAAACCCTAAATAATCTTGTAACCATATATGCATACTCAAAATCTTGCATGGAAGGTCAATGGTAAAGAACAGTAGCATTTAATTACCGTTAGTTTTTCGAACAGTAGCATTGAATTACCGTCAGTTTTTCTTCTTGTAAAATTCTTTCACCCTACGTTTATTTTTTCTTCTTGAGGGTATTATACTTAACGCCTTTAAAAAAATTGCATATTTGAAACGCTGGTGGGTTTTTTTTATTATTATTATTATTAATGTTACCTTCCATAATGTTCTCATTTATAAACCACCACCATCTCCATTTTCCCATTAAACCCTAACCCTGATCATCACATTTTTTTTCTTGCCAAAAAACAAAAAAAAAATATGCCAAAGAAACTCCAAAAGTCTCTCCAAGACTACATCTATAAGATCAAAAACCCTACCCAAAATATCCAATCCTCTTCTAATTCTTTCTCAAATTCAAAGAACTGGATATTAAGAGGGTGCAAACACCCTAAAACACTATCCTTTGCCATAGCTGGTAACCAGAATAAGAGTCGTGATGAAGAAGACGAGGAGAAGGGTGGCGCGGCAACACTCTCTGATGTGGATCGCTTCCTTTTTGAGAATTTTAGGTCACTTTATATCAATGATGACAATGGGAATTTTCAAAAGGAAAGTGATCGTAGATCTAGAGGAGGTGACCAAGCTCCGAGCATGAACGAGATTTTAATTGATTCACCTAGGTATATTGATCCACCACTGGATCTGTGTGGCTCCCATCGATTCTTTGTGGAGCGGGGCTCATCATCCGGTTCACTTGTGGAAGTGGCACGGTCCAGCTTAACTGCCACCTCTGAGAACATGGGTTCAAGTTCAAGTTCAAGTTTAACCTCAGTCTCAACCACCACCATCAATGACGACTCTGCCACAATTGCTTCAAATGATCCAAAGCAGGTTAGGCTACCAGATGACTGCATCGCAGTGCTAACCTACTCTCCAAGTCCCTACGATGATTTTCGGCGGTCCATGCAAGAAATGGTGGAAGAAAAATTGCAGAATAACGGGAAGGTTGATTGGGATTTCATGGAAGAGCTTTTGCTATGTTACTTGAACTTGAATGAGAAAACGTCCCACAAGTTCATACTCAGTGCTTTCGTGGACCTCATTGTTGGTTTGCGCAAGAATCCGGACAAAGTTCCTGTCAGATCACGCCATTCTCGAATTGCAAGAACAGGGGGAGGAGGAAATTGGAAAATGTAACGTAAGATTTTGGTTATATCTGTCGGTTTAAGAAGGAATTATATATTGAAGGGGTGGTTAGAGAAATTGAGTCTTTAATCAGACTGTTCTTGGCCTTATTCACCTTAATTAGACCTCACATGCAATATATATTCTATAGCCATATATACTTTATTTATGAATGAATATATATATGACCAATTACAACTTTGATTTGATTTTAAATTTGTGTTCTTATAGTTTTTGGTGAGATTTGTGGATGTTTAAAATGGTATTGTCTGCTGCATGTTTCGCGCTTGTAACATGGCGAGCTAGGAATTATATATGGAAATCAAGGAAGAAGGAATTAATTAGTTTATTATCCAACCCTATAATCATGCAATCACTTTTGTATGTGCACATGCATGCACATATAGGAACGACGGGATGCTGGCTCAATATGAGGAGCGCGCCTTGGCCAATTAATTAATTTCACATGCATGCCCTAAATCAGTGCTTTGAATTGGGAGGCTTGAATTGGTTATGGGTTTTCAGAGGGTCTCCGGTTCTGCCTTCATTAATTATTACTGGTATTTTGTTTTCTATGGAATCGCCTATTTAATGGCATGGATTTATCAAGAATAAATAAATAAAATTTTGTTTAAAACCTAATTCCACTCCACATCTGCCCGGAATCAGGGGGCTAATTTTTTTTATTATTTTTTAAGACAATGGAATTGATCCCAAAAGCTTCTGATGAATCACCAGCACCATACAATAGTAAATAGCTTGACACCTTTCTTCTAGTCTCCGATCAATATGGCTCCTCAACGGGACCGGATTCTCTGGAAATATAATTACCAGGAAGCAACGGTGGAGGTTTGTTTAGTTTCTAGTCAAAACTCCGCTGCAAAGCACATACACTCCTCTCTGATAAAGCTGGTTGAAAGGGTTTCATGACTCCATACAGGCAGCATTCCAGCCTACAAAAAATCTCAAAACTTCAAACTTTTCTGCCTGGATAATAATCAATTGGAATTTACAAAAAAAAAAAAAAACAACAGTTAATATTATTTAATCCAACTCCACCCGTGAAGGTCAAAGTTAAATATGGATATTAAAAATAAAAACCTAATAAATAAATATCATAGGTCTGATCAAGTAACAGGTCAGGATGTTTAAAACCTGCTCAAGCCGACCCAACCTGTATGGCCTACTAAGTAAGTGTATCTGTAGAAATTCCTCTATTTTTTTCTCTCTCACCCGCACAGCCACAGCATCTGAGATATAGTTCGCTTTTTTTATCTCTCATTTTATCTTGTTTTTTTTTTTATCCTTGTTATCTTTCTCCATTTTATCTCGAGACGGTTATTAAAAGTAAACTTGCATACCACTGTACATCGGAAAGAATGAATCACTTGACAGTTTGATTGTAAATCATAAGGAATACCTGACCATCGAAATAGAAACTTACAAAATTCAACCGTGCTCTGAACTTTCAACTTTGCCACAACTTTATTGTGGGATTAGGCAACTCTCTCCAAACTGCTTATGCTGCATCATATAAAGTGAAATAGAAATTCAACTCTCCTTGAACATATTTCAGGCAAGAATTAAAGAACGAACTAAATTTCTATTGTTACACTACTCTAGTTTCATTGAGAGACCTTTAGAAATTTCCCCCCTGTTAACTAGTCCTGCATGTAGGATATTAATACATCTATAACTGGCAACAAACCATAGCTGAGTGGGATTATTCCTTCTCCTTTCATGTTAATCACACTCCATACATGGAGTAGAATTAACGCATGCACATTTGAAGTGATATTTAACCATTTGTAGTGCGTTTAGAGTGGAATTGACAAAGTGAAAGGAAAAAACACCGTCAGATGTTAAAAATGATAAGAAAAGGCAGTGCATTACGCATCTATACTTGCCATAAAAACAATAAAACCAAATCATATATTTACTGAAAGACTAATGGGCAATTAAATATGAAACCAAGCGGAGTCCTTATTCTGAATGATTATGTCACGTGCTGAAAGAGTAGAATTACTTGCTCTGATTGCCGAGTGTATCGTCATTTCCTTCAAGATAATGCTCGTACAAAGAGTGGTACTTTGCGGGAACAAAATCCTTGAATCTGTTAATAATTGACAAAAGGAGAGTTAGATTCAGATATTTTTCAGAAGTTAAAAAAACATGTGATTAGAAGAAAAGGAATATCTAGCAGCATTTGTAAATTGTTAGTAAGGCAGAATGGTGATAACAAAAAAGTAGAAAACAGAATATCAATAGCTCTCATCAAACCTTTCCAGTTAACAGAATTAGAAATCAGAACAATCTACTAAGCTGAGCAACATGCGTAAATGATGCAAAACAGGGTAGGAGTTTATTTATTTGCTATCAAAATCCTAAGAACCAAGACACATTAAACTTTATTCCTGAAGAACATTTACTTGGTAACTTATTCAACCAATAAACTGTCAACAGCGGGCACATTTACATGGACTTGCTGGAGAAAAGACAATTTATGCATCAAATCCACAAAATGAAGTAAACTCGATAATGGGAAACTGACAGGTATAAGATCCATGTGTATGACAGACTCGTGATATGATCATTCCATTGTTGAGTGTTTGCTAGGAGGGTGGTTTGGGATCATTCCATTGATCTTTTTGACTGTCGGCAAATTTTGTAGCCCCTTTTAGTTGTCAGTGTAATCAAATTTTGTAGCCCCTTATAGTTGTCAGTGTAATCTTAGGTGTTATTGCTCGTATCTAACGTCAAAGTGGATTGGGCTTTTTTAGGTTGTCATTTACAAGGTTTGAACTTAATTTTATACAGTTGATTTGTTGTTGTTTTGGTGATTTGGACTTGCTGAGTTGTTGTTTAATTACTAGACTTTGGACTTGTTATTTTTTGGTATCATGACCACTAGTGATTCATAATCCTTGGGGGTGTTATTCACGGGTAAGAATTATTCTGCCTGGGAGTTCCAATTTCATTTATTTGGAACGGGAAAGATTTACAGGGCCACATAGATAGAAGTGATCCGACTCCACTCAAAGTTGGCTTAGTGAAAGATCAAAGATGCTAGAATCATGACCTGGATGTTACCCACTATTAGCATTCTGGTTGTTCTACATCTGAGGACTCCTAAGAATATGTGGGAATATCTGAAAAAAGTCTATAGTCATAACAACATGGCTCGATGATTTCAATTGGAGTATGAAATTACAAATTATACTCAAGAAGATCTCTCCATTCAGGAGCATTTTACTGGATTTCAGATCTTATAGGAAGAATTTGCTAATATAATTTATGCAAAGATGCCTGATGGTTCTCTCGCTGTAATCAAGGAGGTTCATGAACATAGCAAAAGAGATCAGTTTTAAATAAAATTGCAACCTGAGTTTGAGGTTGCTCTGTCTAATTTGATGAATCGCGATCCCTTTTCTTCTTTAGATATGTGCTTTAGGGAGTTACTTTGTGAAGAGCAACATCTTGCTACACAGGCTACCTTCCAGCAAGACAAATTACCCACTGAAGTCATTGATTATGCTGCTCACGTGAAAGGGAAAGATAAAGACATGCAAAAAGTTCAATGTTATAGCTACATGGAATATGGACATATTGCTACTCGTCGTGTGAAGAAATATTGTAATTATTGCAAGAAGCCAAGACATATTATCAGAGACTACCCTACTCGTCCTCGTCCTCAGAATCATCAGGCTACAGTTAGTTTTTCATCTTCTACTACTAGTGATTCATCTATCCTTATTTTTGAGATGGTCAAGCAGATGATTATTTCTTTTTTTCAACCTTGGGACTTCAAGGTAAAAATTTCATATCATTAAAATATTGGCTTGTTGATTATGGTGCATCTAATCATATAATTAGTTTTGTTGACACTATTCACAATATTTGGTCATATTCAGGATCATTACAAATTACACTTGCTAATGGTAGGCAGTTACCTATTCATGATGTTGGAGATAACAATTCCTATGTTAGAGATGTATTTGTATCTCTTGAACTTTTCACTGGTTTTATATTATATCAATAGGCCTGTTGGTTGATGATGATTATGATGTTTTGTTTTCTTGTTATGGTTATCTTGTGCAAGATCAAAGTGTCCGAGAAGATACTCGTGAAGGGGCCTAAAGTTGGGCGATTGTTTTTCTGCACTTTTCCATTCCTCCAGTTATTTTTATGGCTTGTACTACTGTAAACAATAAAAGTAAAATATGGCACAGACATTTGGGTCATCCTAAACCTGTTGTCTTATCTCATTTAATAAACTCTGGTTTGTTAGGCAATAAAGATCAATCTTCTTCCTATATTTTTTGTTTTTTTATTGTTCCACATGCAAATTAGGTAAGAGTAAGTCTTTTTCGTTTCCTTCTCATAGTACTCGTGCTGAAAAACATTTTGATTTGATTTATAGTGATGCGTGGGGTATTTCTCCAATTATATCTCATGCGCATTATAAATAGTTTGTTGCATTCATCGATGATTACAACAAATATACAGGGATTTATTTTTTTCATTCTAAATATGAGGTACTTTCTATCTTTCAACGATATGTTGCTTATGTTGAAACTCAATTTTCTTCATGTATTAAAGTTTTAAAGGTTTGATTCGAGTGGGGAATATGTCTCGTGGAATTTCATGATTTTCTTAACCAAAAAGGCATTGTCTCTTAGCATTATTGTCTCTATACACCTCAACAAAGTGGTGTTGTTAAACGTTAAAATTGTCATTTGCTAGATGTTGCTCGTGCATTATTGCTTGAATCGTTTGTAGCCTTGTCCATTGCAGTCCATCTAATTAATAGATTACCCTTTAGTGTTTTGAAATTTAAGACTCCTAACTATCATCTTTATCAATAACATCCTCATTATCTTAACATGCATACCTTTAGACGTGTTTGTTTTGTTCATTTGTCTTCTCAAGAACTCAATAAAATGTCTGCTCAATTTGTTAGATGCGCTTTTATGGGTTATATTATTTTTCACAAAAGTTATGTTTGTTATGATCCATGCTCTTAAAGATTTTGTATATCTCATCATGTTGTTTTCTTTGAAAATCAATATTTCTTTCCCATTCATCTTGCATTTGTACACGAGATACATGTTCTTCCATGACTTGCCTTCTACTCCTAAATTGTATAAGCTTGGATTTGTGTATAGACAATGACACCCAACTTTGCCTCTTTTCGAGCTCTGACCGTCATTTGAGCTTGTTTAGACGATGCCTTTTGTGGACGGCCGATTCCGACCCTAGTCCTTATTGTTCTACTACTCTTGTCCTCCTGATCGATATGGATTTTCTCCTACATTCTTTCATGCTACTTTGTCATCCATTCCAATTCCTACATGTTATTTTGAGGCAGTTAAGCATGAATGTTAACACGAGGCAATGGTAGACGAGCTTCACGCTCTTAAAAATAATTATATCTAGGATGGTGTTCCTTGCCCAGCAACTGTTTGAAGTTATTGATTGTAAATGGGTTTACTCGATCAAACTCCATTTTGATGGGACTTTGGATCGATATAAAGCGTGGTTGGTTGCTCTTGGTAACAAACAGGAATATAGGGTGGACTATGAGGAGACTTTTGCTCTAATCAGTAAGATGACTACAAAATGGATTGTTATTTCGATTGCTGCTTCACAAGGTTGGGCGCTTCATCATATTGATGTCAAATACATCTTTCTCCATGGTCATCTTAAAAAGGAAGTTTACATGACACTACCTCCTAGTCTAATCTTCAACTCTTCCTCAAATGTCTGTAAGTTGAAGCGCTCATTAAATAGACTGAAACAAGCTCCTTAAACCTGGTTTGACAAATTTCACACCACCTTGCTTCAGTTTTCTTTTCAGCAAAGCAAGTATGTCTCTTGTTTCTTTACAAGACATCTACGGGTGTTGTTCTTCTCCTTGTCTATGTTGATGATATTATTATTACTGTGATGGATTCCGTCTTGATTACCCATTTCCAACAACATCTTCAGGCCTTGTTTCATATGAAGGATCTTGGTCTGCTTGCATACTTCTTGGGGTTAGAGGTTCACATCAATCCCTCTAGTATATTCCTGAATCAATATAATATATGCGGGATTTGATTACTTTGACATGTCTTCAGGATACCTCCTCTATGAATACTCCTTTTGCGGTTAACGTGAAATATCTTCGTGGGGAAGGCAACCTCATTGATCCTACTGTGTTTCGTCAACTAATTGGGACCTAAATTATTTAACGAACACACAACATGATATCTCTTTAACGGTTTAGTAGGTTAGCCAGTTTATACAATCTCTACATGATCTATATTTAGTTGTTGTTCGTCGTATCATTTGATATCTCAGAAGCTCACCTAGTCATGGGTTATTCTTTCCTGTCAACACTCATTTTTCACCTTGTTGTATGTAATGATGCTGATTGGGTTGGATGTCTCGATACTCGTCTCTCTATTACAAGATGGTGCATATTTCTTGGCGACTCCTTGATCTCTTAGAAGAGTAAGAAGCAGGCACGCGTGTCCAAATTCTCTACATAATCCGAATATCATGCCATGTTTGCTACTTGTTCCAAAGTATTTGGCTATGTGGTCTACTAGTTGAGCTTGGCTTCTCTAAGCTCAACCCCGTTCTTTTCGAGGAGACAACACGAGTGTCATTCGGATTGTAACCAATCTTGTTATTCATGAGTCGTCGAGCATATTGAAATGGATCGCCATTCTAGTCAGGAAGTTGTGGATACTCGGATTAGCACTCTTCCGCATGTTTCCATTGATCTTCAGCTTCCTAACATATTTACCAAGGCTATGACCCGACAATGCCATCAATTTCTCGGTTGGCAAATTGATGCTTCTTGATTGACCAACATCAATTTGAGAGGGGTTTCAATAGATTTGGGATGGCATTATTTAAAACCATGTTAATTATAGGATTCTAATTGTATGCTAATTATACAGTTGTATATGTGGTTTCCATATTTAGCTAGGTTAGAGCTAGAAATCAACCTTGTAATTAGAGATGTATTATGCTATTTGGTTCTATGTAATGGAAGGAACTCTATTGAGAGGTATTTAGACAGAACTCATTGTTTTTGTCATAGATGGTGGTTTATACCTTTTAAGAAGAGGAAATCTCTCTGGTCCAGAAAATAATCTCACGATAGACTGTAAAACGTGGCCTATCTTCATTGCTTTGGACTTAAGTGCCTTCATAAACTCCACAAATTCTTTATATTCTGCGGCGTTAAGTTTCTCTTTAACCTGTAGGGAAAAAAAGTTGGTAAGCCATAACAAAAGGAGTTTGAAGACAATTTGTTAAGAGGAAAACGTAAATAAAAATAAAATGTTTGTCAGAAAGTTTGTTTTATATTTTTCCTATTTCTAAAAATTTTAAAAAAAACAAAAAGATGCAGCAGAAATAGTCTGAAAACTCAAAAGCATGGTACAGGAGAACTCATTCTTACGGGGAAAATTCATCCCTGCAGAAATTTTTTGACATGTTTCAAAAATACAAGAAATTGTATTATATTCAATCACCGCCACCTACCCTTCTATCCACCAGCTTTTTTCTCTTTTTTCTTTACAAACTAATTGAAAATGAAATACACTCTTGAGGCACTTGAAATACCCATCTTTCCCTTCCACCAAAATAATAATTAAGGCTTAGCTTAGAAAAGATGGCTGTAACTTTAAAAAGTGAAAAAAAAATAACTAAAAGAAAAAGGCTTAAATAATTAAAGCTTAGCTTAGAAAAGATGGCTATAACTTAAAAAAGTTAAACAGAATTACTAAAAGAAAAAAGCTTAAACATATCAACGCTAAAGGTAATAGCAGGAGCACAGAGCCAAGAGAATATGAGCAACATGTAAATCTGGAGTAAAGAAAGCAGAGTTATCACTTGGTTAAACATGATCCACTGGAATAACATGATAGAACAGGAATAAAAATCCAAGCACAGCTTAAGATGTTATGATCCACGCTTCTTTTCTTTTCTTTTCTTTTCTTTTTCTTTTTTTTTTTTTTCCTTTTCCATGGGAGGTTATAATCCTTATAGTACATTAAACACCTAAACAGTGAGTCCAGCGAGACTTGATCCATGGAAAGCCCAATGAGTGGGCAAGGTACACACCATCCAGCTACAAACCTGTGGTGTGTGTTCTATCTTTGGCAGCTTTTATTTCAGTTAGAAACTGAGCAGGTATTAGTCACCATCCCAGGGAGTACTTGAAAAGGAAAATGCCAAATTCAGGCTTAGTTAGGTTTCATGGTTGAATCATTTCACCTGAATGAGAAACGCTGATCCTCTTGTTTGCTCATCATCGCGAGGCACAGAAGTAGACTGAACATCTTTGTTTTTTTGAGTGAGAATCTCAGCATCCTTATGTGTGATTGCATGATCTTTAATTGGCAATGTTGAGCTAACTTGAGCATTTTGCCTGCCTTTATTTGCAGAAATCAGTGGATTCTCTAGTTTTACCAAACTGGAAAGGGAAATGGGGGCAATTGATTGTGACCTTTCAGCACTGGATGCATGCTCATGGGTATTTCCAATCTGACCAGTTGAATACCCTGCATGAAAAACTTTTCGCTTCTTTGCAGAACATGGCACCAGCTCCTTTCTGCTTTGACTTTCATCCATTAAAGATTTACTAGTCAAATCAATCATCTCAGCATTTTGATGTTGTATATTTATCCTCCCAGGAATTAACAATTTTTTCTCATTATAGATTTCACTGCTGCGAATGATTTAATTTGAAATCCTGACTTTCCTTGAAGGGAGAGAGAGAAGCGCGATTGGCAGGAAAAATGTTCTCTGATAGGCTTGAATCCTTGCCTCTTTTAGCTTCAAGTAAAGAAGATAATGATTTTGAAGAGCAACCCTGATCCGGTGTCCTCTGTAGACATGCATGAGCAAGAAAAAATTCTTAAGAGAACAACACTCAAAAGATGTAAAAACAAGTGTGGTCACATTATCCTGGATGTACCATAGAAAGAAAACTGTCCAGGTAAAATTTGTCCAAAGGCTGTGTGTTCTTTTCTTCTTTGATATTTTCTGCAGGAGAAACACAACCAAAAGTTGCAAAATCAATTGGTTAACTTCAGGAAAAAGAAAATGCATTAAAGGAGCTAATTCACTATATATAAAGAGATGTCTTCCTCAAACTACTAGTATTTTTTTGAGGAGCAGTGTCATTCGTGCTAACCATAATAAGGATGAGTCATCCCTTAATATGAGAAGGGAGGTACAAGAGCAATCCCTAGGGCCAGATTGACTGCCAAATATTTTCTAGCAAACTGAATAGGTAGCCCCAAACAACAACCATGAAATTCATGACATTGAGAAACTAGAAGATACTTTACCAGTGTCTTCCCTTGGTATTGACCTAAGCTTTGCAGCATCACGACTTCCTCCATCTCGGAAAAAACGACTCAATGTAAAAACCACATCCCCAAATTTAGAGTGACACTGAAAACATAGAAGACAGTACTTATAACAGCTGTCAATGAAAAGGGTTATTTCACTGTCAAAAGAAGAAAGCTATGGAGATTGGAGACCAAAAGGGTTGTTCCAAAACCTGCAATACATACCTTGATGTGAGGCTGTATCCAAAGTGATATTTGGGTCTGGCGATTACGATGTTCGAACCTGCCCATGATTCAAAAGTTGAGTCAACCCCACAAAAATCTAAAGTTTATAACGATGTGCTCAAAGAAAATTTCAGAGAAAAACGCATTTCGAGAGCCTTAAATTTTACCATAGAATCCTAGAGTTTAAATCCAGCTGCGCACAGGAAAATTTTGAAAATGATTCATTCACACACAAACAGTTGTAACAAGTATAATCAAAATCCACCTGAAGGTCAGATGAGTGTGCATTTCAGTGAAGACAACCAATAATAAGTATAAGAAAGAACCTTTCATCACAAAAAATAATTGCTCCATAATCATAGCGATGACGGATTACACGTCCAACAGCCTGATTTACAGCCCGTGATGCCTGTTGACCATACCACTCTTCTCCACTTAGAACCTGCAACTTCAGCATCTAACTCAATTCACAAAATTGTACACATTTTTTGAGATATAATTGACAACCATAATGTGATGTTGGACATTACCTTACATCCATCTCTTTGTGAGTGTGTCTGTCCATCCAAGTATTCACGCTTCAAACGAACCTGACAAGCATGATATAACATGTGACATGAGCTAGAATTACAGATAATCATGTGCCATACAAGGAAATACTGCAGTGTTACAAGGATACATGTTGCCTCTTTCTAGGCAATACACAGTAGCTGTCATACATTGAGCATACAAGGAAATCAAATCGTTAATTTTTTTTTGGGAAACAAATTTTCAGAAACATGCTCCAGACTTTTCTCCAATTTTCATGCAGTCTCTCAGAAAATAAACTGTGACTGCATCACAATCTCAAACAACTTTAAATATTAACATAAACCTGATTGATTGTGATACCGAGACCAAGATCAAAGTAGAAAACTCATTATTATCAACATTTGGATTTAAGAAATCCAAACTCTCATCTTCTGGTAAAAATAAATGCAACTACAAGAATGTTGTAAATGTGAATCTTCAATTTCCCTATTCTAAGAACATATAAAACAATAGGAAGCACAGTAACTAAATTTAAGCCAATGATGGCAAAACCAACCAAATGTATAAGTTGCATTCATCTAATTTGTCTGGCCATCAATAGATCATTTAATTGTGAACCACTACCAATTGTAACTTTGTCTCAAGTGATGCTTCAAGAATCAATTAATTCTTTCAGAACTAACAAACACAATTTTTTAAGAACAGCAACTGAAAAGGTCAAATAGATTAAGCAACTAAGGCTAAGTAAAAACCCAAGAAAAAGCAGGGTAATGGACAAAACCTTAGGATCGGTCCTCATGGCAAATGGCATGCCAGTGATGACAACGGCTCTTCCAGCATGATCAGCAAAATCTAATCCTTCACTCACCTGAGAACCTACTAACAGTCAAATATGACAAACAGGTGCAACTCTATAAAAAAAAATAGCATGCATACATGAAGTAAAAAGCAAAGCACGCAGAAAAGGTTATCAAGCAACCAAACAGCTTATTTTATACAAGTGGAGGTACATATATGCCGGATATGTCAATTTCAGAACTGAAAAATATCTTGGGAAAGAGAGAGATCACACAACAGAACATCAACATATGTGTACTGTTATGTCCCGTGTACATATGGATGATGCGCTATTAAAATATTGGATGCATCTTAAAATGATTATATTGTTCTGGATAGTTTCATAGACCTAAGCCATGGAATTAAAAATATCAAAGCAAGTTTATTCCCCTCTTCACAAGCCAGCATGACATACAGAAACTTACTTGGGTAAGAACATCAAAGAAGAGTTGTTCACAAGTCTGAATGAAGGCATACCTTGCCACGACAAACAGCAAAAAATACTGCACCAGAAGTTGAGGTGTCCTTCAACTTAGCCATATAGTCCTAGCCAATATATGAAGACAATCACGATATGAATCCAAAAGAACATCCTAGTTGCTGATAGTAAATACAACAAATATGCAATCATGTTGACCTAACTTGTAGGTTGCATTACTTACCTCAATTGCAAGAGGAAACAGTGAGGGATTGTCTAGGTTCTACAACAGGTTTCTTATGCTTGCAGATTCTTTCCCATATTGTTGTTGAATTTGCCTGACTCTGCAGCAACATAGAATATTTACAGAGATAAAGCTAACATATGTGCTATACAAACTGCTGTATTTGTATATGATGCCTTACCATATTCTTCCAGCAACTAATGCATTGATCCAGAAGGTAGTAAGATGGAAAGAATACGAGCAGTCCATCAGGTACTATTCGGGCAAAATTGACTGGAAAATAAAATTCACGAAACTCATCAATCAGTGGACAATGATACAGATGGAAAAAACAGTTTGGTTGATAAATTGTGTTACATACCAATAGCATTTCCAAGCTCCTGTTTGTATTCTAGAGAATCACGGGTTCTATAAGATGAGTTCAATGAGCGACCTGATGGACCAGCTGGTACAACACCAGCCCATATCTGATTTGAGGATATGACGTGAGGGTTTTCCAGCCGAATAGGAAAATCTCTGAGGTGGAACCAAATTCTCTAGTCAGCATCTTTTTAAAGTCATTTAAGTTTTTTACAAGATACAATCTACAAAAAGAGACTCACAGTTTCAACTCTTGTGCAAAAGAATCCAAGGGAGATAATGTTCCGGATGTCAAAATAATAGAGCGAACACCCATTCGAGAGAACTCTTGCATGGCGATTCCGGGATTAAAACACCACCAACTGAGCGTTCTAGATGGCTTACCTGCACAATCAAAATAATGGAATATATATATATATATATATAAACTCACACAATTATCCTTGTAGCGGGAAGGCGTGTGTTCAATAAAAATAATCAACTCATATCCTACAATTGTGTATCTCTACCAGAAATCACAGGAAAAACATGAGTTATGCAATCAATCTTGAAATATAACATAGTTAGAAAGCCTTTAAAACCACAAAAATCTTTAAATGGAGTTGCACATTGTGTATCTCTACAAGAAATCACAGGAAATGAATAAGCCATAATGCTTGGCGACCAAATATAGTGGAATTATTTCTTTTGTGCCAAGTTTGATGGAAAATCTGGTATCTTTCAGGTAATTATTATCTACAGGAATAAATAAATAAATAAAAAAGGAGGGGAGGAATCACGTTTTGGCCCAACCTCTCTGTTCTTTCTCTACAGTATAAAAACTAAAAGCCTTTTTTATGCATGTCAGTAATTTATCAAATATGATTGTAATCTTTTGTGATACTTCCCCTTTGTTATTGAAGTATACATGAAATCACCTGCAAATTACATTAACTGATAACCCAGCAAGTGGAACCAGAGACCCATGATGAGCTTTCCAACAACATTGTTAATAAAGTTCTGCTACCACCAACCCATTGTCTATACTACATTATAAAGCCTAAAACTGCTAGGCCCCTCCAATATGTTCCAACAATGACACTAAGCCACTCTACTTCAAGATAATTCTAGATTCAGTAAGATATGCTCCAAACCTAAACTACATGGCAGAATTGCTCAGTATCAAAGGCAGGACAGTAATACTTTTCAACAAGACAAATTTCTTACATGAATTCCCAAGAGTTAGTTTTTATACAAAACATTAAACATCATGCAAGTATGGAATGTGTTATTTAACTTGGGCATTGCAAGTTTAAGCTGATAAATCAGTAAGTAAGTCAAAAGAGATTTTGCAAGTGAGAACATAAAGAATAGTGGAACACTATGAAATTTTGGCCCAAACATCAGAGCATGATTTTTCCCTGAATACCTTTTAAGACATCTGCAGCATTTGCCTCACTTTCCTGCACATGAACCTAAAAGGAACATAGAATAAGTTTCAATGAAAATAAAAAAACAGAAATAACAGCAAATGAAAAGGGAAACGAGATTGGCAATAAAACTCCCATCCAAGTCCTACACAATTCTATGACCAAATAATAAAATTAAAGCTTACTCGATAGAAATTCGCATGGGAGTTGTTCTTTTCTCTAAAAATTATTTGAAGGAAATCACTAATGCTTTCCAGCCTGCAACCAGTGCCTTTTGACTTGTCCTGCTTATCTTCTTCAAGGAGAACAGCAGCATCTTTGATTATATCAATGATCTTAGTTGCAGTGTCGTGTGTAACATTAAGATCAGCAAGAAGCTCATAAATGTAAGGTCCAGGTTTGGTGAATCCCAATTCCTTGGATTCAATGGGCACTTCAGCAATCCGCTTCTCAAGCTTCAAAAGAAGTGCTGCAACAGTTGAAAATTAGCTCCCAAGAAGTACGGCCATATCAATTACAAGCATAGCAACAAAATTGTAAGAAGAATAGCAGGAAGTATATATGAACATGCAATCCTAAACAGCATATAGTGAGATAATATAGGCATGGATCAAGTTGAGTTGAGGAAGAATTAATGCGTAAATATAAGAATAGCAAGTGCATATTGACGGAATTAAGCAATCAGTGACCAGAATACCTCTGAGAATAGCAAAATTATCTGGATTCCATGATTTGTCATTTGATTCTTCCCTCCTTGTCACAGAAAGGTCAGTACAAGATTTTGCTTCAGAAATGCAAGCTGTGAGAAGCCAAGAAGGCAAGTCAAAAGAGGCTGCATCTGCACATAAGCTTTCCTGCAGCGTATTTTTTAATATAAGAGTTTAAACTCATATAACATCAAAAGCAGATGACTGTCAGCAAGAAAAATTTGTTTTCTGAAATGATAACATTAAGAAACCAGCATATATGGTTTCACGAATTTACAAGAAAATTCTAATTTCCTGGCAAAGAAAACACCAATTGTTTCTGCTTACCAGGTTATGAGCTTCATCAAATATCAGTATACTGTTGTCCCAATCAATGGCAAGAGATTTTCGATTTCCACGATCAATAAGGTAGTTATAAGGTGCAAACAAAATATCAACAACCTTGTGGAGCTCCCTTGATATGTAGTAAGGGCATCTACAAGTATTAGCAGACAGAATAATCACAAAACCATCAATGGCTACGACCTTTTAATATTATTATTTTTTTTTTGTAAAAGAGGATATTAAACCTACGGTCCAAATGTTCTTCCAATATTAACCAAATCCTCTATGTCGACAGGCTCATCTCCAAGATGGGGATTGCATTTCACATAATCTAGAATGTAAGAACAGACACATATAGACGTCAGATTTTGTTGAGATTATAACTGTATGGAAAAATAAACTTTGAGCTCAGCTGTTCAACCTCTTTATTGTATGTGATCTGCAAATGCAATCTGAAAGTGTCGGTGACATCTTAAACATTCAATAAAATATTTACTATGCTAAATTCGACCACAATCATCACCATAGAACTTTATCCATCAAATTGTTTTTTGAAAAAAAAAAATTCTAATTAATTATCATCCATGAATTCACCAAATATTCACAGCATTTGAAGGATTAGAATAGCCTCTGAGTGCATGCAAGAAGTAAAGAGAAAAAAAGAAGGGTAGAAATGTAGAAGCATTTAATGTCGAATTGATGCCCAAGTCTAGGAATAAGAAAATTAAATTTAACTTCATTCAGTGAGAAAATTTGAGGAAAGGCCAACTAACACTATGAAGAGAAGGGGAGGAAAACTGGAGCTAAATCAAGGATAAAAGAGAGCATCTTATACTTTACATAACAAGTCTCTCTATTGCAAATTACATGAATAGGATAGTATTTTACATTTAGCTAGTTGTCAGGCAAAACAAAATGAATGTTAGTATGAATGAACTGTTGCAACATAGTTTAGAATCAATGACACTTAAAGAGCTATTCGGAAATAGAGTGGTACTTCAATTTCATGAAAAAATGGAGTATAAAAAAAGAAGAAAACTGGAACTTCATGTTCAAATGCAACATTTCTCCATCTACAAAACAGGAAAACTAGTTTTTCATTTTTCAAATTTGTATTGAATTAGGAAAACACTTAATTTACAAGTTTTCCATCGTTTTCCAAATAAAGAAAAGACATAAACAATTCTTTTATATACAAAAAGATTAAAATTATTTGTTTTTACATTTTTATATTTAGTTAGTGTCATATTTAATTTTTATCATAAATCAAATATAAAGATGTTATTTAAGCTAACAATTTAACTTTTTATGATAATTTTTTATTTGAATGAAATAAATTCTACAATTAAATTATCATGAATACAAAATATTAAGATGACTTATAAATTATGGTTTTGTTTTTCTATGAAAAATAGTTGTAAATTGTAATCTTGAGATATTTCTTATTTTTGGATGGAAACATTCGTCTTCGTTCTCAACAAATGAACATGTTTTCCAGGTTTCCAGTGGAAAAGGAACGCTGGTTTTGATGGAAACATTCATCTTCGTTCTCAACAAATGAACATGTTTTCGAATTTTCCAGTGGAAAAGGAAAACTGGAAAATGAAAAGAAAGCTGAAAATAAAAAAGAAAAATAGTTTCCTATTAATATAAATAAACCCTTACTCTCCTCCCTGCACAACCAGAAACTTTTATCCATTAATTTGTAATCCAGACTAAGTTTAGGATATAACAGCATAAGTTATTGAGAGCCCAAAATCTTGATTGTGCAATTTTCATCTAGATGGAAAGTCGTGTCTTTCAAGCATTTTGTGGCTACATTACCATAATAAAAAAATTGTAGATGGATTCAAGCACAACAGAAATGCACAAAGTATAATACCTGCAACACGGGAATAATGGGTGCATTGACGCTTTCCCCGTGTTTTGCAAATAAGATGGCATGCATTATTCTGTACTTTTCCACGTAGTAAGCTGACTTCCTCGTGAATGCATAACTGCTCCCGAGATCCTAATATTACCATTTTAGGCCTGCATATTCTTTAAATTTTAGCAAATTGAAATTCTAACTGAACCCAATAATCAGATTGATCCATTGAACTTGTCCTAATAAAAAGACTACTAGTACTACTAACACCACATCTATTGCAAAGAAGCCCAACACCCTTGATATCATTCAAAAAGAATATGTGAATAACTAACAACAATCCTCGATATAAAGACATTGGCTTCCACCATATGACACAAATACAGCTGACAGTAATAGACAAAAGCAACACATCAAGAACCGAATTCAATTCCATCCACTGTTAATAATTTTGACTGCAAAAGAAATCAAACCAGAAAATGAACTCCAACCTGTAGCTGCTCCTCTTCAACTCCTGAATCACTTGCCGAAGTTGGCTGTGCGTGCGTGAAGTATACACTATAGTCGGAAGATTGCGATCCTCAGATTGTGATGATGGCACAATATCCAATTTACCACCCGCAATCCGACCATTCCTTTCAATCTTACCAGTCGAAAATCCACCTAAACTCTTCCTCCAAGCCAATGTGGCACAAAGAAGGCATAGAGTTTTCCCGGTTCCCGTTGGACTCTCCAAAAGGGCATTACATTTCTGCCATATTTTTAACAAACAGCATAAATTTGTGACTTATAACACTAACAAATTAACTAAAATAAGTAAATTAAAGGCAGATTTTTCGATAATAGGACACAAAAAGGATTAAAACTTGCAAGAATTGTATTTCAGATTGAAAAATGAAACAGCTGTCAAGCATAGCTATTGAAATTAATTAATTTCTCTAATTAGTTGATTTTTGTCGTGACGGAGCATTATCAGAAGCTAAGAATGGTGATGAGTGGAAAGTTTAAGGAAGCAATGAAACGGCAGCGTTCTATATTTGAGGACTTACGTTTTGGAGGGACTGTATGACTTTTTCCATGTAAACGAGCTGACAATCGTAAGCCTCGAACGGGAAATCAACGTCGATTCCCCTTATCTTGTAGGTCGGCATTTTCCTTTTCCAGGGTCTGGTTGGTTTCTCGGAAAGTTGTTGATGGTCTCCTGATTCTCTTCCCCGTTAATGAGATGGTAAGAGAATGAAAACCCTAGTATTAAAGCGAGAGATTTTCCCGCCACTCCGCTTGTCATTAACCGTTGTCGTTTCATTATTTATTCCTTTTCGTCTTCAGTTTTCTTTTAATTGAAATACCAAGTAAAAAATGTATACATACCGTTTGTTTTTATATTTAAAAAATATAAAGTTTTTTTATTTTTAATTATTTTTTTGTGTTCTTAGATGATTTTGATGTCTTAATATTAAAAATAAATTTTAAAAAATAAAAATATATATTATTTTAATATATTTAAAAAAACATTTTAAAAAGCAATTAATATGATATTTCTAAACACCCTCTTAATTGGATGGTCATGAGGGATTTTATCAAATCGCATATGCTTTGCTTCCTTCCAAAAACTTTAACACATTCTCTTTTCTTAATAATATTATTATTAATTATTAACAAGACACTAAAAGGGTCTGGTTAAATAAACAATTTTACTGTAACTATGAACACAGAATTTGAGTAATTGAAGCCCGTGATAAAGCCTATACTTGCTAACCCGTCGGAAAAGGGGAATTTTTAAAATTGAATATTGGATCATTGAATGATATTATTTAGCTTATGAGATTTATCCTACTTGATCATCATTTGTTAAAACAATCTTGAGACCATTAAGAGCAAAGAAGAGGAAATATTTTGCAAGCAAGAATTTGCAAAATATGACATAGAGTGGGCATTTAGGGTGTGCAGTCTCGTTTTGTAATTGTGTGTGGAATTGTGTGGTATTGAGATGAAAAAACGCTTGCAAATATTATGAAAGCTTGCATAGTAAGATACGATATAATTATTGAGGATAAAGCAGAAATGAACCTCGTATTTGATCGTGAACATGAAGTAAATTCTTTTATCAATGTCAGATGGTGAAACACTAAAAGTACATGATTTTCTTCAAACTCATAATCGAATCAGGAATAAAGTAATTAGCTCTCTATTATAAGAAGATTTAATTGAACATTTGTGGAAACAACATGATGACGAGTAAAATCATTAGATTTGAGCTTATTATGTTATTATAATTTTCCAATATTTTTATATTGTTTTATTTCTTGTTATGGTTGTACTATTTCAAGTTAATTAATCCTACTTGTTGTTGTGTGCTACAAAAACTTAAAAAGGTCTTGTGAATTGATATTAAAGTAAAATTAAATATTAATCAACAAGTTTAAAATAACCAAGAAATTTCAACATTGTTAATTAAATATACATTAACCTGAAAATACATCAATCTAATTAATTAAAAAAATAAAACCTCTCTTTTCAATAATTTCCAACTTCTTATTTTCAAAATATGCTATAGAAATCGAATCCAACTTAGAAATATCTATTTTCATAATTTGATCTTCTTTCTCGATCCTTTCCAATTCTTATTTCTTTTGACTTTGTTGTATCATTGTAGTTTGTTGCTCTAACATAACTTTCTTGTCTTGTTTCTTTTGTTCCTCAATTTCAACTAGAGTATCCTTTAATTATTGTAAGAGATTTGTTACAGATGTCTCTCTCACTTTCTCTTTATCTTATTTACGTTTAAGTCATTTCTTTATAGTTTTCTGACCATTTAGCCTATCTTGATTAGTCAACGATTCACTATCTTGTCCTAAACTAACAGAATCAAGAGTAAATGGAGTTGATGAAGCGGGACTTGCACTAGCATGACCTTTTTGTTTTTTGTTTGACCTTTTGTTGTTGATTTGCACGCTCATATTGCCATTTGGATTCCTTTTTTTAAGATAACTCAACAATGTTCAAATTGAAATTGTTTGCTAATACAAAAAGCATACATTTGTCGAGCATTATCATAACCTATTTTTGGGTTATTTTTCAATTCATGTTTTTTTTCTTCTCTTAAAAAAATACAAAAAAATAAAAAAATATTATAAAAAAATATATCAGTGAAAAAAGGATGCCAAAACGCTCAAAAAATTATGAAAAATTGGTTGAGGAGGTTCAAAAATACAAAGATTGAAATTTGACAATATTTTGTTGACTGATGAGAGCCCTATTGACAAAGAAAATTCAATTTGAGGAAGAAAAGTCCAAAATCAGATGTTTATATACTCAATTAAATTTTATTGAAGGTTTGATTGAATTTATGGAGGGTTTGATTGTAAGAAAAATTGATATTTAAGTCAATTTAGGCTTTAATTGAAAGAAATTAAAGTTCTGGGGTCAAATTATAATTTTTTAGAGTTAATTTGGTCAAATCAGGGCTTAATTGCATAAATATTAAAGTTTGATGGCTAATTAGGGACTTAATTGAAGAAATCTGAAACCAATGACCAAAATAAAAAACGCGTGTAAATAGAGGGGCTGTAATTAAACCGAATCAGGGGCCAAATTGAAGAAATTAGAAGTTTATTGATCAATTGAGGGTCAAATTGCACAAATTCAAAACCAAAAACCAAAGTGAAGAAGGCAGTCAACTTCAGGGCCGCTGTTTGATTTTTGGCAGGGATGCAATGCATTGATTGTTAAATCAAAATTGGAATTTAGGACTTAATTGAACAAATTACAAATTATAGATTGATTTGGATTTTGACATAAGTTTTTGCTGCCTTTTCCTTTTAAATGAAACGACGCGTTTTGGCTAAAACGGCGTTGTTTTATACATTGTTCATTAAAAAAAAGACCCAAAACGGTGCCATTTTGAACGACACCGTATGTCTTCTTCTTCCCTTGGACGTGCAGAAAACAGGGGAAGGGAGCTTTTGTTCCCCTGTGTTTTCCACCGCCTTCCCCTTTAAAAAGACGCCGACCAAAGACCTTATCTTGCTCAGCTGACCCGTGGCCTCCCACGTGTTGAAGAAATGGAGGAGACGTGGGTCCTTGGGCAATCGTGGGGTGGCAGTACAGTGGCCACCCTAGCTATGTCTCTCCTATGTTTTCCTATAAATACAGGGGAGATGAAGAAGAAAAGGGGGGGAAGATCGAAAGAGAAGAGAATGACATAGTAGAGAAGATAGAAAAGAGGAGGAGAAAAGGAAAGAAAAAGAAAAAAAAACAGAAGAGAAAAAAACAGAGGAGTGAGAGAAAGAAGAAGGAGAAGCACTGCTGGCCATCGTAGTCCCCTCACCGCAACGACAACATCCCCACCGTCAGCACCGCGAGCAGCTGGTCGATGTCCAGTTAATTACACCCATCGTTACCTTCCTTCTTCGTCACCCCCCGCTGTTCATGCTGCATATGAACAATGAAGGGTGATCCACTGTTCCTTTTTCTTTCTTTGCTGGGCTGAGCCCAACCCATGCATTTGGGCCGAGTTCGCCCTAGACCACTGAACTGGGTCGGATCTGGCCCAGTTCAAAAAAAATTTATTTTCAAAATTTTGTGACTTTTTCATCTTTTGCTATACGTCTTTTTGCTTAATATTAGTCTGTATTTTATTTCGTAAAAATATGAATCCGATATTAAAATACTCAGTTTTCGTCAAAACTTCCAAAATACAAAAAGAAATTTGAAAAAATGTTTTTGTGCATACAACAAGCGTCTCAAAGCTGAAAAATCATATTGTGTTTTTCATACACCAAAAAATAATGTTTTAACATGTACTTTGGCTTTAATAGCTAGTTTATTAAAGTCAAGAGAACATTGGCCAAAATTTTAAAAACAACAAAAAATTTATTTTGTCTGTCTTTTATTTCATACACCAAAAAACAATGTTTTAACATGTATTTTGGCTTTAATAGCCAGTTTATTAAAGTCAATAGAACATTGGCCAAAATTTTAAAAACAACAAAAAATTTATTTTGTTTGTCTTTTAGTATCCAGGATACGACATTACATGTAATACGTATTCCAAATATTAAATTCTTTTTTTCAAACCCTAGAACGGTTAGATTTTACCCCATTAAGATAAAGAACCTCCTTATTAAGGAGGGCTTTTCTTGAACTTTACACAAACCAACAATTAGAAACCACAACAAGACTTTAGATTTTATCAGACAACAAAACAATGCAGTTTACCTTAAGTAGGGCGTAGTTGGGGTATTAATACCTTCCCTTTACGTAACAGTCTCCGTACCCGATCTCTAAGACCAGTTAGGGTTTCTAGTGACCAGAATACTAGGTGACGACTCCCATTTAAATTTTCTGCTGATAAGAGACAAGAATTCCTTGTTTCTCTATATTTGTCAGATAGACCAATACATTTTTCCTTGAGTGGTGGACAAATCGTCGCGACGTTGCACACATGCGACAATCATCATTAATTTGGTAAAAAGAATAAGAGAAATTAAAAATAATAAAAAATAACAATTTAACATGGAAATGAATATTAAAATTACCTTTAATTTTTTATGTTATTCTAGGATTGAGACAACAATAACACCTAAAGAGGTGGATTAGATGTTCCATTAATATCAACAAAGAATACAATTTAAAATAATTAAGCACACCAAGCACAATAAATATAATAACCAACAATATAATTAAAGTGATTAAAATAAACAGGTAAAGAAAAAGAGATTGTAAACTCAATTTTTAATGTGGTTCGACAAATCTACATCCACATCTCAAGTATCAGTTGTACTTGAATATTTTACTCTTTTACTTATTCGACAAGATTATACACCACTTGAAGACGCCCCCTACAAGATTTTCCCCTTTGTAACAATATATCACCAATGCCAAGAGTTCATCCAAGCTCTCAAGTTCTTATAAATGTGATTTTGTAGTCACAAAATACTGTAAACCCCAGGTGTAAATTCATTGTGAAATTGAAGAAATATTTTAAATCAGATAAAGAAAATAAAATGAATGATGTATGAATTTTGATATATGGGACTATTACAATATATATATATATATATATATATATATATATATATATATATATATATATATATGAAGGGTAAGGATACAAAAAAAATTTATCCGAAATCACTGCTTTTAAATGTTGGTTAAGAAACATAAACCCGATACAACTCAGGAGTTCTATAAAAATTCTAAAAGAAGTGTATAAGGAAATTAAGCTAATAAATTATGAAAATTAGGGATTTGATGTTTGCAGTAAGGGAGGGATATGGACCTTCAAAATTCAGAAAATTGGTTAGCGAACAAATTTTTAAAAATAAAAGTGCGAAAATGCCAGAAAAATAAAAAAAGTTCAAAATGTGAATTAAATTTTAATGGAAGTAATTTATGAGGAAAGAAAGGTACTGAGGTATAAATTAATAAATTTTGATATCGCCCATTGAAAATCGACATTAAAAATATACCGAAATGAAGGAAATAATACCCGATAACTATAAAAGTTACTATTTGAAGGGACATAGTGGGATTTTGATAATTTTTTCCTATAATAGGCTTGGGTGCAATCGACCATAGGGGGATTGAGAGGGAAGAAAGGGAAAAACTCCATTTTGCTTTAAAAATCCATGAGAAACCTAAAGAAAAAATCAAGAAAAGAAGAGAATTAGTGATACTAAAGGATTTAGGCAACAAAATCACTTAGATTTAGAGTGTTATTGAAAGAAGAATTTGGGGATGGAATGAGAGGGAAGGGGAGGCAGCAGCAAACAAGGAAGAAGAGGTGGAAATCCTTGATTTGTTAGCACTTGGAACCTAGATTACTCCTTGATAAGGTGTCCCAACCTCCATTTAACAAGTTCTTACAATATTTGTTAAGTTTCCATTGATTTTCCATCAAATTAAGGTTAGGTTTTATGATTAATTTAGGGAGGGGAATGAGAAATTGAATTAAATTGATATTTGTGACATGTAATAAGATAGAAATGAGTTGAGATAACAAGTAATTTTGAAAAGAAATTAGTAGTCCCTTACTAAGTGTGAGGTCGGCCATTGATGTAGGAAGAAAGAGGATGTTTATTTGAATATTTGACTTGATGATGTGTGATTATATGAATTAAAATGATGAGAAATGCATGAAGGAATAACAATGAAGGTGTTAGAGAGGGTTGGGAAGAATGCTGATTGACTAGTTAATGAAAATGGACAAATAAATTCTTAGAAAGTGTTTTTAACATCATTATAGTGTATATATAACATGGCAAGGAATTGGTTTGAATAAGGATAAGTTAAATTGGTGATGTGTGAATGGTTACAGAATTGTTGACGAAACTAGACAGTTTTGTCTCTTGATCTTCCAGAGGGAATTCGAGCATGTGAGGGAATTCAGACTAGGTCTCCTCATAGAAATTATAGATTTGAATATTAGCTATCCAAGGAAGTTTACCTTGCTTAATTTAGAGTTTTAAAACTCTAGTTATATGTTAATAACCGAGAGGGGTTCAGGATAAACCTTACTGGACGGTTGGTCATCTTCTCGATAACGGGTAGTTTTTAGGGCTTTAGGAGCAGAACTAGGTTCTTCTCCTTTAATAGATTTATAGCCTTGTATCTTAGCTTTCCAAAGGATTAAGCCACACCTTAAAACTAACTATATAATGTTAGTTATGGATAAAACACAAAACAATATTCGAATGAAGAATTACGTCGATTGTAATGTTGATTTGCATTTTTGTTAAAAATCTTTAGGAAAAAGATTTAATGGGAACATGAGATGTAAATTTAAGAAATATGGATAATAACGAATGAGATGATTAAAAGAAATTGTATATACTTTTTATTTGATGGAATAAATGCTCGTAATTAATGACATAGTACACTTGTTAATACTGGAGGAGCCACAAGACCAGACAACAGTCAGGGACTACCAGTCAAACTTTTATAGTAGGTAGGTGCCCAACACCTAAGGATTTCTTTTATCTCCTACCATTTTAAATTTGCGAGGTATAGAAGTGATTTAAACTTGGTGATATATATATATAATTTAAATCTAGTAATTTATGTTTATGTGATCAGTATGAATAGAATATTGTGATGATATTGATTAGCTATCATGGAAATTGGGGTAGCTAATGGTATCAATGAGGTTCCATTGATACCGGCATTCCTCAAATTAATTAGTCAACCCCAGGTAATTAGATGAATAATGTTGTTAGTAAAAATTACTAACATCGGTATGGTTACTCCTGGTTAAGGAAAAAAGATAAATTGATTAACTATTTTGGATTGAAAATAGTTAATGATATCAATAGGTCGCATTGGTATCAGCAACCATTTCTGGTGTGATTAGTCATTTCAGGTAAGGAGGTTGATGATTTCAAGGGTTCTTGACATCAACAACTTAGATGGCAAACCATATATGGGTAAAAATTGATTAACTATTTCAGGTTAAGAATAGTTAATGATATTAATCAATTGTATTGATATCGGCACTTGAATGTAATTGATTATTCTAACCCAATAATGGGAGACTAATGATACTAATGAGATTTATTAGAATCGACAATTAACTTTCAAAGAATGGGAGACGAAGTGTTAATTACTTATTCCAAAAGAACGAGATAAACTAATGATATCAAGAGAAGAATATATTAGTATCAAATAAGGATTGATCCATAAAGAGATGACGTTAAAATCATTTTAGTCGTGTTGAGATTTCTAAGATGAAATTACTCTCGATAATTGATTAGGATATTAGATGGAAAATACATATTGTAAAGAAGTCCATGTTTAAATTTTATGTGTCACAAGAAATGTTATAACAATTATTACCTATGGTTGTTATTATTGTAGTTATTACTTTCTTATATTTATATGTACATATTATTTGTTATTTTCAGGCTCGTTAGGGTTACGTTATGAGTGAACTTAGTTTAACTATCTTTTGCTAGTAATTTTGTTGTATTTCAAGACATTTACCTTCTAAACTTAAAAATATAGTATTGACTTGTAAATTCGGATGTAATTTTTAAGTACCTATTTAAACCATGCAAGTTTATAGTTGTAATTTGATCTTTCACTTGAATTTTATTATATGGTATTATTATGCATAATATAGTTGATGTAATGATAATATGTAGCAATTTAATTATGCATTGTTTCCTTTTGTGAAATTAAATTTTGTAATATTATTGAATAAGATGTGTTGTGTTAATGATGATGAGTTTGGTTGAGATTGATTGAGATCCATGATGATTGGATCTGGTTCTGAATAATATAGTAAGTATAAATCTTGTATTGTCGATAACTTGGAACCTCTCGGTAAAGGGGAGACTCTGTCGAAATTTCGGTAGAAATTACTGTGGATTTAAAAAAAACATTTCCTAAAATTTCTAGTTAATTGTTGTCTGTTGTTCTAAAAATTGGGACTGTTACAAATACTCTCTGAATAAATTAGGTTTTATAATTGAGAATCTTTTATCTCTATAGCTTACTCAATAACACTTAAGGGATTTGACGGTGTTTAAGTGTCGTGAGAATGTGAATATATACTCTTGTGCTATAATATGAAGGTTTTAATGCACAAATATAAGTATGATTGAGGATTGATGGTTTTGAAGTTGTTTTGCTCTTAAAATAACTTATATATGATATACGTTTAGATTCTCTATTTAATTATACAATTATAAGCTACATATATGTTTATAGGAAAAACCAGTCATTTTGTAGTTGTTACTATTCTTCTAACAAATAAAATAGTTGACCAGTTTAACTTAAAATCTAGGTTTGACAGTTTTAAACTCGGTGAATCTTGAACCAAACAAATACATATCAATCCTATAATGCATGCAATGTGAAGTCTGTAAATTTTATTTTAATTTGTACTATCATGTAAGATATAAAGATTTACATTTGAGCACTAAAATGAATACTTAAAAACTAAGTCTTTACTTGCTTCACATCTTAAACTTATTGATTGATTTCTTCATTCAATCATTCATGCTTGTTGATGTTCTTCATACAAACCTGTTTAAACTTATTCTTAACCAAGTATATCATTTGTCAATTTTTCATTTAATTTTTATCATCAAAATATATAAAAATATTAATATGTGACTCAAAAGTCAACATTTCAGTCATTCCACTTTGATGGTGGTTTTCAATTTAGATAATAAGTCCAACAAATTTATCAACTTCTCTATTTATTTATTGCCATCTGCTTGAAATTCTTACTTGGGAATGATTGTTTGAATTTCCACTACTCTCTATAAAGTAAGCATATACTTAAGCCAATAATGTTTTGTTTGTTGATCAACTCATGTAATTGAGTTTTTGCTTGTATTTAACCATACAAACACAAGTAAAACAATCTTTATTAGATGTGAAGTTCTCATTTCTTTGTTGCTGTTTTACTGGTTGGATATTTAGATTAGAGTGTATAAAGCCATTGATTGTTTGATTAAGATCACTTGGTCGAGAAAGAATATCTTTTAACTCGCTCATAAGAAAGGTGGTAAAATAGCTTGGTAAATTTGAATCCATCTAGGGAAATCTCAAGTTAGAGATTTTTTGTATAACATACATTTAAATTATACTTTAAAACACCATTAATTATTGTTATAACTTAATTTTAACTCTATTTTTTCTATGTATTTTCAAAAAAGCAAAAAAATTCAAAAATAAAATAAAACATATATTTCAACGAAGTTCTCATGTCGGTGTGCTTACTAGTTGTTGAATTAATCAAACCGATAGATCCAAAATTCTCCACAACACCAGCGAAAATCGCAATGAATCCAAGATATAGACAACATTTCAAGGTGAAAAATAATTTTTCTAAGTTATTAAATAATTGAAAAGGTTACAAAGAAATATTTTGACTACATTTCAATTGATTGCTAAACTATTTTATTTTTATGTAGAATTGTATTAGAGCGATTGATGGAACACATGTACGTGCTTGTGTATCACAAGAAAATCAAATACCATTTATTGGTAGAAAAATGTGTACCCACTCAAAATATAATGATGACATGTAGCTTTAACATGCAATTTATATTTGTTTGGGTTAGGTGGGAAGGTAGTGCACATAATACAAGAATATTTCTTGAGGTGATTGACAATCCAAATATAAGATTTCTGAATCCATCATAAGGTATTGAGAAATAAAAAATGGGGGTGTTATTAAATTTGAATAATTTTATTTTTGGTCTATAATAGGAATTAAGTTTTGAACGAATATTATCTTGATGCAGGGAAGTATTATTTTTGTTGATTTGGGATATCCAATGAGTACGGTTACCTGGGACCATATAGAGGTGAGAGATATCATTTGCTAGAATTTCATCGACAAGGACAACCGCAAAGTCGGGAAGCAATATTCAACTGTGTCCATTCATCGTTACGATGTATAATAGAACATACTTTTGGAGTTTGGAAGAAAAGGTGGAGAATCTTGCAAAACATGCTTATGTTTCCTTACAAAACACAAGTTCAAATTGTTGTCGCATCAATGACACTACATAATTACATTCTAAGGAAGTCGATCCAAGATGTTGCATTTAATGAGTTTGATCGCCATCCTAATTTTATTTCTGATGATATTTTAACCGATGTGGTTCTACGATCACAAACACGTGGGTACCAGAAGGCTTCATATATAGATTATGTTCGTGATGACATTGCAACAAGTTTGATAGGGCAATAATATTTTTTTTAAGTGAACAATTTCTTTTTATGCCAATTATTGTTTCTACTAAATATTATTTTTTCTATTTAAAACATAATAAATTAATTTATGTTATTTTTAGTCATTTTATGTACAACATCAATCTCAACCATAATTTTAACCAAACATATCATGACATGATTTTGGACAAAAAGAAAAATCAAACCACAATTTTAACTAAACACACATTTTATATAAACCAACCACAACAAAAGTGATTTTGAAAAAAATCACTTTTATCAAACCACAATCACAATAATTACCACAAAGACAAATACCCTCTCACTTGGTCTAGAAATAATATTTTTTGACCCACTCATAAAAAAGGTGGTGAAATAGCTCGGCAAATTTGAATTCATCCGCGTAAAAAAATGAGAGGGAACTCAAGTTAGAGAATTTCAATATAATATACATTCAAATTATACTTTAAAACACCATTGTCATAACTCAATTTTAACCCTATTTTTTCTATATATTTTCAAAAAAATAAAAAATAAAAAATAAATAAAGAGAAGGGGATTAAAATGGAGTGACAAAAGAAAATGAAGGACTAAAAAATAATAAGAGACAATCGAGAGACATTGCCTAAAACATGGAAAAGAAAAATAGCCGGGGCATCCTGCACAAAGCAAGTTGAAAATAGGGAATTAAAAGGAGGCCATAGGTTTTATCACGGACCATAAAACTCTGACCGTTTTACTTTGAATATAAAAAAAACATTTTTCTTTTCCTTCATCTTTTCCCTTCAGCCGAAGCTCAGGCCACAACCCTTTTTGTGCATAGCCACCAACAACCAACAAAACCACCCAATGGCAGCCGACGAACTTTCCTTCCTCCACTAACCCACACCGGCAGCTCTCTCTCCCCTCGCTGTCAGCAGCCTTTCTATCAACCATCGTATTTTACACACACGATCTCAGTCCCAACCCAGCTCCATCAGCACACACACGATTGACAAGCATTTAATTGACGAGCAAGAACAATTAATCAACTGAATTGAGAAGCCAGGGCAAGGTGCTTTGAGATTTTAAAGAGGAAGAAGGGGCAAGTGCAGATGAAGTAGCCGTTGCTCGACGATTATTTGTACCTTCTCCATGTTTTAGTTTTTTGATATAATGTGTAGAAATAACAATTCATTGAGAGAAATGTTATTTCACCTATTGATTTAGCAATCCTGTTGGAGTTTCTAAAAAGAAAGGAAGGAAGAAAGAAAGAAAAGCTAAAATTACTATTATTCCCTTTTTAGCTTCTCATTTACAGCGTTGCACGTCAATCAATATGATCTTCATTATGAAAACTTTATAATGATCTAAATTTAATATATATATATATATATATATATATATATATATATATATATATATATATATATATATATATAAGCTATGGTCCCAAAACTTAAATTTAATAAAACAAATCTCTTTAATCATTAAGTTAACATTTAATTTTTTTTCCTGTGATATTATACTTCCGAAGCAGAATCTTATTTTTGAAAAGGTGGAAAAGAAGATTGATTTCCTGGGGATAGTTATGAATTTTGGAAATAGAAACCAAGCCCAGATTGATTATAAAACAGTACAGGCCCAAGAAATTTAGCCCAACTAAGCAAAACAAAACCTAGACTAGCATGGCAGTATCACATGACAGAAAGTCCAGGTAGTAGATGTTTCTAGAAGCACACGAAACACAATTAAAGCTCGATACATCTCTCCTCTTCTCTTCAGACGTACCACGTCAACCCCACCTTCACAGATCGATTTATTTTTTAATTACTCATAAAAAAATATTTATTTTTATGTCAGTGTTCGTGATTATGATATAAATACAAAAAATAATAAAAAAATAAAAATAAAAAATTTCACACCCAACAACGGAATATGTGTAATTATGATATGAGATGGATTTTATTTAAAAATATATTAAAATAATATTTTTTAAATTTATACATTGTACATCAAAACCATTTAAAATTATAAAAAAATTATTTTAAAATTTTTTAAAATACTTTTTAAATGTAAAAATCCAAACCAAACCCTATTTTGTTTTTTTTTTTTTAAAAAGAAAAAAAAAAAAGAAAAAGAGCAGCCCTCGCTTGCGCTCCCTCTTTTCATCTAAGTTAAAGCTTTACTCGTTTCGTTTCCTTTCTTATATAAGAAAAAAAAGATTTCTAGAACCACCCAAACCCCTACCGTCGCTCCGTATTTCCATCTCCTCTTTTTTTACAGGTAAGTTCCTATCTATCTCTAACCCTAGCTTAGATTTGATTTACATCATTCTAAGCCGCTTTTATTAATTAGCTACCAAATCACCGATTTGGTGTTTCCTTTCCTCCTGTCTCTAGAGCTTTTTATAGATCTGTGAGTTCTTATTTCTAGATTTACCTCTAAAGATTTACAATTTTTTTCATTGATTGTAGTTTTGTTGTTGATCGTGCCTTTCTCTGTTAGATTCAGCTGATCATCATTTTTTTTCTTAATTGTTTCCTGTTATATTTTAGGTTAATAGTAATAATAGTCAAGAAGCTATTATGGTGATTAGATTGTTGATTCAATAATTGCATATTGAAGTTTGTATTTTTTACTGTATAATCGCCTGCATTAGTAATTGAATTTTGTTTTTTGTTTTTTTATATATATATATGGATTTGTGGGTTTAAGGGTTTTGGCGGTAGTGACTCATAAACTGCAGAATTTGTACCTTCTTATTTTGTCTCTTTAGGCTGTGCTTCCATAAGGAAAAGTATGAATCCGTTTTGATTGTGTGCCTTTTCTGGTTCTTGTCTTGGGTTTGTTGTGGCTTTATATTATTAACTCTGATGCTATGATTGCTTGGATTTTTATTCCTGATTCATGCATTGCCTTTTGATTTGTGATGATTATGGTACTATTTTCGTTAGTGGCAATTAAATTTGATCTCTGGTTGTTTTGTGCAGCTTGCCACATAACTTATAGGGCTATAACCGATTTATAAATCGGTAATTATTTTTGGCAATCATGAGTGTGGTTGGTTTTGATTTTGGTAATGAGACCTGCCTTGTTGCTGTTGCGAGACAAAGAGGGATTGATGTTGTGCTTAATGATGAATCAAAACGTGAGACTCCTGCTATTGTATGTTTTGGCGACAAACAGCGTTTCATTGGGACTGCAGGGGCTGCCTCAACCATGATGAATCCCAAAAATTCTATTTCCCAGATCAAGCGGTTAATTGGGCGCCCCTTTTCAGATCCTGAATTGCAAAGGGATCTGAAGTCATTGCCTTTTACAGTCACTGAAGGTCCTGATGGATTTCCTTTAATTCAGGCACGGTATTTGGGTGAGATGAGGACGTTCACACCTACCCAAGTCTTGGGAATGGTTTTTGCAGATTTGAAAATCATAGGCCAGAAAAATCTGAATGCAGCAGTGGTGGATTGCTGTATTGGTATTCCGGTATATTTCACTGATCTTCAAAGGAGGGCTGTTTTGGATGCAGCCACAATTGCTGGATTGCATCCTCTCCGTTTGATGCATGAGACCACAGCTACAGCTCTGGCTTATGGTATTTATAAGACTGATTTGCCTGAGAATGACCAGTTGAATGTTGCTTTTGTTGATGTTGGACATGCAAGCATGCAAGTGTGCATTGCTGGATTCAAGAAAGGTCAACTTAAGATCTTGGCTCATTCATTTGATCGTTCCTTGGGTGGTAGAGATTTTGACGAAGCTTTGTTCCAACACTTCACCACCAAGTTCAAGGCAGAGTATCACATTGATGTTTACCAGAATGCGAGAGCATGCCTTAGGCTTAGGGCTGCCTGTGAGAAGCTGAAGAAGGTTCTTAGTGCCAACCCAGTGGCACCTCTTAATATTGAATGCTTAATGGAGGAGAAGGATGTTAGAGGCATTATTAAGAGGGAAGAGTTTGAACAAATTAGCATTCCGATATTGGAACGTGTGAAGATGCCTTTGGAGAAGGCACTACAGGATGCTGGACTTGCAGTTGAGAATGTTCATACGGTTGAAGTGGTTGGCTCTGCTTCTCGTGTACCTGCCATAATGAAGATTTTGACTGAGTTCTTTGGAAAGGAACCTAGGCGTACAATGAATTCTAGCGAGAGTGTCTCCAGGGGCTGTGCATTGCAGTGTGCTATTCTTAGTCCCACTTTTAAAGTTCGAGAGTTCCAGGTAAAATCTTCTCAACTTGTTTGCTATTGGTGTTATTTTTATGATATGATATGTTGGTGATATCTTTGCTAACATGATTATAGCATCGTATGATTTTATTCACTTAGTGCTATAGCATTGGCATCTTATGTCTTCTTTCATTTAATGATGCGACTGGAACTGTGTTAATCTTTGAATTGTTTAGATGCGCAAAAAAAGAAAGGGAATTAGACTAGCAGAGTGAGGAGCGCTACTGTTTTTAAGACCTGGTTGGTATATAATTTGTTTAATGAAAAAGATGAATAATTAAGGATACCAAGTTTGAGAGTCATCATGTTATCTTAGATGCATTCTTTAATTTATTGTAGATATTGCAGTCGTTATGGCTTGGAAATCTAGATGTGCTTTTCAACCTTATTATTGGTTGCTTTGTGTGACCTTCTGCTTGCCTATGTTTTGGTTCCCAGCAATCAAAATTCTATGAAGTACATTGCATGAAGTGTTGACTGTTCCTTTTCCAGGTCCAAGAATGCTTCCCATTTTCAATTGCTGTATCATGGAAAGGTGCAGCTCCAGATTCTCAGAATGGAGCAGCAGATAATCAACAGAGCACTATTGTCTTCCCCAAGGGTAATCCCATTCCTAGCATCAAGGCTTTGACATTCTATAGGTCAGGGACGTTCTCCATTGATGTACAATACGCTGATGTCAGTGAATTGCAGGCTCCAGCTAAGATCAGTACATACACGGTAGGAAGTTAACATGCAGTATCAAAAATTCACATTTTTAATTAATGTGATCGCAAGGACATGGCCTAATTTTAGTATTAATCTATGTCATATGAACTTCACTTGCAGATTGGTCCTTTCCAATCTACAAAAAGTGAACGTGCAAAAGTGAAGGTGAAAGTCCGCTTGAATCTGCATGGGATTGTGTCTGTTGAATCGGCAACTGTAAGTCTTGAAGAGTGTTTGTGATTCTCATTGTAGTTTATTAATAATAATATATGTACCAGCCTTACTGATGTTATGCTTCTGTCAGCTTTTGGAGGAAGAGGAGGTTGAAGTTCCTGTCACAAAAGAGCCAGCAAAGGAACCTGCCAAGATGGATACTGATGAAGCTCCCAGTGATTCTGCCACTAAGGGCCCTAAAGAAGCAGATGCCAATATGGAAGAGGCAAAATCAGCTGCCGATGTTTCTGGGGCTGAAAATGGGGTCCCTGAGGCTGACAAGCCAACACAAATGGAAACTGATACCAAGGTCAGTTAGCCCCTACAATTTAGGATTGTGTAGGATCTTACTACATTAAATTTCAGTTGTGGTACAGTCAGAAGCTTGGAGGAGAACATCTTTTCCTTTTGATACATTCTTTCATAGACCCAGGTTTCTTTAAAAACTTTTTCCCTGGTTTCAGGTTGAGGTTCCCAAGAAAAAAGTAAAGAAAACAAACATCCCTGTGTCAGAGGTGGTTTATGGTGGAATACTGGCAGCAGAAGTGGAAAAACTACTAGAAAAAGAGTATGAAATGGCATTGCAAGACCGGGTTATGGAGGAAACAAAAGAAAAGAAAAATGCTGTTGAAGCTTATGTCTATGATATGAGGAATAAGGTAGAATTTAATCTTTACTTTACAGCATGACTTTTTGCGAGCCTTCATATAGTCAGGTGTTACAATGCTTTTGTATTTTCAGTTAAGTGACAGATACCAGGAGTTTGTCACTGACCCTGAGAGGGAGGGATTCACAGCTAAACTGCAGGAGACAGAAGATTGGTTGTATGAAGATGGTGAAGATGAAACCAAGGGTGTCTACATTGCCAAGCTTGAGGAGCTCAAGAAAGTAAGGACTTTTATTTTTCTGAGAGTGTGTGTTTGTCCACTTCTTCTTGTCCTGTGAAAAAGGGGCTGGTTGGTTATTTCTCACGTGCATGTTTAATGATGTTAATGATTGCAGCAAGGTGATCCTATTGAAGAGCGCTACAAGGAGTACACAGAGAGGGGATCTGTGATTGATCAGCTTGTTTATTGTGTCAATAGTTACAGAGAGGCAGCAGTGTCTAGTGATCCTAAATTTGAGCACATTGACTTGACTGAAAAGCAAAAGGTAAAGACTTGTTAGATTTTTGTATGTGGTTGTTTGTTGTGGTGAAAGTGTTAACTAAAGCCATTGTCTTGGTATGTGATAGGTTTTGAACGAGTGTGTAGAAGCTGAAGCCTGGTTAAGAGAGAAGAAGCAACATCAGGACTCACTTCCCAAATATGCCACTCCAGTTCTTTTGTCAGCTGATGTGAGAAAGAAGGCTGAGGCACTTGATAGGTATTTTTTCTTGTTTCATCTTTGCTTTGAGTTTTGTTCTTTGCAGTTCTCTAAGCTTAGATGGGGGGGATGTTTCTGATACGGTGTGGCAACATTCAGCTGCTTTTCCTGGCCTGTATAGGGTGAGATTTTGGTCAGCATTAAGATTAGAATGTTTGTTTCTGCAGGTTTTGCAGGCCTATAATGACGAAACCAAAACCAGCCAAACCAGCCACTCCTGAGACTCCAGCAACTCCACCACCTCAGGGTAGTGAACAGCAACAGCAGGGAGATGCGAATGCTGACCCCAGTGCTAATGCTGGTGCCAATGAGACTGCAGGAGCTGCCAGTGGCGAGGTGCCACCTGCTTCTGGAGAACCAATGGAGACTGACAAGTCAGAGACTGCATAATTCAATGCAGCTACAGAATCTGTCGTATTGAATTAAGAAATTTGGTTCCGCTGTATCAGAACAACTTTTAAGGAGGCTGAGACGAACTCTTTGGTGGGCTGACATTATGTGAGGATCTGGGTCTTTGATGTCTTTCTCATCTTTTCACCTGTGAAGCCCTCCCATCGTGTGTGGTTCACCTAATTTTATCTTGAGAGCTAGTCTCTAGAATCCGGTTTTAAAGAAAGGGGGTTTTAAGAGAGAGGTTTAGACCTCAAAGCTCTTTTTGCCCCGACTTTTGTTGTGCAGAGACCGGAGTGTACTCTTTTTTGATGGTCAGTGTTTTAAGTGCCCGCTATTTTTTTGTTTTTCGTTTTTCCTTTCTGTAGGATGTCCTCAGCATCAAATATTGGCTTGTTTTTTTACCCCTCATTGTTCCTAATATAAACTTTCAAGTCTTGCTTTGCCTACAAAGCAGGGTGCCTGATTCTATTTGATCTCGATCCCAAACAGTTTTGCATACGTTTTGGTTGCCTGTACTAGGAACGCGTGGTGAAGCTGTTCGAAGAAAGTGAAGATGCAGGCTAGCTGCTGGCTGTTGATGTTAAAACTTGGTATCGTGGTAATGGTGTTGAATATTATTATCACAGTTATCTGAAAACACTAAATTTTATTTTTATCAATTTAATGCTATACTTGTTTTTACACTTGTTAGTCTGTCCAGTCTTCCTAGTTCAGTAAATTGTGAGTCAATATATAAGCTGATCTGCCAATCGATTTGAAAATAATCCAGTCAAACAGATTACTTCTGACGACATTTTCTGTCCAGAAAATGATGACCCAAACAGCACCTTCATCAAAAGCATCTGACTCATCGGACTGATTTCCGCAATTCAAAGGTCCTCTCTGTGACTTTACCACCAACAACTTCTGACTGCATTTGCCATGAGTGTCAATGCCACCTTCATCCATGTCTTGATTTTTGAGTAGTTTTCTTGGGCTTGAAATTAAATCCGAAAACAAGATTGATAGTAATATAAATAACACTCGTGTTCAAATAACCTAAACAATCTCTGAACATGCAACCAACATGGCTTTATATTCATGATCAATCAAAGATTTGGAAACTCCAACATGTTTTTTACCTTTTCAAGATATCAAGAAATTGCTAAGAAACATACACTAACTCGTTAACAGAGTAACGTGTATCAAGATATCTTACCTAATTATCATCACTAAAGACAATAAGACAAATGTAAAATGTAAAAACTATGGGAAGAATAGACTGTAACTAAAAGAACCAAATTGATATCATATGATGTGGTAAATAACTACCAAATGTCAGTGACATGGAGATTGCATGAATTGAATTGACTGATTTGATGAACTGCAAAAAAGATATTAGACCAAGTAATATTGAGATAATTCAAGCTGCCAACTAATTATTGAAATAGAGTATGATCAGGAAAAAGATTCCCTTCTCGATGTCAACACTTAACATTCACCTCCAGAGAAGTATCCATTGGAGAAGAGTCTTAAAGACCAGCTAAAGAAATCAAATCCTGAGTATATTTTGATGCAAAAACTCCCCAGAAAAAGTATAATGAACCAAGGTCTTTCATTTGAAAACAATCCTAAAGATGTTGTCGAAGGTTCTTAATCAATAAAGAATCAGTTCTCACAATAACAATGTCATCCATATAAATAAATAGGAGAAAAAAACTAGTAGATGACTTGTAAAGAAATAACAAGATATTTGCTTTGCATAAAAGAGAAGCGAATCAAGGTAGATTAGAACTTGTTAAACCATACTCGGGGAGCCTGTTTCAAACCATACAAGGACCTTTTCAAGTTACACACAACTGATGTAAGGGGGAGAACAAACCAAATGGAGGTTTCATATAAATATTTTTTTTGAGATCACTATAAAGAAAAACATTTTTGATGTTCATTTGATGAATGGGCCAACCTTGAGAAGCAACAATGACAATAATGGTATACACTGTAATTATTTTCACAACTGGAGCAAAAGTCTTCTCATAGTCCACTTCATACTCCTGTTTATTTTCAAGAGCAACCATTCATGCTTTTAAATTGATCTAGAATTCTATTAGAGAGAAACTTAATTGAGTACACTTATTTACACCTTTGGGCTTAACAATTGAAGGACAAGAAATAATTTCCTATGTATGGTTATTCTGAAGAGCCAGAAGTTCCTCTTGCAGTGCTTTTTGTCAATACTCATGCTTAACAATTTATAAGTAATATGATGGGACATTAATAGTTGACAAAATAACTGAAAAACCATACTGATTAGAGGGATGGAATACTCTAATAAGCATAAAAAAGTAGACTTAAAAGGAGGAGACACGTAAGCAGTCTTAAGAGCAATCTTAGGTAGTGGAGCATTTTATACACATTTTGTGGCTTGAATCGTTAAAAAGATGATAAATCCTTAAACTTAGGAAGAATTGGAGCAACAAAGAAAGATTCAACATAAGTCGAGAAGAAATATTGATTGCCAAAGAAAACAACATTTCTAAAAATATAAAATTTGTTACAGCTTAAATCATAATAAACAGAACCTTTGTAAGAAACACTATAACCCAAAAAAATACATTTAGCAGACTAAGTAGAAAGTTTGTGTTGTTTATGAGAAGGCAAATAGACACAACAAACACAACTTATAGCTATGAGATTTATTGTACATATGATAGTACGATGAATTAAAATTTAACATCTGAGATGACATTTTATTTATTAAATAAACTATAGTAGCAAAGCTTCAACCCATAATTTAGATGGTACAAAAGACTTAATCAATAAGGTCTTAGTGATATCTAAAAGATGACAGTTCGTAAGTTTAACAATCCTATTTTATTGTGGTGTATAAGGACATGAGAGATGTGAGACAACATCTTTTTTTATGTAAGAAATCATGAAGTTCATGAGACATATATTCCCCACCCGAATAAGATCTCAATATCTTAATACAAGTAGAAAATTGAGACACACCTAGATAAACTGACTGTAATTATTAATAAATATCATAACGTACTTGTAATAAGCATGAGGAATAATTGGTGTAATTGTAAATCCCAGTTATAATTTTACTGGGTTATTAAAATATGAGAAATTTAACCGATAGTAAAATGGGTTAAATTAAATTAAAAAAACCTAAATCAAGATAAAAATTGTGAAATTAATGAAATAAAAAGTGAATATAGCACTAAATTGTTAAAAAGAAAAATTTTGTGGGGACAAAATGAATAAGTAAAACCAAGAGAGGTCAATGTTCAAATAACAAAAGGTTAGGGGTTTATGTACAAATGATAAGAAGGGATGAGGGTAAAGGTGTAATTAACAAGAAGATAGTACTATAAATACCATTCTATTTCTCTCTTGGGGTGACTTGCAAGAACAAGAGAAGGATTAGGGTTTTTTGATCTTTTCTTCTTATTCCTTGATGAAATCTACACCAAAATGTTAACCTAGAGTGATTAAAAAGAGTCAATAAGTGATAAAAAAAAGATATTTGGGTGGTTTAGAGACTTTAGAGAAAGGTTGGAGAGAAGACATATTGATGGTAGAAACTCCGACGGCTATAACTCCAACTTCTACCATTGGATCAGAACGATATTTAGATATGATGTTCTCCTCCATGTCTTGTACATTCGCACCAGAGGGATCTTCTATTTCACTCTCCGTTTGAGAGATATCATGGGAGGAAAATTTATGGGAAAAATACACTTCTGGATAGTCTTAGTCGCCAACCGTTTTCTCCTCCATTCACCGTTGGATCGAGCTATAATTTGGATGCGTGGTTCGTCCAGATGCTATCTAAATTCTAAATGGTGGAGATCAGAAGAAAACACTCCAAAAAAAGTTGTGCTTCTTACATAATAGTTCTGCAATGTTTAGGTCAGTTCTGTTAAACCCAAGTTTCTGGAAATTTCACTGTTGGATGAAGTTGATATTTAGATATGTTATACTTATAATAATGAATTACAATTTGACCGTACGAATTGTTAGGAATATTATTTTTTTGTTATTTATGGTTGTTTTAAAATGCTTTCTGTGATAGCCCTAGAAGTCTATGTTAGGGAGGCTAAATACCATTCTAGTGCTTTATTTCCTTTGGGGGCTATTTCGGTTCACACAGAACCAATTTTGACAGTAGTTTCAAACACCCATAAATAACAAATAAATAATATTCTAGACAATCCATGCGGTCAAGTTGTAATTCATTATTATAAGTATAACATATTCAAATATCAACTTCATCCAACAGTGAAATTTTCAGAAACTTGGGTTTAATCGAACTAACCTAAACATTACAGACCCACTGTGCAAGAAGCATAACTTCTGTTTGGACTGTTTGTATTTGATCTCCACCGTTCCAAATTCAGATAGCATCCGTAAGAACAACATATCCCAATTATAGCCTAATCCAACGGTGGAAGAAGGAGAAAACAGTCGACGACTGAGACTGTCCGGAAGTGTATTTCTCTTAGAAACATTCCTCCCATGATATGTGTCAAACAGAGACTGATGTAGAAGATCTCTCTGGTGAGAATGTACAAGACATGGAGGAGGACAATATATCCAAATATCGCTCTGATCCAACCGTGGAAGGTGGATTTATAGTCATCGAAGTTTATGCCATCAATATGTCTTCTCTCCAACCTCTCTCTAAACTCTCTAAACCACCAAAATATCTCTCTTTTATCACTCATTGACTCTTTTTAATCACTCTAGGTTAACATTTTGGTGTAGAGTTTATCAAGGAATGGGAAGAAAAGATTAAAGAACCCTAACCCTTCTATTGATTTATGTTTTATTGGATTTGGTTGTAAACCGATGTTTTAAGTTATTATACAATTTTTTTTTTGCGAACTCAATTATGTATTTGTATACATTTATGTTATTCCCTTTTATCAATCCATTTATATGATAGACTAATATTTAAGAAAAGTCATTGTGCTTATTATTTGTGAATGTGATATATGGAAGGATTGAATGGTGTGTGTGATGGTTTAATGGAATGTTTGGCCTGCTGAGAAGTGGGGATGTTACAGTAATATCCCAAACATCACTATGAATAATATTAAAGCTCATTATAGCACGGCTACCAAGAAAAGTGAATGGAAGGGTTTTATTCTTCCCTAATTTACATGTATAATAATCAAATAGAACATTATGAGAAGAAAATTGATCTTTGTTTCCTAAAAAACCAGAGTTTAACAAACAAGACAAAACAATAAAATTTGGATGGCCTAAACATTTATGCCACACTTCACCTTTATTTTTAACAGTATTACAAGTAAAAGATAGAAAATGAGAAATTGAAAAATACAGTGGAAATAGTCTTTCAACTTTAAGCCTCTTCATGATCACTGTCCCTAACACCTAATCCTGCACAAAATAACCATCACGAGAAAAACATACATTACAAAAATTCTCCACCAATTGACCAACCAAAATATGTCTGGCAGACAACTTTGGTAATACAAACGCATTTTTAAAAGTTGGATTGATATACCTAACCTTAGTAATATGTATATGACCTCTGTTAGCAACTTGAATATGTGATGAACCATGACACATATGAATATTTTTAAGCATACTAGATGAGTTGGTCATATGATTTGAAGTGGCATAATTAACAAGCCAACATTGATAATTAATATTATTACCTTATAGCTTTAAGGCCGAAAAAGATGAAGCAATCATTTGATGTACCATTTTAAGAGTAATAATACCATATTTAACTATTATGTATGGGTTGTCATACGTTATAACTAGAAAAGCATTGATTTCATGATTTTGAGGATGAGGGGGGCACTTCTTGATAATATGTCCTTTGTATTTGCAATAATTGTATAACTTCTTTCTACAATTGTTACAATGTTTTCATATTCTTTGCAACTATAACACTGTATATTACTCATATTCCTACCCTTCTCTTTTATTTGAGCCATAAAAGCAACTGTAACATAATTTTTTTTACGTGAAAATGCCTTATGTAAGTTGATGTTGCTTTTTGCAAAGTAATTCCCTAAAACAAACATCTAAGAAGAGCAAAGATTTCAGTTCATTAAGTTTGAGTGAATAATCTCAGATTCAAATCATAGTTTTATTAAAAATTGATCACGCTTGCTTTAGGCATGAACTTGTTGAACAATAGAGAGAGATTTAACGGGCACTTTGACATAACCTATATTAGTATATTTTGCGTATAAACTCTGAAAGCCAAAGTTGTAATCCCTGATGGAAAGGCTACCTTCAAAATAATTAGAAATTTCATTTTATAATTAATAACATCTAGCACTGTTTTCTTGAGAGTAAACCTTTTTTAGGTACTCCTACATGGCTTGTGCTATCATGCATGGTCTTAGATCAAAAACAATATTAGGGTTAGCAAACTCTAAAATCCAATACATTACCCGAGCATCTTTGACCTTCTATTGAAGTAACTTTATATAATCATTGGGAGCTAGATCACTCCCATCAACATGATCCCATAATTCTTTCCCCATGACAAGTACTTAAAACTAGAATTCCCAAGTTGAATAATTTTTTCTAGTGATTCGAACACTAAGCAACCCAAAATTGTTTGATGTTATCTTCTCAATAAACACAATAAAACCATAACAATCAACCAAGACTATAAGAAAATCCAAGATCCAAGAGACCTAGGTAACTAGGACTAATTATCTAGTTAAGAAAATGAAAGAAAACCACAACATAACCAAAAAAATAGCCAAGAATAAAAGAAAATCCAAGACCCAAGAGTCATGGGTATTTAAGACTGATTGGCTATTAAAAAAACCAAAGAAAAACCAAAACAAGATAGTGAAATACAAATTCAGAAGTGAAACTCTAATACCATGTCAAATTGGCTAAATGACTTTTATCTATGTGAGTTTTTTTCATTAAATAGAAATAATTCAGATTTACATCCCACAAAATAAGATACTATTAATTACATAAATATTGACAAAAAATTAGATAATACTAACTATTTGACTTGGGCTCTTTTAATTTTATTTTTTTTGTCTATGTAAGCTTTTCAGATGCATTTTTGTAGCTAAAAAAATTATAAGTGGATGTAAAAAAAGTTTATGAATATATGTAATCAAATAAATCAAGAACTATGTACGTTAATAAATGAAAAAAAAATCATTAATGATAACTAAAAATAACATTGGAAAAATCAAAAGACATGTATAGATCAAGATATTTAATCGTACAAAATAAAATATATACTTGATTGTGTTTGCTAAATTTATTTATGAAAATATTTTTTTATTCAATCAAATGATAATATAAATAGACATATATATTAAATTGATTGAATAAAATAATAGGAAAAAAATACTATGCAATGTGGCACATATTTAAAATATTATCTGAAAATAAATATTTTTTATTTTAAAAAATAAATTTCATTTATAAAAAATATTAAAAAGAGCTATAGCCAAAAAGGGCAAAAAGAAACCCTCGGTGCTCGAGCCTATTGCCTAGTACGCTTAGGGTATTGCAAGGAAAAGCCCAGTCATATAGGTGAATCGGACCTTCAAGCCCAGACTCGTGCGTGTGGGCTTGTTTTTACTTCTTTTTTTTAAAAAAAATACATAGATGATATTTCATCGGCGAATTGAGATTCCAGCCATCACTATGGTGGCTGGAAAAACTGGGTCGTGTATCTTTTATCATAAAAATCCAATTTTTAAGCTAATTCAACCCTCGTCAACTCCCTTGTAGCACCTATTAACAAACCTATTAACCTAAAAAATACCAAAAAAGATTAAAAAAAACCATCCATTTTGGTGGTTGGCAATGACTTGAACGACGACTTTCCCTCTCATTATCAAAATCTAGCAACCCCTCTCTGTCCTCTCCTTAACCAAGAACTGAAAAATAATACAAATAAACTTTTGTATTAAAAGTGGTTTTTTGGAATTTAAAGAGACCTAAATTGTATAAATTATGTTGTTTTTAAAGATTGAGGACCTAAGTGTATAATATAAATAAACATTTTTTATTTTTAAAAATAAATTTCATCTATACAAAAGATAAAAAAAAAAGATTTATAGATGAATAAAAAAAATCACTTCAAAATTAAATACACACAAATAATTTTTTTAAAAAGCTTTATAAAAAAATGTTAAATAAGCAAAAAAATAACAAAATTCACAAATGAGTGATATTGATTGAATCATAACTTTAAGAATTATTTTAAAAAATGAAATTAAAAAAAGGTATCAATTATAGGAAAAAGCAAAATTAGAAAAAAATAGCTCTGGTGTTATGGCACAACTTGTCAAACCCGTGATCCGGGTCATGAACTCAACCAAGTTAAGTGGCTTGTTTCTCTCTCTTTATATATATATATATATATATATATATATATATATATATATATAAAAGAAAAGAAGAATATAAACAGATTTCTGATGTGAATAAACAAGGCAAGACCAACAATGTCAAGATCCTTAATCAAATATAGAGCATATTTAAATATAACAAGAATAAAAAGAACAAAAACAGATATAACAAAAATGTAGATAAAAATAAGATTATCTTACTTAAATTTATAACGAAAATTAATACAGGAGATATTGGTTATAGAGGAGAACGGAGATGGGTTACTGATATGAGTTACAGAGGAGAGTAAAATTTTCTGGGGAAAAAATTAGTCTATCCTCTGAGGTTGTAGGAGTCTCCTTTTTATAGACGAGTTGCTATGGAAGAAGCCAAAACATCTAGTTGAAAAGTTTGGAGATGCCTTCAGAACCCATGTGAACCCATGTGGTATTGTTTGCCTTGATTCGGAAATGACAAAATGGAAGATACCCACGTTTTTTATGGGACTTTCATTTGTTGTCTACTTGCTACCGACACTTGATTTGTATGTTTGTAGTAGCAGGTAATATTTGTAGAAAAAGCCTAAAACAAATGGGTTTTTTAGCAAAGAGACTCAAAATAGGTGAGTTAAAAAGATATGAGCTCTAAACAAATGAGCCTGAGAAAGTCCGAAATACTTTTTTTTTAATATCGCTTGATAGGTGGCAAGATACCAAAGCAGTCATCTTCATTATCATCTCCAAGGGAAATGGCAGGAGATATCGAGCCAGGTGAGCTGGAGTGGGACAAGACTGTTTTTGGATCTTAGCTTTGTATAATGCGTTGTACTATTTGTAGGTATTCCTCTTCAGTTCTAGCAGAGGCAAAGAGAGCTGCCGTTTGAGCCTTTCGGGCTAGAAACTTTGATTTAGGATGATGATTAATGATGGGAGCCGTTTGATGTTTTTGTAACCATTCCGTAACAGCTAATTTGGAACTTTTGGACTCAACTGCAAAGGAATCCCACCATTTAATTTTGAATTTTCGAACAAGTACTGGATGTCCATTCTGTAGATTATAGTCATAGAACCAGGAACATACCCATGGAACAAAAAGTTTTGTACAGAAAATGAGAAGGGGAGGAAACTTCCTTTTAGAAGGGGTTGGTTGAAAATTATTTTTGAAATGGAGGTAACCATTTTCAACCAGAGGATGGTCTTTAAGGTAGTCAATGTGACAACCATAGTAATTCCACCATTTGAGGAACCAGAGGGGAAGGTTTGTAGTATTCATTGTATTATGGAAGTAGAAAAGCCAAGAATAGCTATGGTTGTGATTTTATAGGAGGAAGGCATTGAACCATGCCTATTGGTAATCCCAATACGTATAGGTAATATTGAAGTCCTGAGGATTTGTACGGAAGTGTATGGGAAATGAGAGAGGTTGATGTAAGGGTTGCCCCCAATCTTTAGGGTGAATAACTTTGTGAATGATGTATGTAGAATATACGGGTTCAGTGTGATCAGAATGTAGTTTGAAGTGTTTGAACTTGATAGAATTGGTAATGTCAAGGATGGTGGCATAGTAGGATTGTGGTTTGGCTAAATTCCAGGGTTTCTAGTACTAATTTGGAGGGAAAATCTTTGAAGCAGCAATGGAAGGATTTTCATGATAAAATCCTTCTTCCATAGTTAAAATATTTTGGAAAGTAGTTTTGAAAATATATTTGGATTTGGTTTTTGGAAAACTGGTTTTTTGTAAAGAAATGAGGGGTTTTGAAGTAAAAAAACCTCTTGGGGTTTTGAAAGGGATTTGAAAATACTACCTGTTGGAGATACGGAGTCGTTAGAGGCCTGTTGGAACACTTTTTGTAATGCCAGGAGTAATTCTGGTGATTTGGAGATGGTGTCAACCTAATGTTGAACTGTGTTGGGTTGGACTTGTGGTGGTTTTGTAGGTTCTTCTTCTTCAATAACTGCCTCATACTAGGATTTGACAGGTTTGGCAGAAAGGATGGCGGAAGACATTAGTTTTGCAGAAGGCTTGGTGCTTTCTGGTTTTGTAGGTTGTGTTTGAGGGGCTTTCCCTTTGTCTTTAGCCCTTGCTTTAGGTAGCATCAGGACTTGTTTTGGAGGAATTCTCGGGTTAGGAAATTAGGGATAAAATTTGAATCTCCTTTAATGTAGACAATATCGAAATAAAAAATGCTTAATATAGCTTGCCATCATGCAAAAATATGTTTTGAAGCAAGATTTTAGACATCTTTTTGTAAAACTTATTTTGCAGATTTACAGTCAACATGTAAAAAAAATTTCTAATTTAATAAATCGCTTTGGAATTTTGTAATACAAAGAACAATTGAAAGGATCTCCTTTTTTATAGTAGAGTAATTTTTTTGACAATCATTCTAGTGGGCAAATGTATACTGGAGTATTTGTTCTTTGTTATCTTGTATTTGTTTAAGAATCCCATCATATCCTATGTCAGAGGCATCAGTCTCGACTATTTTAGGAGCTAAAGGAATAGCTAAATGAAGGAGAGGAATGGTTTGGACTTGTTTCTTAATCTGTTTGACTAGATCGGTATGGAGGTCAAACCAAGAAATGGGGTTGGTTTTTAACCTATCATGTAAAGGCTTGGCTAGACGACTAATATTGGGATAATAGTCCAAAATATAATTTAGACTGCTAAAAAATCTTTGCAATTGGGTTTTATCAGTGATTTTATCAGGAAATTTACTGGTAAAGGTTAAAGATCTTTCTATTGGTGTGATAGTACCTTGGCAGATATAATAGCCTAGGAAACGGACACGGGTTTAGAAAAGAGAAATTTTTGTTTTAGAAACAACTAAATCATTTTGTTTTGCAGTATGAAAGAATGTATGTAGATGTTTGAAATGTTGATCTATGGATTGTGAAAAAAAAGTACATCGTCAATATAAACAATGCAAAATTTTGAATGTGCATTGAAGATGTCATTCATGATGCGTTGGAATTCAGATGGGGCATTCTTTAAACCAAAAGGCATGACATTCCATTCGTATTGACCAAAAGGAACTGTAAAAGCAGTTTTGTATCTATCTTTGGGATTAATCTGGATTTGCCAAAATCCGGATTTCATATCAAATTTAGAAAATATGAATGTGGAGTGTAATTTTTGCAACAAATCTTTTTTGCTGGGGATTGGATATCTGATCCATTTTAAAGCAAAATTTAGAGGTTTGTAATTGATCACAAGTCTTGGTGTGCCTCTTTCAATTTCAGAGTTTTTATTTACATAAAAGGCTGCACACGACCATGGTGATAAGGATTTTTGGATAAGACCTTTAGACTCAAGATCTCGGATTTCAAGTCTGCAATGTTGTTCTAAATCAACGTTCATTTGTATAGGTCTTGCTTTTGTAGGTATGAGTTTTTCTAAAAAAGTATCTTCATATGGAAGATCAACAATGTGTTATTTTCTTTTCCAGAAGGCATTAGGTAAATCTGAACTAATCTGTTGTTCAATCTTAGTTTGTAAATCAATGATTTTCTTTTGTAAATTCGAGTTTTGTAATTGCCTGTTGATATAAGAAAAAGAAACATGGTTTTGTAAATCATGTAAATGGAATTGTTTTCCATGAATTAGTGCATTGATATGATATGTATGTATGGAACATGCTTTAATTAAATTTAAATTTCTAGTCTTAGATTTTTCTAAGAATGGAAAAACAAGTTTGATGCCATTGATTTTGGTAGTAATACAATCATGATGTGCTTGATATGGAGTGATCATGTCAATATATGGAGTGCCAAGAATGATGGTATGGTTTATATCTTTTGTAACAACAAAGAATATTTTAAGAGAAATGCCCGTGTTCAAAACAGAGGCTTGGGTTTTTCCTGCAATATGTAATTTTGAATTATTAGCAGCAAAAAGTTTTTTAGAGGTATTTTGTAAAAATCATTTTGGAACTAAACCTTCTTTGATGCAGTTTAAATTTGCACCTGTGTCAAATAAGGCAATAGTGTCCAGTTTGAAATCTTCTGGAAAAATAAGAGTAATTTTAATCAAATATTTTTTTGAAGATATTTATGTTAATACATTCAGGAGATCATCTGGGATATGCTTAATGTTTGTAAGTGTATGGGGCAATGCATGAGATTCAATGGTTTGATCTTCTGGTTCAGATTGAGTGTCAGACTGGCTTTCAATTTTAGACAGGAGATGCTGTAATATGACAGAGTCTTTCTGTTGGGCTTGTTTCAAGGTTTGTAATTCGGATTTAAGGGTTTTGATCTCAGAATGTAACTCTGGAATGGTGACTATGGTTTTGGACTTCTTTTTGTTAAGAATCTTTGTAAGGTCATATGTATTGATACTGGTAGAGAGTAATAGAGAGCGGTTTGGAGGATTATATGAAGGGTGCTCTGGTTGGTTAAAATCTTTCAACAGTTTATCCAAGTAGGTTTTTTGAAGATGAGGATCATCAAGTCTTTTGATAGCCTCAAGAATGAATTCTTGGTCTTGGGTTAGGACGTTAATTTGTTTGGAATCCGTAGAGACATCTGAAGTAGCACTGGTGGTTCGTATTTCATTTATTTGAAATTCTTCTTCAGAGGTGTCTGAAGGAGAATGGTCAATGTATGTGGCTTCAATATAAAGATTTTGTATTTGGTTGATGGTATCTTCATCTATTTGGAGCTCATGAAGTTTGGTATTGACTTTGCAGAAACGGGATGTATGTCCTTTCTAGTTACATTTGTAACAGGTAATATTTTTGGGGTCAAATTTTGGTTTGGGTTTTGACTGGAAAGGTCTGTGGGGTTTGTTGAATTTGTAAGGCTTTTTGTAGTAAGGTTGGTCTGGTTTGGGATAAAATTATTGTCGGTATTTATGGGTCGATCGTTTATAAAGAGGCGTATGGTTTGAATATTTTTTAGGCTGTGAACAGGTTCCATTGCAGGAGGGATTTTTGGTGGAAAGGTCAAATTGGTGACAGAAACTACCAAGTTTTTGCCTGTTACGTTTCATTTCCCACTTTAGGTGTTTTTAGAGTTTGAGATCCTGCAGATCTTGAGACCTTCTTTTTGTGTGAAGCTCACAAGTTCACTGTATGTAAGCTGGTCTTATGGTATGGTTTGGTTGTAAAGGTATCTTTGATCTTGTTTCGGACCTTTTTCTCTTAAGAGAATTGGTAAGCCTGTAATGAATTTTTCTTTCCAAAATGGTTGGTTTGAATCTTTTCGAAGCATAACATGAGTAAGGAAGATATTTTTGTACCACTGAAAATCACTGAGTTTTTTGCACCGAAGGTTGAAGGGAAGTTCAACATTTTTATCTTTCAAATGGGAAGGATCTCCAACAAAATGCAAGGAGATGGTAAGGATAAGGGTAGACACATCATCTTGAATGGTATTTCCTGAAGGGTCAATGATAGGTGTTTGGTCTTCATAGGTTTGTACAGAGTTTAGAATATGTAGGTGATCCATTTCAATGAGATGGTAATCCAACCATCCTTTAAGTTGGCCAGAGAAGCCTGCAATAAGAAATTCAGCTATGGCTTTATTTGAGGTTCTTGTTTGGGTTTTGTAGGCATTAGCTGTCATGGTCATTTGTTGGAGGGTGTTTACGATATTATATTCGGACATGCCATCTATATTCCATTCATAGAGGGAAGATGCATTATATTTATGTTGGCTGATGATAGTTGGTTCGGTAGATATGGAAATATCTGGAGCAATGGTTGTTTTGGGAGCTTACCAGGTGAGTCTGTTTAGTCGAAGAGGTTGTTCTTGAATGGTGTCTGTATCAGAGGTTGATACGGGGTTATTTTGGAGAGTATTAATCTGATTTGTAGAGGATGAAGGGTTAGATTGTTGAGGTGTATCTGGGACAGTCAAGGTTGTCCAATCAAGGTTTTGTAAGTGTATTTTAATGGCTCTAAGAAAATCTGTTTGATTTTTTTAAATTTGTGCTTTGCTCGTTTGAGTAACTTGATATGGTTTAAATACTGGGTCTTTGAGTTTAAGGTCAATTGGGGTTTTATCAGTTATGAAGTGGGTTGGGTTTTTTTGTATTTGTTTTTCCAATCTGGTAAGCTGTTTACCGATGGTATGGAGGTTGGTATTTGTAAAGTTGTTTTGTTGGATGATATGTTTGGTACTTGTGAGTATATCTTCACCAGGTAATTTATATGGGGCTGCATTAACTGTTTGATCTCTATGGGAAAGTTGTATGTTGCTTAAAGGTGGATGATCAGACTCAACTGTTGGTCCACTAGTGAGGGTCCATGTAGGGGTTTTTGAACGGGTTGTAATAGGACATGCATGTTTAATGAATGTAAATGGATATACAATATGTTGTGCTGAAACAAAATGGAATTCAAAACAATCAAAGAATAAAATTTGCACGCATGGGTCTCAATGTAAGCATAAAATTGTTTTTGAATATCATTCCTCTATTGGAGGAAATGTTGAAAAAACCAAGATCGTTTTTCCATATTATGATCACCATAAAAATCACTTTTGAGAAGAGGTTTGTTTATGATAAAATGCTTTTCTGAAGTCAAAACATTCAGCTCATTTTGGATGTTTTCAATAACAGCTGAAAAAGTTGGTGAAGTTGGAGGAGATGGTTGCTCAAGGTCTGTAGAAACTAGTTTTGGTATATTTGTAGTATAGTCTGCATTTTGGAAACTGGTAAAAGGGATGTCAGATGTAGATTTTCTAGAAAGGTTTGCATGATAAGGGATATTGATAACGAAGGGATTTTGCAAATTCTGACCAGATCTATTGTACTGGAAGAGGAAGAGGTTTCTGAGAATCTAGAACTTGTAGAGTGTCGGTGGAAAGACAGTTTGACTTTTTCATCTGTGTATTGGGTAATATTTTTAATTTGGACATTGAGTTGAGGTGGTGGTGGTAGTTCTGGTGGTGCTGCACCTTCGAGGATCCAATCTTCTGGTAGGGATATGTCTTTCCATTGGATTGCTTTTGGGATAACAGTGTTTGAGCGGGATAAACCTGTTTGTAGTAGGAGTGTTTCTTTTTTTTTAGATTGGAATTTGTGTTTGTTGGCAAAAGCTGAGAACATGGCTTTGTAATGGATTTTGAATATGAGAGCAACAGGGATAGATCCTTCGAGCATGTCATAATTATGGGTCTTTATTTGTAGTAATATACTTTGTAAGATATATATATTTTTTTATCTTTGAGGGATATGGTTATGTTTGGATAACAGTCAAATGATACCGGACCACTACAAAGGCTAGACTCAATAGAACTGATGAGGGAGTCTTGGAAGTTTTGAAATCTAGCATCACGGAGGACATCTAGAATGGAGGTGTTTAAGCCTTTCTTTGTAAGGGGTTTTATTCCGACCTGGACAAGGCCAACATGAATATACTTATAGTTTCGGGCTAGATGTTTTTGCAGGGATTTTTGATAGAGGAGTTGAATAGTTTCAAAAGGTTTTGTAAGCTAAATATCTCTTTCTTCAGTTTTGATAGTAAAATCTGTTTTGAAAATATCATATTTAGATTTTTAATAAATCTGAGTTTGAGAAATTTTTGGAATTTTTCAATCATCAATGTTTTTTTTGTAAAGTCTTCAATAGTTATTTCTTGACTTTGTACTATCCTTCTGCTTTCAGAAGATTCAGAGGTAGAGGAAGTCGAAATGGAAGTAGTCCTGTGAAAGACGGAATCCATAGAAAGGAAAGATAAACTAGGAAACAGGCTGCAGGTTATATGGATTTATTGCCCTAAAACTCAGACGGGACTTACATCATTCAGTTGCATACCTATAGTCTAATGGTCTCTTGTTTCTTTGGTATCAGAGCCTATTGGGATCTGGGTAGGAAAAGTAACGTAAAAGTCAGTATTCTTAGAAAAAACATATATATATATATAAGAAAAAAAAAGAGCTATAACAAAAAAAGGTAAAAAGAAAGCCCAGGTGCTTTGGCCTATTGCCTAGTACGCTTAGGTATTGCAAGGAAAAGCACAATCATATAGGTGGATCGAAACTTCAACCCAGACTCGTGCGTGTGGGCTTGTTTTTACTTTTTTAAAAAAATAAAAAAATAAATAGATGATATTTCATTGGCGAGTCGAGATTCCAACCATCACTATGGTGGTTGGAAAAACTGGGTTGTGTATCTTTTACCATAAAAATCTAATTTTTAAGCCAATTCAACGCTCGTCAACACCCTTGTAGCACCTATTGACAAACCTATCAACCTAAAAAATACCAAAAGAATTAAAAAAAACCATCTATTTTGGTGGTTGGCAATGACTTGAACGACGACTGTCCCTCTCATTGTCGCAATCTAGCAACCCCTCTCTCCTCTTCTTAATCAAGAACTGAAAAATAATACAAATAAACTTTTGTATCAAAAGTGGTTTTTTAGAATTTAAAAGGACCAAAATTGTATAAATTATGTTGTTTTTAAAGATTGAAGACCTAAGTGTATTTTTCAAGAAATCCTTGGCACACCACCAATGTTTGATGTCTTTTTCATTTCTGTCCCTTTTCTTCAAATTTCACTTTTGCCTAAGAAATCAAAAGTAATTGTCCTTCAATTAAGATCAAATCTCCCAAAATAAAACTTTGAAGACCACAATAAATTATTAAAAAATGAACAATAAGTCCATAGTGTTTTGTGAGTGTGTGAATGATACCCATCTATAGTAAAAAAAAAAACTCATACCTTTTAGTGTTTTCTATAATAGTTTACATGAAAACTATTGATTTTAATAAAAAGGTCCACGCTAACAATGCCTTTGTTTCAATTTTTTAAAGTCGACAACTTGTTTGGATGAATAGGTAACTTTAGCAGTATAAGTTAAAACAGTCACTGCATCGGACATGTCACAATGAAGCTTGGTTACAGATTCTCTACGCCTAAGCTCTTTATAAGACCCTTAAGCAATATACATTTTTGGCTCTATATCTAGTTTCAAAAAGCCCTTAGGCAATCTGATAGCAAGGTTAAGAGGTCCACTAAGAGGATGCATATGCTCCTTAAAGGGAAAACATCAGGTAAATTTAGCATCATATCATGGTAAACTTTTCAGCTTCAGTATCCGAGACCACATATTTCTATCAAACCAATTGATGAAGTCCCAAAAAATACAAGTAGCTTAGTAACAAGACTTATGTGTTGGATAATCGGTTAATCTCTTGATTTTAGCAATATGATCCATTCTCCCTAGTCAAGGTAGCTCATAGCTTATGTTTGGTAGGCTAAGGTGTTTGGTACATGTAAAAGGTCTGTTTTTATAGATTTGAAGACTCTTAGATGTATAAGTATCTTTTTAGATAGAGAAAATGCAACGATATTTTAAAGAGATAGACTCTGAAAAAATACATACTAAAAATATTAAGAATGAAGAGATTGTCAACCTGAAGCTTGAAAGATTTATGAGGTATTTATAGCTTATGGATCTTGTTTTTTTTATGGAGATGAGGGGCTGAAGAGTCATTTTAGTCCTATGATATTTTGAGTTGCATTCCATTTAAAATAACACGTATAAAATATTAAGGGATCTATGTGAAGGTCTTGAAAAATTACTGAAAAAGTATTGGACTCAGGTGAGTTGCCTGAATGTATTAGGAGCAAAAAATGAACGATTAGAGGTTTTTAGCTCGTTAGATATGAGATCATCACTGACCATCTTTGTTTTTGAAGGTGGATATTAATATCCACCTCTTACCAATCCAAATAGTAAATATCCTTCACATTAAAAAAATAGCATGTTATTTGTTTTTGACTCGACAAAAGGAAGACACACCACATGACTATTGGCTCCCAACTTAGAAGGAGTTTGGAAGTATGGTAACTATTGCGATTCAAAATACTTTTTATTTGGAAATATATTAAAATAATATTTTTTTTAAAAAATTATTTTTGATATCAGTATATGAAAATAATATGAATATATATAAAAAAAATTTTTAATAAAAAAATTTAAATTTTTAAAAAAGCGGTTAAGAACTTACTGCTACCAACGTTGACATTACCATTGGAATTAAAGCAGGCACACCTTTGAACGGGAGCAATAATTTTATATTTTTTGCCAGCTCTGAAAATGAAAGGAGCCAGCATCTCCTGAGACTGCGAGCAAATGTTTTAGTACTAGAGTGCCAGAGCCACAAGCACAAAGAATGCTTCTATATTCATCTGCTTTGTATCTAGGTGTGTTTGTTTTTATTCATCTGCTTTGTATCTAGGTGTGTTTGTTTTTTGAAAAGTGATTTTTGAAAAATTATTTTTTAAATTTTTCTGTGTTTGTTTGTTATTAGAAAAGTTGATCAACGAAAAACACTTTTTAGTCAAAGAAAAATTTGGCTTGGTTTCCAGAAAAATATTTTCCTTTTATTTTTGGCCGAAAACATTTTTTAAAAGTTGTGAAAAATTTAGAAATGTCATATTATTTGCTGATTATATCAAATTTGGTCCTCAAACTTTTTGTTATATATATATATATATATATATATAAAAAAAAAAAAAAAAAAATAAATATTTTGTTTTGAATATTTGTTTTTCAATTACATCTTTTAAAATTTAATTTTTATATTAACTTTGGTCCTCATTTTTATAATTATTATTTGTTTTTTCCTTATCATTTTTTAATTAAAATTTTTTATTTATCAAATTTGGTACTTATTCTTTTGATTGTTACTTATTTTATTTGAAATAATTTATGAAATGTTAATTATTATTATTTTAATTTCTTCATCTTTCAATTTTTTTTAGATTTGATCTCTATTATTTTGATTATTATTTATTTTATTTGAGATAATTTATGAAATTATATTTTTTTTTCAATCTCATTCTCATTCAACTTTTTAATTTGTAAGATTTGTTCCTTATTATTTTAATAAACTTGAGAAAAATAAAACATTAATAAGTTATTTTTCAGCTTATTTTCCATGACATAACCAAACACTGGAAAGTGTTTTCCAACTTATTTTCCATTAAACTACCAAACATTGGAAAATAATTCACTTTTCTGGAATTCACTTTCCAAAAAAAACTACTTTTTAGCAAACAAACGGGATCTTAGATTTATAGCTTATACAATTCTTGAAGCTGGTCTTTTGAGGTAACTCTCAAGGTATTCTTCAATTGTATCCCTTCCACCATGCAAATTACTAGATCTTCTATTAATATACTCCATAACCACATCTGCCCCAACACTCTCCAAGTGTCCCACTCGAATCTCCATGCAATAGATAAAGCCTGTTTGTTTTTATATTTTAAAAACACTTTTGAGAAAATTTAAATTTTTTTATTTTTATTTTGCTTCAAATTAATATATTTTAGTGTTTTTAGATTATTTTGACGTACTGGTGTCAACAATAATTTTTAAAAATAAAAAAATTATTTTAAAAGATTTTAAAGCGAAAAAACATTTTGAAAAACAATTGCTAGTACACTTCTAAATAACCTTTAAAACAGGGATCTGACCAGCAATTTGAAGAACGCCTGTGATAGTCCAAAATAGAAGCTCTACAATTATCACAAAACATACTCTCATCTGCCACCGAGCCTCTCGCTCTAGGGGTAATTATTTTCAGTTTAGTTCAGTTTTTATCAAAAAAGTAATCAAACCGTTTTTTTTTAAAACCAAAACTGAATCGAATCTAGTTCAAACCGACTGGTTTCAGTTTGGTTATTTTAGGACAAAAACCGGTTCAAACCAATCGGTTTTAGTTCGGTTTTTGGTTCAATTCGGTTATTTTATATTAAAAACCAAAAACTATATTGTTTTTTGGGGTGAATTTTGTAATTTCTAATGGGTTTGGTTTCCCCCCCCCCCCTTTTCCGCCACCGCCGATTGATCTTTTAAAATTCTAATCGCTTTTCCACGGTTTTTCTTTTTTTTCTTTTCTCAGTTTTTTTTGGTTTGGGTTTGGTTTTGGTTTTTTTGATTTTTTAAAATTCTAACGGTTTTTAAACCCGAATCCGCGGTTTTTTTAAAATTCTAATCGGTTCTTTTCACAATTCGGTTTTTTCATTTTCTTTTAATTTTCTCATTTTAATCAGTTTTTTAATTTTTTTCTCACCCTGTCTCTCTCTATCTTTCTCTCTATAACATTTGTTCTTCATCCTTGCTTTTTCACTGTTAATTTAACTATACATTTCATATAATGTACCCATTTAAAATGTAGCTGCACACAAAATCACTCTAATTTCATACATTCATATTCGTCACAATAGTAAGATCAAATTTATTTATTTTTAATTATTTTAGCACTATCTTAATTAAAATTTTTATTAGGTTTAAAGTGGTAAAATAAAAATATATCTTTTATTATAATATTTTAAAGTTTAATTCATTAAACTTTTTCAAGTTTCTCACCATGCATAAAAACAAATAATGGTAGAATTTTTACTACTGAAATAGTATTTGCCAAAACAATATTGGTTAGAACAACCAAATCTTGAGTAGTAGAAAATATGATATAATTTAAAAAAATAGCCAATAATATTCTAAATAAATATTTAAGCTCTGTAATAAGCAAGTAATAAAATAAAACTTGTAAAAGAGCAACTTTTTTAAATAAAAAAATTTAAATTATACAAGATAAAATCATTAATTATTTCACTTATGAACTGTACTGTATATAAAAATAGTATCGTGTAAATAATATTTTCACTATATAAGTTCCAAAGAAATATTAAGAAGGTCACAAACAATACTATTTAAAACTTATTTTTTTAAAACAAAACTTTCTAAAATGTATTTATTCATCACATTAACTTGTTGTATATGTGAATAAAATTAACCTAAAATCTTTGATGCCAATCTTATATAGTATAAGAAAGATACCATTAACTATCATAAACAAACCAATGATTCATTTATTGAAAAAAATATATTAATAAGATTTATAACATGCATCAAATCATCCAAATAACATGAAAAATAATTTTAAAAGATAAATTATAAATTTATAACAAAGATATATTGCACCCTTCTAAAAATCAAAATCAAAACATACCAAAAGGTTATACATAAAAGCTTATAAAATTAAAATTAAATCTATATGTGAGAATATAACAACTTAAAAGAAAGTTAAATTGTGACTTAAATTTAAAGAAGCTAAAATCTATTTAATAATTAATCTATATAATTATTTTTTTCACATTATAAACTAAAAAAAATCCAATATAAAGAACAAAGCCTTAATAATTGTAGATCAAATATTTGTAAATATGTAAATATTAGACTAGTAAGTAATGATATTTATTTTATTATAACAAGACATACTAAATATAAGAAAATTTCTAAAAAAACCTAGAGTTCATACAAGTTTAAATATATAAGCATGTAAAATAATAATTTATAATAAATATATTTTCAACACAAATATAATACTAGCATACATATTAAACATATATCTAAATTTATAATTGATATTAATTCAAAGTCTTAGCATACATATTAATAATAAAAATATATATACTTAAATTAAAACAAAAAAAATATTTATTTATTTAAACACTTTAAAATAATAAATTTTTTTATTATTACCAATAATAAATATTTTATCCTTAAAACTTTATTACTTCCCGTTTATATAATTAAAATATATTTCCCAAAATTCTCAACAACTTACTCTTAAAACCTAGTGCAAATAATCCCAACCCAGTTATTAAAACCAGGCTGTCCTTCTCTCTCCTCCGGGCGGCGACAGGGAGTCTTCCTTTTTCGCTTTAAATGGAGCGATGTCTTCTCTCTTAGTGCAGAAGTCTGTGTCTCAAATGGCTCAAATGGTGGTTCTAAGACACATTGCTTCAAAGCGATCAATATCAACTTTTCCTTTTCTCTTTCAGAGAATTAAACAAACAGGTACCGTTCACCTTTCCAAATTCCACTCTTTGACATAAACAACAACAACAACAACAACAACAAAGTATTGTCTCTTTATTATTTATTTACATAATCTTGTTGAATTGTATTTGTAGCAGAAAAAGAAATAGTTGAAATGTTCAAGGTACCCAGTTCAAAGGATGATGAAATGCAAAACTTGCCCACGCAAAATATCAAGTTCTCGAGGAGAGACCCTTCGGTTAGGACATTAGATGAGAGGTTTATAAGGATTTTGAAGATATTTAAGTGGGGACCTGATGCTGAAAAGGCCTTGGAAGTGCTCAAGTTGAAAGTGGATCATCGATTGGTTCGTGAGGTTTTGAAGATAGATGTTGAGATTAATGTTAAGATTCAGTTTTTCAAGTGGGCTGGCAAGAGGAGGAATTTTGAGCACGATTTGACTACTTATATGCCTCTAATCCGTTGTTTGGATGACTGTGGGTTATTTGGTGAAATGTGGAAGATGATCCAAGAAATGGTCAGGAGCCCGACGTGTGTTATTGGTCCGGCTGATTTGTCTGAAGTTGTGAAGATATTAGGCAAGGCCAAGATGGTGAATAAGGCACTTTCTGTCTTTTACCAGATAAAGAACCGCAAGTGCAAACCAACGGCGAGCACCTACAACTCTATGATTTTGATGTTGATGCAAGAAGGGCATCATGAAAAAATTCACGAGCTTTACCATGAGATGTGTAATGAGGGTGACTGTTTTCCAGACACAATGACATATAGTGTGCTTGTTTCGGCGTTTGGGAAATTGGGTCGGGATGATTATGCTATAAGGTTGTTCGATGAGATGAAGGCCAATGGCTTGCATCCAACTGCAAAGATTTATACTACCTTGCTGGCAATCTACTTCAAGTCAGGTGATGAGAAAGCTTTGGGTTTGGTGCAAGAGATGAAGGATAAGGGCTGTGCACCTACTGTCTTCACTTACACCGAGTTGATTAAGGGGCTAGGAAAATCTGGGAGGGTTGAAGATGCGTACAGTGTATTCTTGAATATGTTAAAGGATGGTTGTAAGCCTGATGTTGTGCTGATAAACAATTTGATCAACATTTTTGGAAAAGCAGGTCGCTTGGAAGATGCGCTTAAGCTTTTTGACCAGATGAGGTCTTGGAAGTGCGCGCCAAATGTGGTTACATACAACACCGTAATTAAGGCTTTATTTGATTCCAAAGCTCCAGCTTCCGAGGCTGCTTCATGGTTTGAGAAGATGAAGGCAAATGGTGTTACACCCAGCTCGTTTACTTACTCAATTCTTATTGATGGTTTTTGCAAAACAAATAGAGTTGAGAAAGCTTTGTTGCTTCTTGAAGAGATGGATGAAAAGGGTTTTCCGCCTTGTCCAGCTGCCTATTGCAGCCTTATCAACGCTCTTGGAAAGGCAAAACGATATGAAGCTGCAAATGAGTTATTTCTGGAGTTGAAAGAGAATTGTGGATGTTCAAGTGCTCGTATTTATGCTGTGATGATAAAAAATCTTGGAAAGTGTGGCCGTCCGAGTGAGGCAGTAGATCTTTTCAACGAGATGAAGAAAATTGGATGCAATCCTGATGTTTATGCCTACAATGCACTCATGTCAGGGTTGGTAAGGGCTGGCATGATAGAAGAAGCTTTTTCTGCGCTCAGAACCATGGAAGAAAATGGTTGCACTCCAGACTTAAACTCGCATAACATTATTCTAAATGGCCTGGCTAGGACAGGTCGCCCAGAACAGGCAACTGAAATGTTTATGAAGATGAAAGATTCGTTGATCAAGCCAGATGCAGTGTCGTATAACACCATTCTTGGCAGTCTGAGCCGCTCTGGCATGTTTGAGGAGGCTGCAAAGCTGATGAGAGAGATGGGTTCAAGAGGATTTGAATATGATCACATCACTTACTCATCAATTCTTGAGGCGGTTGGTAAGGTTGATGAAGATGATGAACCCAACTTTCCATGAAAGAGACCTGGTATTGTCTCAAATTCATTCCCTTACCAGTACTGTTAATTTATTATGAAATTTACATACACATTACCTGTGCATTATAATGGTAGTTTGACTAGATTCATTTATTAGCATGAAGACTCCCGCAGGGAAGGATAAGCATCAATTTTCTTTCATTAACTTATCTTTCGGATACTATGAGGATGCACCGATACCAGAATACTTTTTATACGTTGGCAAATTCATTGGGAAAAAAAATACTTCGGAATAATATTTCATACTAGAGTCATCTTGTCATGCTTGCAAGTGAATCATTGAGAGGTATTGCTCAAGGGGAAGGGGGGAGCGATAGCCAGATACCATTTTTTTGGGGGCTTGCATTTTGATTATTGACACTGCACTTGAAATTAAAATCTGTTAAGCTAACTTAAAGAAATTCAGTAAAGACCACTGGCAAATACTTACTCTTGATCAAAATTGGGAAAGCATAAAAAGAGAATATTTGAACCAATCACAGAAACAGAATATGAATATCATAAAACTCTATTTCCTGTACTCTTGAAGCTCATAAAACCACAGAGGTTGACTGTCTACCTAGTTTTTTGTATTGGGTAGGACTGTATGCGTTTTGTCAATCATGATGTTTAAGTGATGTAGACAGGTCAAAAGAACACTAGCCAAATAAACTATAAGAAACCCACTTCCCTGAAGTGGTGCTGTAGCTTATACAACCCTCTGTCGTGAGTGCAGTTGAAACACTTGAAAAGCTACACGTACCTTAATTAATTAAAGCAAATGTTTTGTTGAGCCTTTTTTATCCTGATTTTCTTACTTCACTTGCCTGAGAAAAGGACAAAGAAAAAGGAAAAATAGCTCATTTCTCCTGAGAAGAGGTAAAGCAGCTTTCATCAGTTGATTTGTAGTTTTTTGGAACCATGCCTCGGCTTCTGATGACATCTAGTCTTGCATGATTAAATTGTGTCATGAAAGACTCCATGAAACTGCGTCTGTTGTTTGGTCATCATCATACCTACCATATGGCCCTTGCATGATTAAATTGTGATAGACTTCCTAAAGCAGTTTTCTGTTTTTGGACATCATTGCATCTGTTATACTGTTGTGAAGTGATGGACTTCTTGAGTGCATGTCAAACTGCTAGACATGGTTCTTACAATTGCAATGAAAACCAATAGTGCAGCGTTATTTTCAACAACTATAAATGTGTTATAGAGGCCCACTAAGCTCCAATAATGGGTTCAAAGTCAGTATTCTTCAAAACAGCTGAGCACCTGTAGTGTTGTTCAAATATGATGTTGTGGAAATTTTGTTTGTTGCAAAGTAGAAGAGGAACAAAATCTCTCTATCTTTCTGAAAGAAGTGGCTATGTGCTTCTTGCTGCTGTGTGGTATTATTTATCCTTGCTCTCTTGCTCCATTTTCTGCTTTGTCTTGGGGGATGAATTAAAGGGATCACAAATTGGGTTATTCAACTGACAGATTCTTTATGGTAACGGGCCCTTTTGGGTTTTTCACCTAGACTTTGGAGGAATGCAATCTTCACCAAGTTGAAAAAACCCTTAACAGCTTAAGTGTATATATTCTTCCACTTTCATCAGATTGCTGACCTTTTCTTTTACTGCATCTTTCTCTGCAGTTTCATTTTTTTCCTTGTTCTTTTTGTGGTTTCATTTCAGGTTGTGTTTGTTTTTCTTGCAATTTTATATTTTATATTTTGATTCTTAGATTTTATTATTGTGTTGAGCAATGACACTAATAAACAGCGACATGCTTATTTGATTACATTAAGAGGTAATCAATAAGCTTGAACCAAACTTAATTCAAATGCAGCTTATTTGACGAATGACAATTTGAAGCGAGCATCAATCATGATTTATGGCTCTTGCTGCTTTCATGGATTTATTTACAAGGGATTTTGAGTATTGAGGCATATGATTTATCCATATGCTGATGACTCTAGTTACAGTTATATTTGACAGTGTGCTTGGGTTGTGCATGCCAATAAAATGGATTTTGAATGGCTTGCGTCTCTGAAAAAGAACGAAATTTTATCTTATGTTGATGATTGCATACTATCTGGGTGTTATTTTACATTCCAGGGTGATCCATGTTTCATTTATTTCCACTTGTGAGATTGTTTGTTGATGGATTGTAGTAATCACTCATGTAATCAATCCATCAACAATGATTTATAGTGATTATGTTCTTTTCTTATTGCTTCAATTATTCTGTAGTCAATTTTGATTCATGATTGCTTTGTGCAGGTTGCCCCTTGCTTTACTAGGACCACCAGTTTAACAAATAAATCGACAAACTTTTGACCAAACATGAACTTTTACCAAGCACGAGTGTGATTGGTTTTGATTTGGGCTGAGAACTGCACTGTTGCTGTTACCAGGCAAAGTGACATTAGTGTTGTGCTTAACAATGAATCAAAGCATTGCCCCTTGCTTTACTAGGACCACCAGTTTATCAAATACCGAACTTTTGCTTTTACCAAGCACGAGTGTGATTGGTTTTGATTTGGGCTGAGAACTGCACTGTTGCTGTTACCAGGCAAAGTGACATTAGTGTTGTGCTTAACAATGAATCAAAGCATTCGGAAATGGAGGGATAACTGGTTAGAGGGTTTTGGGCTGCTGGAGCAACATGCTACTCAAATCATTCCGGAGGAGTTTGTTAATGCTTCTGTTGCAGATATGGTGATCAATAATGAGCAATGGAGCTGGGAATCTTTTCTCACTTGCTCCCCATGCAGATAGTGTTGATCATGGCTTATTACCTTCCCCCCTCAAGTGGTATGGAAAATGATGCGGTTTATTGGCGAAACACCACGTCAGGTACATTTACTACTCAGTCTGCATATGATGCACAAATTAATGAAGTGAATTCTAGTCATCGCAAGGATCCTATTTGGCGATTGGTTTGGAAATGGAAAGGTCTAGAGTGGATCAAGGCATTCTTATGGACAGTGGCTCAAAATGGTTTGTTGACAAATGAGGCTTGAGTGCGTTGACATTTTACAGAGAATCCTAGTTGCCATCGTTGCTTAGGGGAAACAGAGAGCACGTTGCTTGCACTTAGAGATTGCCCTATTGCTACTATTATTTGGAATTCTCTTGTTAAACCACGGGACAAGGAAATGCTTTTTAGTTCAGGAGAGACCACTTGGCTGTTAAGAAGCCTCTCGGCTTGTGATGAGGCCACAGCAGTAGTTAATTGGTCTACAGTATTTGGAGTTACAATCTGGTACTGGCGGAAGTTTAGAAACCAAAGAATTTTTGCCAATGATTCTTTGTCTCACACTTGTCCCTTGAACGTGATTAAGAATCTAGTAGCAGACATAAAACGTACCAATGAGATAGATGGCGGAGCTTGTAGCAATATGAAGTGAGTTGGATTGGTTGGAAATACCCTCCAAGGGAGTGGATGAAGCTTAATGTTGATGATAGTAGAAAGGGAAATTCTGGGTGCTCCGGAGCAGATGGACTCATTCGGGACAGTAATGGATCTTGAATTGTTGGATTTGCTATAAATACTGGTGTGGGAATCTCAGTTAGAGCTGAGCTACGTGCAATTACTGCTGGATTAGAGATTGCATGGTCTCGAGGTATTACCAAACTGATTATTGAATGGGATTCTGAGCTGGTGATAGATTGCATTACAAAGGAGTCAATTAAAATGGATGCGAACTATATTTTAATTGTCAAAGCAAGGGAACTAACTATTAAAAAGAGATTGGGAAGTGGTAGCGCAACATGCATTCAGGGAAGCTAATTCAGTAGCAGACTGTTTAGCAAACTTCGGGTTAGGTAAAGATCTATTTGACAGGGGATTGGGAATAATTACCAATCTTCCTTTAATCTTATACTCTTTCTTGTATTGCGATCTCACTGGGTCCATTTTTTCTCGTTTGATTTAATCTAGAGCTAATCTAGCTCTAATTTTTATTTAAAAACAAAAAAACAATGAATAAAAGCATGAAACTTCCACTCTTGCATGCTTTGGTAGCAAAAACTGATTTTCTCAAGTTTTGTGTGAATGGTTTGTACGAGTATATGATTATTTTTATAAATTCTGGTCATCTTCGGTGCAATTTATTTTTTATTAAAATTTAAATTTTTTTAGTGTTTTTAGATTATTTTGATATGTTAATGTTAAAAATAAATTTTTAAAAATAAAATATAATATTATTTTGATGTATTTTTAAATAAAAAATACTTTTAAAAATAATTTTTATTATGTTTTCAAACACTCATAAAATTATTGGTAAGCAAGAAGATAGTGTAGATGCTAAGAAAAAATAACCTTTTTTTTTTTTATTTTGAATTGTGGCATTAAAATTCAATTTTTTTTATTTAAAATTATAATTTTATATTTTTGTATTGTTTTAATATATTAATATTAAAAATAAATTTTAAAAAATAAAAAAATATTATTTTTATATATTTTTAAAAAACAATCATTAACAAACCTCTATAATAATCCAAACGTCAGTGAGATTGCTGGAGTTCCCCGGTGGTGCTGTTCCACTAGCTTCTCCGAGTTTACTTGAAAGGCAGTAGCTCACCCACACTTTTCAAGTGGCTAGAGTAAAAATCTTCCTAATACACCTCCAACGTATTTTATAAGACTTCAATTTTCTTTCGGAGCAAGAATTAGGACCTTTTTTTTTTTTCCCTTATTACTTTTAATTAACATATTAAACTAGAACTCATGCAATTAAACTTGTCTGGCAAAATATTAAAGAATAATATAAATTATTTTTTAAAATTTTACATAATAATTTAAATTATTGAATTGAATTAATATTTTAACATAATATCAAAGAAAAAAAACTCTTTGAAAGTTTTATTTTCAATTTATTTAATAGAATTTAAAAACAATATTGTGCTTCTTTTGGTTTCAAAATTATTATTACTTCCGTGGTATGTTATAAATTTTAAAAATTATAATAAACATTAATGTAGATTGAATTAAAGAAAAAACATGATTTATCATGAAATTTTATTAAGCAACTTATAGATTGAAAAAACTATAAATAAAAAATAAAAAGAACTTAAAAGAAAAAAACCATAAAAATAAGTGATATTTAGCACATAATATTCAAATTAACTTAATTAAAAGGTATTCAAATTTACAGAAAAAACAAAAAAAGAAATAATAGATTAAAAAAATAAGTTATTCAAATAATATGTTGTCTTTCCTTTAAAGATTAAAAAACAGGCCCAAAAACACGAGCCTACGCTTGAAAGTCCATGCACTTGAACTCTTTTTTAAAATGATCGGGTGTGTTAAACTTATTTATCGGCAAACTTATCAGATTTTTCATGTCATTTTTTAGGTACTTTTGTCGAATTATATAATGACTTGAAAGGCTTTTCGTGTCATTTTTACGGCAAACTTTTCGGACTTTTGTCATTTTTAGTTACTTTTGTCGAATTATATAATGACTTGAAAGCTTATGACCCCCCCCCCCCCAACAACAAACCTTCAGTGTTATTTTATATAGATTTTTTTTGTCGACGTCACATTTTAAAAAAGCTATTTTTATATCTATTTAATATATTTTAAACTTGTTAATAGTTATAATGGCTATTGACGTTCATATGGAATTCATTCCCAACACGAGTGAGAAGGTGTCAAAATAATCCATGCCTTCTTATCATTTAAAACATTTCACAATAAGTCTTTTTTTTTATAATTATCAATAGTTTTATTAATTTTCATCTTTCTCTTAAATATCCACTTATGATCTAATAATTTACTTCTACGTGGAAGATTCACTAGTTCACATTGTAATTTTGCATAATAGATTCAATTTATATATTGATTTCCTCTTTCAAATAAGAAGTTTCAGGATAGGACATAACCTCGGAGTAGCTTTAAGGTTCATTTTTAGCAAGAAAGTTAGAAGATCATGATCGAATATTTTATTTGTTTTCATCCTCTTATCTTATCTCAATCTCATCATCTTCGATTTAATATTTACTACTCAAGCTTGTCTCATTCGTCCCTTTATGTGAATGAATTTCTTATGCTTCCTTAAAAAAACACATCTTTAAATAATATAGCATTAATTGATTACATTATTATATTAGGATGAATATCCTCAATACTTAACTTGTGACAAGAAACAAATATACATCACTATTATAAGAATATCCAATGAATACACAAACCATATACTTATGTCTTATATTGAATATTTTGGGATTATGTATTGCAACTTTTGCAAGATATCCCCACACTTTAAGGTATTTGTAAAAAGGTCTTATACCTTTACATATCTCACATGATGTCTTTTCTAACTTCTTATGAGGTACTTTATTAAATATATAGTTCATAGTCAAAATTGCAACTTCCAAAAAATTCTAAGATGCTCTCAAACTTATTAACATGATATTTATTTCTTTTAGAGTTTGTTTCTTACATTTAGCGATACTATTTTATTTAAGTGAATAAGAAGCGATAATTTTATAAATAATGCCATTTTGAGAATAAAATTTACCAAAAATATACTTCATATTCTCTAGCTCTATTATTTCTTATTACATTTATCTTTTTATTATGTCGATTTTTAACTTCATTCTTGTAATTCTTAAACATTTCGAGAGTTTTATCTTTGTTTCTTAACAAATAGATATAATAATACTTTATTGAATCATTTATAAAAGTAATGTAATACTACCTTTACTTTTTATAAATTTTAAATCACTTATATTAATGAATTAAATCTAGAAGTTCGTAACTTCTTTTGTTTGATTTTACAAAAACTTCACACTAATGATTTTTTTTCAAAAACTATAGTTAATAATTCAAGATTAATTGATCTTTGAATATAATTACAATTCACATGTCCAATATATCGTGTCAGATATCTTAAGCAAGTAAGAACAAGAGACATTCTTATTATTATTAACCTCACCATTGATTATAATAATCATTATTCTTAATTTAAGAGGTCATCACATAGATAACTTTTTTCTATAAACATCTCACTTTAGTGAGTATAAATTTATCACTTTCAAACAACATCTTATAACTTTTTTTACTCAATAATAAGTTAGATACTAAGTTTTTTTTTAATGTCAACTATATAAAGCACATTGCTAGTTGTTAAGGACAATAAGATTTTTAAACATTATCTTTAGAATGATCTTTTTAATACCTAGTACTTTAGAAAATGATATATCCCTCATGTATATTCACTATCTGTTTCTCTGTAAGTGGAGAGCATTTTTTTTCTCGACTCATATATGTCTTGTAGTACTAATATCAACCCACCACTACTTATTATTATTGATCAGATTAATTTTGAATATCGACCTTATATACATTGGCTTGAGTAACCCTTAATCTCTTATTGTTGCTTTGTGAAGCCTTGTTTTTACAATCATTAACTTGATGTTCAATCTTGTTATAGATGTAATACCTGCAATTGAATTTATTGGCAATGTTTTTCTCCTTAATAACAAGCCTTTTCTCATGATTTTTATTTCTAGATTTTTGCTATTTGTATAACAATGTTTATTTTAGGTGCTTTAAAAAAAAAGTTGGCTCTTCTTTTGTAAAATATATTGTCTTCTTTTATTCTCATCTTTAGCATGAGATCTTTATCTTTCATTTTTCTTTTACTCATGTTTAAAGTAGTTATTGAAGTCTTTTTAAGATAATAATAATTTTTCAATAATAGCAATCATTTGTTAATCCCTCATGTATCAATTTTTCATTCATCTTTATTAACGTTTATGTTAAAGTACTTATTTTCAATAACAATTCAAGTATTTATATTGCAGAACAATTTACAGCAAATCTAAACCCAAATCTCATTAACCCTCTAAAATTAAATTGATTTCAAATATACTCACTAACCTGGTTTCAAACCAATTTTTCTAAAATCTGTTGGGAGACACTATTGAATCGCTCTAATTCAGTTGTGAAGGCGCGATACTTGAGCTCTAGATTAACTTGAGGATTCTTCTGAACCTCCAAAGGGGTTTTAGCAAAGTATCCCGATGGAAGCACTTTATGTTTTCAAGGTCTTTGTTGCGTATCAAAATAAGCCTTCCGACATCGTTAGCATTGGAAAATAGGAGCACGCTTCTTCGTTTCCTTGCTGGTTTCAAGACAGATAAACAGGATGAGCAATTTGAGACAAACAAAGCTCAAGTCATGAAAGAAATAGTTGCTCTTGAGCCTAGAGATCAGAGCTATGATATGAGGGAGATCGGTTGCTGCTTGGAGTAATCTGGTGTATTTCACATAACTTTGTTTTCGTGTCAAATTATGTAAAAACTATATCAGTTGAAAGCGAAACAAAATATTTTTTTATGAGTAATGCTGAGCTTTATTTTTTTATTGATAAAAGAATATACAGAGATCATTGAAACATGCATCAGTATATGATTTATCGCCTTTACTACTTTCATGGATTCATGTGATGATGCACATGGTAAATGGTTCTGGTTACAGTTCTATTTTATGTTGTCCATGGCAACTAATGTACTGGAATCGGAATGGCTTGCATGGGAAGGAAATATTTTAATTTATATATGCTGATGTTGATTGCAAAGTATCTAGTTGTCAGTTTCCTTTAAAATATAGGGTGATCCATGTTCATGTGGTTTGGAAGACTGTTTATAAATATGTTGAATCCAGGTGAAAAGATGCATATTCATCTATTAAGGTACGTGTTTCCTTCCGATTGTGGTTGAAGAAGCCTGATGATGCACAGATTGTAGTAATCATTTATCCAAATCAATCCCTCAGCAATGATTTATGGTGATAATGATCTCCTCTCATTTCCATCATCCTTCTGTCGAGATTCCATTTGTGATTGTTTCATGCCGGTTGCCCCTTTGCTTTATTGTCCGCTAGTTTATCAAACAGATAGGAAAGTATTTACAAAGTGCAAGTATGGTTGGTTTTGATTTGGACAATGAGATCTTCACTCTTTTTTGTTGCAAGGATTAGTAGAATTGATGTTGTGCTTGACAATGAATCGAAGTGCGAAACTTCCAATGTTGCATGCTTTCGCAGCTAACAGTTGGTTCTTTGGACTGCAGGAGAAGGGGAGTTGCCTCTGACATTGATGAGCCCTATAACCTCCATCTTGCATATCGAGTGTTCTATTGGCTGCTAACTTTTTATCCTAAGTTGCAAAAGGTTCTCAAGTCATCGCACTTTGCTGCCACCGGAGGTTTGTTGTGATTCATTTCTCATGTCATTGCAGTCTTCTGTGAATTTGGGACCAACTTGGATATTGATAACCTTAAAGATCCAGAGCAATTCTTCTTGGCTTTTGAAAGGCTTGAAGGTGAGTTTGCACATTGTTGTTGTTTCTAAGAACATGTTTTGCAATCAGTTGTTTGTATTTGGTTGTTGTTTAGATGCTAACTTTGGAGCTAGTTAGAAAGCCAAAGTTGCCACTGGTGAGGCTGTCAGCTCGGCTTGGTGCTCCAATAGCATTTCCCAGGAAAGTCGAGCGATAAAACTCATTTTCCAAATTTATAAAGGGCATTCAATGCGATTGTTTACTGGACAAAACTCAGAAAGAATTAAACTGATCCTTATCATGAAACATGATAACGCAGATTTAGGGTACTGAAATTTACAGTGGCATCTGCACTTGCATGCAAAGAAACTAGCTGAATTTATTTGCTGCCAATGTCTGTCAAGGGTGCTCAAGTATTAACAAACCATAGACAGATATCCAACCACAAGTAAGAAATTGAACAAAGAAGACACCATAACCACAATCGTCAGGAGCAATCATCTTCTTTTCCCATTTCTTCTATTACAGCCAGTACAATAAGCTACTCAATAGCGTTTACCACATGGGAATGAAGGAGCAAAAGACCCCAACATTGTACAGCTCGATGCAGAAAATGCTAATTACATTTTGGTCAGAAAATCAGATACAGAATCACGCATGCTAAGCACTACTGGCAGAGATGCTGTCCTCCTCTTCACCGACTTGATGGATTTTGGCTATCGCTGCCTGTGCTCTCTCAATGATTTGCCTCTTCTGCATTTCCAAATCTCTCTGAAAATCCATCCTCATCTTCTCTAGTTCCAACATCTGCTGCCTTTTACTACTCTCAATCTTCTCGTATATCTCACTAAATTTATGAATAGAATCTGCAAGCAATCCAAAAGGGGACTGCTCAATGCAATCTCTTCCAAGCCTTCTCTTCTTGGGTGGGAGTCCATCTGAATCATCCTCATCACGAGCTAATTCTGAATTCCCTGGACTATCCCTCATCTCATCAAACCCATTGGAATGGTTTGAATATACTCTTGGGTTCATGGAAACATACTCTCCCGAGTCCATCCCACAGGAGAGTCCACCTTGCTGAGCCGATGTCGACATTAGAACATCCATCTTCTTGAAATAAACCCATTTGCTAGCACCACCACCATCCTCTGCTAGCTTAATCCTCTCAATCTTGTACTTCTTTTTCAATGTATCCAAACGATTCCTACATTGTGTGTCTGTCCTCTCAATCTTTGATTTATCCGAAACCTTCTCTGCAACTTCTTGCCATTCATCAGATCGAAGACTCTTCTTCCCACGTTGCAAAAACTTCTCACCCCAAGCATCTAGCAAAACAAATGTTTCATGCTCAGTCCAGTCTGTAAGTGGATTTCGTCCACCAACTGATGGTTTTGGCACTGCTAGAGCTGCAACAGCGGGTAATGGAACACGAGGAGCAAATTCATAACTAGAAACTAAACTCTTTAGTTTTCGCTTTTTCGGATGCCTTTCTATATCGTCATCCTCGTCGTAGTCGTCAATCCCCCTACTATACTTTTCATTATCATCTCCATCCTCCTCATCATCAACACCCTCCTCCTCCTCCTCCTCCTCCTCCTCATCATCATCATCATCCACATCTTTTTCCACATAATGGATGCCATTATTCTGATTATTCTCCCCATCTTCATCTCCTAACTCATGCTCACCTTCTTCTTCATCATCACTATCCTCATCTTCACTAACAGCATATTGATTATCGACTGGCCTAGAATAGGTAGCATTCCCCACAGGAAGCTTGTGACGGTTGGAGCCATAACTCCGCTGGTTGTTCTCACCGTATGGATTTTGTGGGTACCTTGCATCATCCTCAGTATCATCCATTTTTACACACGCTTTAAACTCAAACGATATAAAAACCCTAAATTGTAATCGCCAAGTAACTCTCGAGAACAACTACAAACACCCGATTTCACCTAATCAAATGATCAAAACAACTCACACCATAGCTCTTTCCACCCTAAAACGCCACAATTTCAACCCCCAAATCCAAATTCCCTTACTTTCAAGAAATCAATTATACCACAAAATCCCAGACAAAAATAAAATCAAAAATTTTCCTTTCTCGAGATCATTACCTACTCCATCAAATCCAAATCTACCAAAACAACAAAGCCTCAAACTTTCTGTTTCAAAACACTTTCAAAATAAGAGCTCCAAATTTACCACATCCGCTCTTCACACATAATCAAAACTCTAAGAAAAGCAAAACCCATGATTCCATATTATCGATAATGACCTCAAGAATGCAAGATTCTGAAGCCATATCAAAATCGAAGATAAATAAAAACCATGGTTGGTTCTTACCTCAGAAAAAATAATCACTTTCGAGACTGGAAAGAAATCCAAATTGTTAGATTTCTCTGAAGTCAAACCGTAAATGAAGCTTCCAAGAAGGCCAAAACTTAGATGTTTCAAAGAAATCGGAACTTAAATATAAAAGCGCAAATCAAAGATGTGAGAGTGAAGAGAGACAGGTTTGAGGGTGGTAATCAGAGGATCTCTTCAAAGGGAGATAGATGGAAGAGGGTGGCCTCTAACACACGCCCTGTGCTCTCTTTCAGATGTGATTTTGATGGAGGTAATAATAGCTCGTCCCTGTAGTTTATTGAAACAAGTTAAATAATTCTTATTAAGTTAGATAATCCCTTGACCATCTTTTTGCTTCAAAACATTCATTCTTGCTAATCAAATTTTCTCATATTCTGTTTTCTCTTTTATATATTTCAACAATAAATAAATTAATTAAAAAAACATGAAATTGAGGTAAGCTCTTAGTTATAAACACACTTAAAAAATATAAAAATTAAATATATAATATTTTTAACAAAACAATTATATATTGTAACATTGATATAAGTATTCCTCTGACCATCATTATTTTAACATTGATAAAAAATAAATTAACAAAACAACTAAATGGTATGGAGTAATTTAACTGATCATATAATGAATCAATTTGATATATTAATTTAATCGTTACAGTGTGGGTCAAAGTCGAGCTTGCAGGTTCGAATGGTGGAGGGCGCAAATAACGTTTTGGACAGGTCCAACCGAGAACACGTGGCTCAAGTTCCTATTTATTGGTTATTTTTTTTAATTTTATTATCTAAAATAGAGTTTTTATTAAATTTTATCTTTATTGATGTTAAATCAATTTTTTTATTATATAATAAAATAAAAAAATTAATTCAACTCAATATATTTTATAATCGGAGTTGTAAATTTGATAAGTTAATTAGAGTTTAATTTGACCTTTTTTTTTTTTACTTCGAACTTATCTAATCGACAAGATAATATCAATCAACTTCCATGTAATTTAATTTAAAATTTGAAAAATATAAATATTTAGGTCGGGTTTTTTTAAATTTGAGTTGAATAATAATACTTAAAATTTTCATATAATTTAGATATTATTTTTACTTGAGGAATAAACTAGTAAAATTAAAGAGAATTGTGTTTTATTATAGATCTTTCTTGGTAGAAAAGTCATTTACACTCTGACTTGGTAATATTATTTAGGGGAGTTTTACAACGGATGCCACATTATTAAATAATGAAAAACATTATCGTATCGTTAAGAATCATAAACATTTTTTCTCTTTCAATATTTTTATTCTCATTTTCTTTCAACATACTCTTTCTCTATTTAAACCAAGTAAAAATTTGATGGGTTTTCTTGTTAATTAATAAAGGGAGTGAATTAAGAGTTGGATTCGCAAAGGTAAAAGGAAGAGTTATAATTAAGCACGATTATGTTAGTGAGAAACTTTTCATCTACTTTAATTGATGCGGCAATTCTTCAATTTTCTTTAACGAAGTGACACCAATTTTAGTGGGATTAACTTATTGAAATGTGATTGTATATGGTTCTGTGATAGTTTTTATGATTATAATTTTAAAAAAATTATTTTATAAAATAGTATTTTTAGTAGAGGTTAGTTTAATATTTATATATATTTGGTTAAAATTATGGTTGAAATTAAAATTGAACAAAAAGTATTTTGATGTGTTTGGTTAAAAGAATTCTTTTCAAATTAAAATTATAAAATAATTTTAAAAAATATATATTAATATTGATGGTTTTTAATTTAAATATATTGTTCCATTAAACTATCTACAATTCCATCACGTACGAAATCTATTCGACAAGGACTACAGTTTTCTTGGTTTCTTTAAGCGCGCAACAACATCAGGTTAAATATAATCAGGAACAAAATTGGGATTGCGATTAAATTCTGCAAATGCTACATTATCAAGCAATCTCCTTTTAATTTTTTGAATAAAGCACAACTAAAAATAAAAATAAAAATAAATTTTTTAACTAAATCAGGCCTGATTCAATGCATTTAACTTTAAACCGAACCCAGTCCAGCCAGAACAGTGAATAGTGTCTTCACTATTCACATGAATAGTGGAGTCACTATCCACTGCATGGCACATTGACGCGGGGTAAGGGAAGCAACTGAGAGCTGCTTTCTTTAAACTTGAGGTTGAAACACAATTTATATGGTCCTACATTAACAATAAAGCAAGTTTTGTCATTACCAAACATACATACAAATGGTGCAGTTTGCTTTAAAAACTGTTGTAGCCGCATAAATAAATGAACACTTAATTATTGAGAACGGAGAAAATAACATTTAATTATATTTTAAAAAAAAATTCATGAAAAGTAAATAAATAGTGATATCTTATTAATTATTATTTAAACTCACTTTAAAAAAATTGAGGAAGACTACCTCTTTTTTTTTTTTTTTTTGTAAGGAATTATACAAAGCTTTTGAACAAATCCAGCTCCTCATATATATATATATATATAGGATATTGTTGGATTTCTTCATCCATGAACAGTAAACACAAAGTAACAAATATAATACTTACCCCCAACTTGAATTGTGTTTTGTTTATCTCCAGACAACAGTGAAGCGATTTCCAATTCCATTCCATTATGCTGCAATTAATTTGAAGAAATATTATATATAATAATTTTTTTTAGTTTATGTGTGATTTTTTTTTTAACTTTAGTTGTGATTATGATATACTTCAAATACCTTTATATTCAATGTCCGTAAAGTTCTATTATAATTAATATAAATACACTAAAGTTAAATAAATGTTGCTAAATGTATAACGAAGGCAATTGCTAGAAATATCATTTCATAACATATACTTACAATAATATTTTACTCAAATTCTGTATAGCTATGGAATGATTAACAAAAAAATAAAATAAAATTGAGAGGCAACACTGTTCACTTGAACATTAAACCTCCTGCCCAGATTTTTATTCTTAATTTTTATTTTTTTAAATTGTCTCATTATAGTAGAAATACAAAATTAAAAGATAATTGTTAAACTTTTTTTCCCTTCCAATTACATCCTTTTACAATCTAATTATATGAAATTAGGCTTCAAATTATAGTTGAAATACAAAATTAAAAGGTAGAGGAGTGAAATATGAAACACATAAATCATACATAGCTCACCCCAAAATTTATGATAATATTTATTTTAGTCTAAAAATTTATTTTGTTTATTTTCTAGTTTTTTTAGTTAGAAAGATGAGAGAGAGAGCTGCTTAAAAATGATAAAAGAGAGAGAAAATAATTGGTTGTCGCAATTTCAACAAAACAAATTATCAATCTTAGTGTCAACAGATTCCATTCGACAAGGAGAGTTCGACAACAGCAGGTTTTTCTTGTAAACATTCTTGGAAAGGAGACCGTGTTTCATTTTGATTTATAGGGTTCAATTGATTTTGGTTTTCTTGAATGATTTTATGATATTTTGAGTTTAGTAGGTGATTTAAAAAGGCTTTATGATGATTATCAGGTGTTGTCTGGTGAAAATAGGTTGAAAAATAAATTTTTAATAAAAAAACCTGACTTCACAATTCCTCGATCACCACAGTGATACTCAGATTCTAAGCTGGGCAGTAACAAGCAACCCATTGCCTGTTTCTTTGTTTTTCTTTTTTTAAAAAATAAGAGGCAGATAACATGTCATTCGTCATTTATAATAGAAAAAAAAGGGTCAAGAAGCGCGAGCTTGACCTAGGCCCACTTGCCTAGGCTAAAGATGGTCAAAAATGTTTTTTTGACTCCACATAGAAAATATAATATAAACTTGGATAGTAAAAACATAATGTAAAATCATAAAATCACAAATAATATTTTTTTTCATACATGGTTCGTGCAAACAATAAGCTATTCAATCAACAAAGATGTGGTGTAGTTGTTCATGCATGATAAAATTCTACCAAGCAAGATCCAAGGAAAAAAGTCGGAAGTGGTTGGTAAGGCTCTGCATCCAAGGAAAAATATTGGAAATAGTTGTCTTCACAACTATGCTCCCTTGTTGGGTAACAA